>JAUESE010000015.1:4683109-4702180 GCA_032274725.1 Malacoctenus triangulatus
TCTGTTTGTCTGCAGCTCTCAAACAGGATCTTGCACGGAAACACAAAGACGCGCTGCAGTCGTGCAAGGCTCACAATCTTGCAATTCTGAAGTCGAACCAACAATCAGAGCTAGAGGTAAGAATTAAACGAAGAGAGCTTTGATGATGTACCGTATGTTGTTTTTTTCCAGTGTACCAAAAGTAATGTGTGTATTCAGGCTTTGGAGCTTCGTGTGCGAGAAGAACAAAAAATGATGGACAGAAAGATCGTTGCAGAAATGGATCAGAAAGTGATCGACCAGCAGAACACCTTGGAGAAGGCGGGAGTCCCCGGGTTTTTCATCACCACAAACCCTCAGGTCCGTTTCCAAACTGACCTCAAGCACAATGTTGGACAGCAGAGATGGAACCCACTCTGCGACACACACAAGTGTCCAGCAGGAGGCAGTGTCTCCTCTAACCGACCTTCCTTCTTTTTCAGGAGCTCACAATGCAGATGAATCTACTGGAACTGATCCTGAAGCTTCAACCGAAGGAGTCGCAGGCAGGAATGCTGTAAACATGGAAGATGAAGAAGTCTTACTGTACGGAGAGACGCTCCAAAAACACTTTTATTGTGGCTTCAGGCTTCATACTTTCTTGTGAAAATTGAGATTGAACGTGTCAACAACTGTGCAACACTGCAGAGTCCCAGAGGCAACGGGATGAGAAAGTAATTACTACCTGCTGCCATGTGTGTATGCATTGACAGTGTTGATACATCGGTGGGAGAAAGCTGGCTTCAAGGAGTGACGGCACAATTTTTCAAGCCTTGGAAGAAAGCAGAAGCAAGCTGTGACAGATGATATGATCTGTGACTGAATGTTTAAGAAGGAAGTTGTTTTATCTGCAGTCATCCATGTTGTGGACATGTTGAAAGACTAAAAGAGATGAATGTGATCCGGTGACATTGAGGCACTGAGTATTTTTTTATGTGTCTCCTGAAGTTCTCTGTGCAGTCGGAGTTGACAAGTTTGATTTGTGTGCCAGAAGGCAGCAGTGTACTGACACTGTGTGGTTATTTCTTTCTTGTTTATTTATTTCTTGTTGAGGAAGATGTTGTTCTTTTATGGCCTCCTTTTTTATTTTGATATAGAACTCGTGTGAAGTTTACCCGTCATGAGGTGATGTCCATGATGAGTTGGCTTGTATTTGAGCCGTTTTTTAACTTATTCTCTGATTTTGATTTGTTACCTTTTTTTTTTTTTTTACAATGACCGCTTCAGTTCAGTTGTGCCTGTTCAGTTGTATTCTGTTTTTTCTGTCCAGAATAACTTCTACTGTGATGTACATGTGAATACTTTTTATGAGTTCACATTCAGTTCATATTTATCTCGTGATGAAACAAACAAACAACAATAAAACATTGTCAGTAATTCAAAACTGACATACGTGTATCAAAAGCAGCAGTTTTCTGTTACAATGAACACTGATAAATGGGTACATAAATAAATCCGTGCTCGAACAAACAAAAAACTTTGCTTTAGCTTGTTAATTTCTGATTCATGAAGTCTTAACTGAAATTGTGTAAAGGTTAAAGCTCGGTAAAAGTTTATTTTTTGACCCTGAAATCTTTAGTCTTAGTTTCGTCTGCAGCCTCTCTACTCGTCACGCATGCGACAATTAAACCCGCTAGGAGGCAGTGTGAGGGTGGGGATGAGACTACTGTCAACGGAGCAACATTCACTTTGGGTTGATTGATGCTGTCCTGTTGAGCGAATATCAGCTGACTTTGAATTCACCTTACAAACCGACATTAAATGAAAAATCAATCAGGGAAACGTGTGAGAACACATGAACTCTCACTTTACGTGCGCTCCTGCGACTTTGGAGTGTGCTTGTCTTCATTGACCACAGAGAAGCATATTTCCGGTTGTAGGTTAATTCTACTTCCTTGTGAGTTACTTCAGAGCAAAAATATGTCAAATATTGACTCACCTTACAGTTGACCTACGTGTGATTTACATTATTTGTGGTGCCTGTTGGCTATTTGTCTCAGTTGTATCTGTCCTGTCTCTGTTCTGGTTGATTGACTTTGAGTTGTTTGCATAAAGTGAAATTTTAATGATTACAATTATACAGAAATCGCTGCTTGATGACATATTGATTGACATTTTACTCTCTCTGATGGTGGCGGGGAGGGGCGGGGGGGTTAGGGGGTTGTGGGAGACCCCCCTCTGGGGACACGCAGTGGGACTCTGGATAATCTGCCCTGTTGGTGTGAACGGGTGGGGCGCAGCGGGGAAGGGAAGTCCTTCCAGCAGGAGGAGCGGTGGAGGTGGCTGCGCCTTTAAGAAGCAGTCCAGGTAGTGCATGCTGGCTTTATTCCTCAGCGCACCTTCTGCTCCATCACCCACAGACGCGCAGACGGACGATGCAGCCCGGCAACTTCCCACAGCTCCAGACCTGCTGCAGCACCGAGCAGAGCCCGTGAACAGCGACGGTAAACACGCTCATCGTGCTACATGTTATTGACGCATCTATTCTTATCTAACAAGGATTTTTTTTCTACACCTTACTTCGACAATGATAGTACAAAGTCGCATTGTATTCCCAGCGCGTCCCGCGTACAGATCCTGTGATGCACCGACGCTCCTGTCTCCGCGTTCGTTTCCATCTTGTTATAAATTATTAATTTTGGCATTTATAACGACGCTTTCTTTTCCAATTTTCTTTTTCTTATTTCTTTCTGGGTCGTGAACGCGTTTGCTCCGACGTTTACCCGAAACGTGGGCTGCAGTTTGCACCAGCGGTCTTATTTCAAGAGGGGAATAAAACGTTACGTAATTGTAATGGAGGCATCCTGTTGTCGCCATATGCCGACCGAGGCCAGGATGTTGCACCGCCCGGGCCGGGGGATGAATGCTGCCGGCGTGTTCCTGATAAACCAAAAAAAATATTAACGTAGCAAAAGATCAGAAAAGGTTTCAGTTGATCTTATTTTTCTGGTTCTGGGCTTTATATCTGCACGTCGTGATGTTTAGATGACGTGGACTGATCGTTTTGGGCAGCGCCTCCTGATTAAGTCCAGCAAAGCTCGACAGAACCGGACAGACGTGAAAGTGAAATAGTGAAATACCTACTACGTGTGACAAAGTATACATGATATGATATTCGAAGTAAATATTCGACTCACAATTATTCACAAGTCACTCGAACAGATAAGATAAAATAGGGATAAAATCCTGCTGTCATGCTCAGTTTACAGACCACAAGTGTCTTTAAACGATCTCCTCTTCTCGAAACTCTACAGACAGAATAATAAAGATATTTTCAAACAGAAATATCCAAATTTATTGGTTGTGATTCGTCCAAAAAAAGACAGCTTCACTGAATTTATTCTTTTCCTGTTAAAGCCTCTCATAATGTGACATGTAACAGCTGAAAGGTTGTTCTTGCATCACACACAAGCTTGAAAAAAGAATTGTTTTTTAATTTGTAGAGAATTAAAGTTATTCTGTGCAAACAGAATAAAGGGAAACTAAATAAAGACATTCTGTCTGAGTGTGAAAGAGGACAGCAAGTTTGTCGTTGTCTAATTTTATTTTCACATTGTTACAAGTGAAACTAAGATTTAAAAAATAATTCAGTACAAAGAACACTTCTCAATAACTGTTATTTATCACTTTTTATCACTTGGATTTTTGATTCCAGGCTGTTTTCATGTTAATTCAGTTGTAAAGTCCTTTTTCCTGGTCCAGTCCACGTGTTTTAAATACTTTGTTGTGTTTTGCAGGTCATTTCTCCAGGCAGGTGATGGAACCAGTTTGACTCACACAGCACCAACCCACCCAGCTGGCCCGTCTCACTCTGTAGCTATGGCAACTTGTTCGCGGGGCTGCGCGCCTGCAGTGCGCCTCTGTCAGCGAGTGAACCGACTCAAGACGCTCGACGACGACATGATGGCGACGTCGCTGAAACGCTGCCTCTCCACCGTGGACCTGACCCTGATGGGCGTGGGCGGCATGGTGGGCTCTGGCCTCTACGTCCTGACGGGGACGGTGGCCAAAGACACGGCCGGGCCCGCCGTCATCATATCCTTCATCTTCGCAGGTTTCGCCTCTTTGCTGGCTGCCTTCTGCTATGCCGAGTTTGGGGCGCGCATCCCCAAAACAGGATCTGCCTACATGTTCACCTACGTGTCGGTGGGCGAAGTCTGGGCCTTCCTCATCGGCTGGAATGTCATCCTGGAGAACATGATCGGTGGTGCCGCGGTGGCGCGGGCCTGGAGTGGCTACCTGGACTCCATATTCAACCACGCCATCCAGAACTTCACGGAGACCCACATCATGCAGTGGCACGTGCCCTTCCTCGCCCATTACCCCGACCTGCTCGCCGCGGGGATTCTCGTCGTCGCCTCCTTCTTCATTTCCTTCGGCGTGCAAGTGTCCTCGTACCTCAACCACATCTTCTCCACCATCAGCATGGGCGTCATCGTCTTCATCCTGGTGTTCGGTTTCGTGCTGGCCGAACCGGCCAACTGGAGCCAGGAACAAGGAGGCTTTGCGCCGTACGGGATGTCGGGAATCCTGGCGGGCTCCGCCACGTGCTTCTATGCATTCGTAGGTTTTGATGTCATCGCTTCCTCCAGCGAGGAGGCAAAGAATCCACAGAAGGCCGTCCCCATCGCCACTGCCATCTCTCTGGGACTGGCGGCGACCGCCTACATCCTGGTGTCCACGGTGCTCACGCTGATGGTGCCCTGGCGCACGCTGGACCCCAACTCAGCCCTGTCTGATGCATTTTTCCGTCGTGGTTACAGCTGGGCTGGAATCGTTGTCGCCGTCGGATCCATTTGTGGTGAGTGTCGACCTCTGAGAGCAATTTAAAAGGATTTTCACTGCATTATTTCTAGTTGCAGATTAGCCTGACTTTGTTATATTACGACTAGCCTTTTTTCTCTGTTCTCATTTCCAGCCATGAACACTGTGCTGCTTTGTAATCTCTTCTCACTGCCTCGGATTGTGTACGCCATGGCCGAGGATGGTTTGTTCTTCTCCTTTTTCTCAAGAGTCAATCCCACGACCAAAGTTCCCGTCAATGCTATCCTGGTGTTTGGGATCCTCATGGCCGTCTTGGCTCTGATTTTTGACCTGGAGGCCTTGGTTCAGTTTTTGTCCATCGGCACGCTCCTGGCCTACACGTTTGTGGCAGCGAGTGTGATTGTGCTGCGATTCCAGCCCGAAAAAGCCAGCTCAGGAACTGCCTCCACAACTCCCAACACCAGCGCTGAGCCCTCCGTGGCCCGCTCAGAGTCCCAGACCATAAACGATGACAGTGGGGAGATGAAGCAGTACGAGTCTTTCTCCGACAAACTGCAGCTGGTGGAGAGGCAGAAGACGAATGAGCGGCGAGGGGTGGGGCAGCTGAAGGCCTGCGTGGAGCCGTACCTGGACAGGCTGCTGGGGGACTGTGAGCCAGGCAAGGTGGTGGCCTTCAGCGTCATGACTCTGATCGTGAGCTCGGTGTCCCTCTGCGTCGTGCTGGAGTTTGGAAACAAACAGCTGGAACTGCCGCTGTGGAGCTTCGTAACGCTGCTGGTGATTTTCAGCGTGGCTTATATTGTCAGCTTGGCACTCATTTGGGTCCACGAGCCACAAAAAAACAACAAAACTTTTCAGGTGAGCAGCGTCACTTTTGCTCAATATTGTCACAGTGTTTTTTGTGTTTGCAAGGACAAATGCACAATCTACGACTGTAATCTGAGTGTCGTGTTATTTCTGTTCAGGTACCTCTTGTCCCACTGACTCCAGGTGTCAGTATCCTTCTTAACGTGTTTCTCATGATGAAGCTCAGCCTCCTAACCTGGATTCGATTCACTGTATGGATTGCTGTTGGTAAGAAGTCACCTTTTTTTTAAACTGATACATTTCTGGTAAAAAAACAAAACAGAAGTACAAACAGCAAATAGAAGTAATGCAACTTCATCTTCCTGTATGAATATAAAAGTGCAGCTTGCGGTCATGCATGATGTGACAAAAATGTTTGCACACAGTTTGTATATGCAAATATGAAAACCAAACAGACCTGCCTTCTGTTACTTGTGAATTAAAACTTCCCAAATAATCCAAGCTATTTAGTTCAAACACAGACATTTTCTCCGTTGGTCTTTCAGCCTTGCTGAATGGAGGTGGTCAAACTGTGTTAATGGTGTCATGGAGGGCGGGATCGTTGGTGAAACATGATTATCTGAATTAGCTTAAGACCTCTCTGGATTGGTAAACCATTTAAACGTCCCTGTCAGAGTGTTGCGAGTTAACAGGATCCACACTCGAGGCGCTTCACGCTTGACGGGGCCTCCGGCTGAGCTCGCCTGAGAGAGCGATGGACACTGACCCTCCATAATCTCATTTGAAAGGAGGGACTAGAAGTAAATCATTGAGCTGGAATTGAGAACGAAAGTAAAGAATAAATTAATGCATGAGATAAAATGCAGGTTGGAGAAATGCCTGGATACAATTAGAAATAAACTGACACTTTTGAACAATGTAGGTGGCAATGTGAGATTGATGGTTTTCAACTTCCTTTGTGGTTTTACTTTGTTGTCAGTTAACAAATATTGCTGCAAATCAATTATATTCTCTTGTAAATATCGTAAACTTCTGCATACTGATTAAATCCTTCATTATGGAGTACTACTATCCTGTAAAAGTAGACAGTCTTACCTAAAAAACTGGTTGGTTTTATGTTTAGAGTATTAAAGTACAATAAGATTAAAAACTGCCGCCCTCAAGACAAAACTGCGCTTTCTGTCACTTTTTCCACTCTCCCTGCACAGCGCTATCTAGTTGTATTTACAAGTGTGTCATGCTGCCTCCTTCCCAGGTCTCCTTGTGTATTTTGGCTACGGGATCTGGCACAGTAAGGAGGGGATACGGGAGCTGCAGCCCAAAGACATGGCCGCCCGCTACGTGGTGCTGCCCAGCGGCAGCCTGGTGGAGACGGTGCAGTCGGTGCAGCCCGACGGTCAGGTGGACTCCTCAGGGCACCTCATGAACGCCGCCACCGAGTCTGCAGCCGAGGAGAGCGCAGGGAAGAGATGATATGTGCCCAATCGGAGTCCTCATCACAACTGCCTGGTATTACCCGTTGTCTCACACTTATATGCTGTACTATTGCTGGTGTACTCTTTGTATTTCACTCCCTTTAGTCTGTACTCGTTGCTCCGCAAATGTATGCACACCACAGGACAGGATAGACTCTCTCTGTCTTATTGTAAAACATATTTGTATATGTTGTAATACTCAAATGTACAGTAGAGAGCTTTATTACAGTTCTGTAAAGCATCAAAGCTGTGTTGTTTTGTTTAGGACCTGCTCTTTCCTTGCAGCCTTGCCAGTTGATCAGACTCCACACAGTTGTTGGTTGGATTTTGGTGCTTTATGAGTAACAAGCGGGAGGATTTTTTGTTGTTTGTTTTGTTTTTTTCAGCATTGACACATTTCGAGAGCGGAAAAAAGAGAGAAATTGTTTTTCTTTCTCGACCAATTACATTTTTAACAGTAGATATTATTGATGAAAAATTAAGGTTAGGCAGAGGAAGGAGCCGAGTTCTGAGTTTACATTTTTGCCTTTTCTCCGATTTTGCTGCCCAAAGCCACAGAAGGAAACAAGACTTCAATAATTCGCGTCCATCTGGTTCGTCTTCTTTTTATTTTCATTCAGACGTTTCAAAGTATTAATTCCTAGATTATAAAATGCTTTATGTATTGATTCTTTACTGTTGGTAAGTTTCCTGTGGCTTTATAGAGATTCTTTTATGTATTTCCCTTTTCATTTTTTGCTGTTTTTGTTCGCAACTCTGTGTTGAATGTTTTGCATGGACCTTTATTAGTCTGTGTTAGTAATTTGGGTTCACCTTTCAATTGGTTGAACACTTTATCTCTTCATTTAATCTCTTAAATCTCATCCCGTGACCCTGCTCCAATCCTGCACTCCAGCACACTCCTTTTCCCACGATCCTTTACCAAGCAGCACTTTTCTTCTTTCTCCCTCCCAGCATGAGATTTTATATCAAAGCACATCGATCACTCAGATCATTCGACCAATTTCTTAATGTCTGACATAACCTTGAAAATGAATCGCATAAATTGGTACTATATATGCTAGCACAAATCTACTGACTGGGAGTCTTCACACACAGACACAAATAGTGGATGCGGGCAGACGTCGGTCGTTATATTCTGCTGCAATCTGCTCGCTATCTCTGAGGCCTCTGTAATCCCGGCAGATTTGCTGCAGTCCCTGTCGCCAGTTTGCAGCTTGACCTAGATTAGAGATGGCCTCGTGTGTGAGAACGCTCTCAAATGATACAAACAACATTCCCACAGTCTGCACTTGTGTCAATATCTGAACTGAAATGAGGCTTTATTTTTTATTACCTGTCTGTAGGATTAATTAAGAAAATGATGTCGGTTCTGTTTTTATCCTTCAGGTTTTGTTTGCATGTGTTACATAAGAAAACCAATGGCCTTAAATGTGTTGTAATGAATGCAGACTGTTGTCAGAAGCTGAAGCTTTCTGTTTGAATGGTTTAGTTGTGTTATTTATTTGTCTGTGAGATAAAAACTCTCATACTGGACGACGTGATTTTGAATTATCAAACCAAAACACAACCATGGAAGAGAATGTAAAGTCGGAGGCATTATAGCACAGTTTAAAAAAAAAAAGGTTTTGTACAACTTTGCACAGTTTGCATACAATCATCTGGTAATTTTGTGTCACAGTTACGCTTTTAATGTTGAGCCCAGTGACGGATATAAATACTGTGGTGCTTTTTCAAGCTGAGCGTTTTCTCACCTCCTTCTGTTTTGTTGGGTTTTTTTTGTTTTTTTCCTGTTTGTGTGCAAGAAGGCACATTTGAATTTCACTCCAATTTTTTTTCTTACTTTGAATAGTATTGCACTCTGTGCTTGCACATTGTCTCAACTCATTCTGTTGGAGTGTATGTCTGTGTAAGATGCAAAAGACTTTAAAAAATAAATGTTTTGAAGCAGCATTTACACAAAAGTCTAAACTGCGAAGTGTTTTGACTGCAAGTTTCATTCGAGAGCGGGAGACAAAATGGTGCTTTTCTATGGCAGGAAGGAGCTGGGCTCAGCAAGTGTGTTGAACCAAAACACAAATGCAGAATATACTGGTATTCCCAAAGAAAGGACATCTTCAATGACTGTATTTTCAATTAGTGGTGTAAAAAAATGAAAAGAAGCACACATTGTTTGTTGCATATTTCATATTAGAATCAAGCCAAATAAAAGCAGCCACACAACCTTTTATTTTGCCTTTGAATGTAAAATGTTCATATCTGACTCAATTTATATGATCAACAGTATATATCAAAATAATCAAAGAAGCCTGCTCTGTATATACAAAATGACGCAGGTGGATTGAATACTTTTACAGTAATGAAGATTTCTGAGCCCCCACGTTTGTACTTTTATTTCACGTTTGAGCTGACTGATATCTGAAGTTACTTCTCCAAAACAAGCCTTCATTTTGCAGAAGCAGAAATGACTCGACAAGTCAGAGGTGCGTTGCGTCCGACGCTAATGTTGGTGCGCGACACCCTGGAGAGACTGATGTTTAGGGTCAGGATGGATTCAGCTGAGCGTGAATCCTGTGAATCCTTCATGCAATTACGTTCCCATGGAAACGCCCCCCTCCCTACCGCTGTCAGAGAGCGTACAAACAATGACACAGACATCTGTCTCCATGACGTGTGATTTTCAAGGTTGAGCAAACCGCCCATTTACTCAAAGCCACGTGATGTACCTGCAGTGAAGGCTGCCTATTCAGGCACATGCAGGTGTGTCTGACAAACAGATCATATGTCCTGCAACATGACAAGCAGCAGCCATGAACGCCCTTTTTAATGACTTTAAAATGAGCAGGATCCTCTGTGTACACAGTAACTTATCAAAGACATTATAATCTATAATAATAATAATAATAATCATATATTTTTATGTAGATGATGCATTATGACAGTCATACTGTCACACAAAGGCAGTGCAGAAAGAAATGCGAGGTGATTACCAGGGGAAAAAAAACTCATTAGTTTCAGTAGCAGCCAACAAGCTTTATACAAACTGTGCCAAAAATCAGTTTAAAAAGGGTTTTGTTTTATCTTATTTGAGCCTCCCGGGTGAGCGAGCAGGAAAGTGCTGCGCTGTTTTGTGCTTCTTTGAGCTGCAGCGGAGTCCGTGTTGAGGTGGAGGGACTGCAGGTGGATTTTGAGGGACGGTGGAGAAGCCGACACTCGATCCCGTGACCTGGCCGACCCAACACCGCTTTCTCCCCTGCTCGCCTCCTTTCCCCTGGTGCTGTACGCCAGCCATGCTGCACTGCTGCTCTGCCTGTCAAAGTCAAGGATGAGGAGAAAACAAATAGACTCTTCAGCAGTTTGAATAATCATTGCAAGGAATTTGTGTTTGAACAAACCTGAGGCATGAAATACTTACAACGGACTGCCTTGCATTGATGCCTCGGGATTTAATAGTTTTTCTCCTGATGGACTGGAAGGAGAAGCTCCCCATGCAAGCTGAGGCGTGATATCCTAAAAGTAGCATTGTCTTTCAGTAATTCTTTATAATACCACTCAAACTTCAAGATTTGTGTGAGCACAAAATGGACACTCGTTGTTGTATCACAAAAGAATTCATGCATTCATGCCTGTTATAATTTCTTACCACGGTGGTATTGTGTCGTTGTTTTTCCTCAAGTTTATCAAGACTTCTTTGCAGAGTCACATTTTCTCGCGTCAGAACTTCTATACGAATGTTATTTGCCTGCAGCTGTTTCTTCATGTCCAAGAACACGTTTCCTGCTGCGTGCATGCAAAAACAAACAACACTGAATAAACACTCCTGCAGACCTTTCGAAGAAAAAAATGTAGTTTATAACTATCTTTCAAGGTTGAATATAGAGAGAAATCAGGCTTTACACTTTACACTCGTAAAATCAAACGTTTTATTTGCAATCACTGCGAATTCAAAGAGCATAATGGCTGGATGATTTATAACAACCTACTTTGTTGTTGAGCCGGAGCCACAGGACTGAGACCTGGGAAGGCCACCAACAGTCTCTCCCTCTCTTGTGAAGACCTCAAGTGTCTCTCCAGTTCAGCCACACTTTCTTTCAGCTGTTCCACATGTGCTTCTAGTTTCTGTTTCTTCCTTTGAGCTTCTAAACAAGGCTCCTGGTGGAAAATTAAGAGTATATACTGATTAGTTTAGTTACCGTACTTTACATTAGTTGATTAATTTGCATTTATCACAAATAGCAAAGTTTAAAGGTGAAAAATTGACTTGTGGTTGACCTGTTGTTGAGTGAGTTGGACCTGCAGTCGTTCCTTCTCTTCTGTCATCTGTTGCAGCTGATTTTGAAGGTCATTCTGCTGCTCCTCTTTCTCTCCCAGCTGCCTCTGCAGCTCCTCACATTCTTCATCCAGAGTATCGACTCTCTCTATTAGAGATCTCTGCTTCGCCTGCATTGACTACAACCACAACCAGAAAAGACAAGCGCGCAATGAAAAACACATTTATACATGTGAACCTGTTCCATGACTGCTGCTTAGGTGATGCTTGCTGTGACACTGACCTCTTGTTGGCGACATGCGCTCTGATATTTGGCGTTCTCTTTGTCCAGAAGAAGCTGCGTGTCAGAGGTTCGACTCTCCAACTGCTGGAGCCTTTGTCGTAGTTTACAACAAGCTTCTTCCTCTATCTGCAAAGTCTTTACTTTCTCCTGCAGCACATGGTTCTCACATTCTAACACAAATAGTGATTGTTACATAGGATTAAATTAATTTTAGATGAAAACAGATCATAATAATGAAAATTTCAGATCTCAATCATGCTCACCACAAGCTTTTAAAGCATCTTGCTGCAATGCGACTTTTTCCTCAAGTCTGGAATTAGTTTCCTCCAAGGATATAATTTCTGTAGCAAAATATAACACAAGTGACAAGTGATTACAGTTGATTCCCATCTTGTTTATTCACAAGTTCCCTCACCTCTCCTAAGTAGTTGTTGCTCCTCCTGCAGCCTTTGATTTGTTTCTGTCAAGGCTCGCTCTGCTTTGCGCAGTGCGAACTCCAGCTGGACGATGTTTGCTTGGTGTTTTTCCAGCTCTTGCTTGAACTCCTTCTGTGTTTGTGCCAGCTGGGCCCTGAATCTCTCCCGTTCGGTTTCTGCTGTGGACAGTTGCTCCTTAAGAGGCTGCACGGTTCCCCGCACATCCTGGAGGTGTTTGGCCAGCCGGCGCATGTCCCTGAGCTGCTCGTTGGCCCACTGAGCAACGTCACCTGCGGTCATTTTTCCCACCTCCACGGTGTCCTCCACAGCTACCAGCAGATGCTGCAGAGACGAGGGCAGACCCTCGCTCTGAAACAGGGCCGCCAGAGCATCTCCTGTCTGCCTCAAGATGGACTGCACCTGATGGCATGCGTCGCATGGCATGAGGGACGATTCTACTGTCTGAGAGCTCACATTATAGCTGGTAACTACAGGGTAGCATGGAGCACTATGTGTGGAAATGGAGGATTTCAATGAGCCTGAAGAAGACCGTGCAAGGACACGAGGTGTGCACGAGTCTGTCATTTGGGGAGACATGGGTGTTGTTTTTGTTTGTTGTCTATTGCCTCTGCAGTTCTCCTGGAAATACATAAAAGCAATAAATTCATAATTCTAAATGTGAGTGTAAAATCTTGATTCTATTGCATTTTTTGTACTAAACTGATATAATATCCCCACCTTAATGTTGATAAACTGAACCAAATTGGTCCAGTAGCTTCTGACAATCAGACCAACTGACAGAGATCCTTGAAGCCGGGGTTGTTCTCCCCTGTGACTGCTCCTCAATTGTTCAACGTAAGCGTTTGAGCTTTGCAGAAGGAGCAGCAGTCTTGTTTATTGCGAGAAATGGGAGAAAACAAACATTTCAAGAAATATCCAAAGAATTATTGTATGAATCGAATGAAACGTTGAGCTATTACCTGTCAATAATCAATTCCAGTAAAACAACGTGAGAGTGTTGATTGAAGGCGTCCTCCCCATCCACAAAGTCATACTGCTCCAGCAGAGTAAACATATCCAGACTGCAGGAGAGTTTGTCGGGGAACTTCCAGGAGGAGACGCGGACCGGTCCGGTTCTGGAAAACACGTCCAGAATGGCCCCCTGAACGTCCACCAGGTCCCTGCGGAGACTCTCGATGCAGTCCTGACCACCCAGCAACTGAGTCATGTCTCACTCTGAAGCTTTTCGTTGTTACAGCGCGGAAAATGAAAGAAGGGTAGGTGTCAATTGTTGACACCACATCTCCACGGCAACCTCCCCCCAAAAGACTCAAGGTTCCATAATGCTTTGCGGCTTGTTTCAGGAAGTGATAGACCTCCATTGGGTCAACGCAAGCGCGACGCTCGTAAGTAGTCAATCACAACAAATTTGACTTCTATCTTGTTTCACAGCTTGCATTTATGAAGATGTTTGTTTCAGAAAAGTAGTTCCCAGAATTCACGAACGGTTCGTCGTGCTCGGTTCATTTCAGGGAGCTTCCAGTTTGAAAGAAAGTCGCCGCCATGCCGCCCGGGCCTGTTCAGATCGTCCAGCCGGAGACCAACAAGGTAAAGACATCGCCGCGAGACGGCTAACCTTAGCAATGCGGCTAACACACCGCTTCAAACTTACAATCAGCCAGTTCACTGATTTTTTTTACTCACTTGAAACGTTTCCTCGAATTTAGAAGAAATGTTTATTGCGTGCAATTCATTGACTGAGTGAGTGACTTTGTGCTAGATTGCGTTAGCTTGTTGTTAGCTTGAGAATCATTTTAACTTGGTAACTGTTCACAATGGAAAGTCAGTGAATCTCAGTCAGTTAATTATGTGAAATAAGCGGATAATAATGATTAGCGCTTTGTTGTTTTTATAGACGCTACTATTGGAAGCAGTTCAATCACAGTTGTACATTAGTCAGATTCCTTGGAGCCCTATTGCCATGTTAGCCTTGTTCCTGAGTTTTATGACTGGTTCCTGCATGAGTTTGAATGTGTTCATTTGATTAACAGAATGATGCACCTGCTGAGGAAACTCCAGCCACCAAACCCATTGTGGGCATCATTTACCCTCCTCCAGAGGTCCGAAACATTGTTGACAAGACAGCCAGCTTCGTTGCCAGGTTTGTGTCTTCACCCACGACTTCAGTCTGTAATTTTCCAAATGCTGCACGTGTGTGCTGTAACATTTTTTTTATTCACCAGGAATGGTCCAGAGTTCGAAGCAAGGATCCGTCAGAATGAAATCAACAATCCGAAGTTTAATTTCCTCAATCCCAATGACCCTTACCATGCATACTATCGACACAAAGTCAATGAATTCAAGGAGGGCAAAGCACAAGAACCATCTGCAGCTGTGCCGAAGGTTATGCAGCAGGCAATGCAGCAGTCTCAGCAGCTTCCCCAAAAAGTAAGATCCCGCCTCTCATCGAGCTGTAATATCTCTTGACATGATTATATCCTCACCTCGTATTATTTTGTATTACCAACAGGTACAGTCACAGGTAATTCAGGAGACGGTGATCCCAAAGGAGCCGCCGCCAGAGTTCGAGTTCATTGCAGATCCTCCGTCCATCTCAGCATTTGATTTGGATGTCGTCAAGCTCACTGCCCAGTTTGTTGCTCGCAACGGCCGTCAGTTTCTCACTCAGCTCATGCAGAAGGAACAGAGAAACTACCAGTTTGACTTTCTGCGGCCTCAGCACAGCCTGTTCAACTACTTCACCAAACTAGTTGAGCAGTACACTAAGGTGAGAAATAATTCCGCTGTAAAAATGGTATCCTTGTTTTCCATTGTGAGACTAAACTGTGTCTTCATGTTGTTTCCTGATGGTCAGATTCTGATCCCTCCAAAAGGCCTTCTGACCAAACTCAAGAAAGAGGCTGAGAACCCGAGAGAGGTCATGGACCAGGTAACTTCTTGTGACAGCGACGAGCTCTCAGAATAACATTTAAACTCATGACGCTTGTGGTAATCAGCTGTCCTTTCCAATATTAGGTGAGGTACCGTGTTGAGTGGGCAAAGTTTCAGGAGCGTGAGAGGAAGAAGGAGGAGGAAGAAAGAGAGAAGGAACGAGTGGCGTATGCACAGATTGACTGGCACGACTTTGTCGTCGTGGAGACTGTGGATTTCCAGCCCAACGAACAAGGTAACTTAATTACATTTGTTCTGTCTTACAGAATGTAACAAGGTATCGTTTGAAGAATCATAGCGTTGTTATTATCTCTTTTTCTTAAGGCCACTTCCCACCACCGACCACACCAGAGGAGCTGGGTGCACGCATCCTGATCCAGGAGCGCTATGAGAAGTATGGAGAGAGCGAGGAGGTGGAGATGGAGGTTGAGAGTGAGGATGAGGAGGACGAGCGGGAGAACAGAGGAGATGGCCATCCTTCACAACCTGATCAAGACACACAGGTTCAGGACATGGACGAGGTCAGAAGAAATCAAGTGGTTTTCTTTTTCTTTTACCAATGTAACAGCTCCAGGTCCTCACATTAGTTTATTTCTATCTTCTACTTAAGTTAATACCCTGCCCTTGCCAACTCTGTGTCCAGAGATATGACCAGAATGTGCTGGCAGTGACATATAACTCTTTCTCTGCTTCCCTCTTCAGGGATCAGATGATGACGATGATGGTATGAAGGCTCCACTGCCTCCAGATAACCCTATGCCTCCACCACTGCCCCCAACTCCAGACCAGGTCATTATTCGCAAAGACTACGACCCCAAAGGTAACATCCTGTTCTATGTGAGAAAAAAACGAAGTCTATTACAGGTTTATTACAATGTTTTAACCTCATTGCCTTTTCTTTACAGCATCCAAGCCTCCTCCTTCAATCGCTGTTCCGGATGAGTACCTTATCTCACCAATCACCGGTGAGAAGATCCCAGCCAGTAAGATGCAGGAGCACATGCGTATTGGTCTGCTGGATCCACGCTGGCTGGAACAAAGAGATCGCAGCATCAGAGAGAGACAGACGGAGGATGAGGTCTACGCACCTGGTTTGGATATCGAGAGCAGTTTGAAACAGCTGGCTGAAAGGCGTACTGATATCTTTGGTGTGGAAGAAACGGCTATCGGTAAGAAGATCGGCGAAGAAGAAATTCAGAAGCCAGAGGAGAAGGTAAGGCACAAACAAGATGATGCAAATCTTTTTTTTTCTCATGTACAGAAATTGATCTTTTATTAATGATTCTCACTCTTCCAAACTCTCCAGGTTACTTGGGATGGTCATTCAGGAAGCATGGCTCGCACACAGCAGGCTGCACAGGCCAACATCACTCTGCAAGAGCAGATCGAAGCCATTCACAAGGCCAAAGGTCTGGTGGGAGAGGATGACACCAAGGAGAAAATTGGCCCAAGCAAGCCAAGCGAAGTCCATCACCAGCCTCCCATCCCCTCCTCTTCAGCCAGCCTGCCTAAGCCCAGTCCTCCTATCATTGCTGTGCCCCGTCCACCAGTCTCTGTAAGTTGTTGGAATCAAGACATATGTGTTTAAATCTCGTGGTAGTTATTGTGGATCTGTCCTTACGAGTCTCTTGCTGTGATTCCTAAACAGATGGCTCCTCCTGTGCGCACCACGCTCCTGTCTGCTGTCCCTGTAATTCCGAGACCACCTGTAGCTCCTGTGGTGCGTCTTGCACCAGGACAGGTCATAGCACAGATGCCCCCCATGATCCCTGCTCCCCGTATCAATGTGGTCCCCATGCCAACATCAGCCCCTCACATCATGGCCCCCAGACCGCCTCCCATGGTTGTTCCAACTGGTAAGACTAGAGTTTTCTACTTTTTATCAGTAACATCAATAAAAAAGTTATTTTCCTTAAATCCATTTGATTCAGTAGTGTTTTTGTAACCATGTTTTTTCAACTCTTCTTCTTGTGTCGTTTTCCAGCCTTCGTCCCGGCTCCTCCTGTGCCTCAGCCGCCCAGCTCTGCTCCAGCTCCACCTTCACACCCTCCTCCACCTCATGACGACGAGCCAGTCAATAAGAAGATGAAGACGGAGGACAACCTCATTCCGGAGGAGGAGTTTCTTCGCAGGAACAAGGTTTGTTTGTCCGCTCGACCTGGAAAAACCCCCGTTTCAGCCAGCTTCTGATTATTATTGCTGCCAAATTGATTCTTATACTTATTCCAGTTTGGACAATTATGTAAACCTCAAATATTTTGTGACTTTCAGGGTGGAACCCAAAAGAAAACAAGTGGTTTTGTTGTTTCCTTTAGGTTTTTCCCCCAAAAAAACAAACCTTATTTGATACAAGTCGTTCTGAAATATCACTTTTGTGTTTCCTGTTGGATGCTACTGGCATTGTTTTAACCATAAGTGTAATTATCTGTTATTTCCAGGGTCCTGTTGCAGTCAAAGTCCAAGTACCGAACATGCAGGACAAGACTGAATGGAAGCTGAATGGCCAAATACTCAATTTCACTGTTCCTCTTACTGACCAAGTATGCAGACAGTTCTGTATTATTTGTGCTTTTTGAATGCATCCAAGTTGGCCTGTTAGTCTTATGTGTCTGCAATTGGTGTGTGTCTGCAGGTGTCTGTAATCAAGGTCAAAATCCATGAAGCTACTGGGATGCCAGCAGGAAAACAGAAGTTGCAGTATGAGGTAAACCTTTGTTTAACATGTGACTTTATGTCAATACAGTCCAAATAAAAAAACGTTACATAATGCTTTGTGTTTATTCTTCTTTAGGGTATTTTCATCAAGGATTCGAACTCTCTGGCTTACTACAACATGACCAATGGTTCAATCATTCATCTGGCCCTGAAGGAGAGAGGTGGAAGGAAGAAGTGAGCCACATCACAAGATCGGACAGCTTATGTTTTGTCACTTGGTGTTTTGACATTTTAGTGTAATGGTAATCTTTTCAATTAAATTCCCTTTTTTCCTTTAAGTTTGTGTGAGGAGCATGTTGTTCCTTAATGCTTATACACCAGCTACCATGCCTGGGCAACAATATGAGTCCAAGATCTATAGTAATTGGAAATGAAATGTAGAGCCTCAATGTTCATTTCAATAAAAGTATTGAAAATGTCATTATGATTGTGTGTCTGCATTTTATTGTTAAGTTAGAATTGTAGTTTTCAAACTGGGGCAGGTTTCTGAGGGGGTCCCAGGTGTGTTGTAAAGGGTGAGGGGGGTGTCAAGTTTAACTGTTTTAATCCACATTTATAAAAAGAAAAAACATAGTTTGAACTATCACACTTTTCCTGAGGTATTGCTTCCTGGCATGTATTAATCCCTTATAAACGAGTTACACAAATGGTCAAATAGGGGGTCTTTTTTGTGGCAAATGATAAAATATCTGCTTTGTTTATATACATGACTTTCTTCCACCCTGTCCACAGTATTCACAGTCTCCAGCCAAGCCTTCGCCACACAAGGCTATCCATTTAAAGTCCAGACAAAACGGGTTGTACGCACACAGTGAACAGTCTGAATCAACAAAACAGAGTTTGTTTGGGGACCATTTTTAGGCACAGTGACCAGTGTTTCAAGTAAAATGTTTGGCAGACATGAAGTTGAGTTTTGAAGTCAAAAATTTGATTCAGAAAATTAGGTAGTATCTGCAAAAAGGCAAGGTGTTAAACAAAAGGGTTATGTGGCCTGGTAAATCTCCATGCCGGTCTCCAGTATGATCTTGTAAATTGTTGAGCTAATAAAGACAATATTAACAATTCCAACCATACAAAAAAAAGTTCAAAAAAGAACAAACAAACTCAAATTCTAGATATTCCTTACATTTTCGGATGCAACAGAATCAAAGACAAAATACAAGCAGCAAATGCAAAACTACTGTCATTTAAAGATCAATAAACTTATTTTTTTATACTGGTCTGGCCCAAAAAAGTTTCAAACTGGGACTTACAGTACGTGGCCCCCTAATTCCAGTAAGGCGTTGTAGGTAACCACTAGAGGTAGCCATAACATCGTGGGAGTAAACATCAGCCCAGCACGGCTGACTGGGTCACCGCTGGAAGACAAAT
>JAUESE010000015.1:4875636-4887293 GCA_032274725.1 Malacoctenus triangulatus
CACACACACACACACACACACACACACACACACACACACACACACACACACACACACACACACACACACACGTATACGCACACAGATGCGTGCACGCATGCACACATGCACACAAACACACACAGACACACAAACACACACACAAACATTCCCAGTGAGCATCATGAGGGGAAACAGCCTCTCGTCAGTGATGAGAGCAGCAGGGAGGTCAATGAGAGAGACCCTGAAGTGACTCAGCCATCCCTCCGTGATCTATCACATACGAAGCACTCTGTGGAATTTAAGGGCAGAAATTTCCATTAAGTTTGGCTCATTTATTCCTGGTTATGAGTTGAATCTCAGGACGCCTCTTTAAGAATTTTAACTGAGTGGAAATGACAAGTCATTAACCCTGCTAATCTGTGTGGGGGTCTGAGGGTCCTGAGCCCTCAAGAAACATTTTAGTCCTCATCATTTCACATCAAAACTGCTTCCGAATCAGATTCTAAGTTAATGATACACTTACTTAATTTTTTTTTCTGGACGAAATCCAATCTAACTCACTCACACAGAGTATTTCTTTATGTGTGAAGAACATGGGTTAAACAACAGCAACAGATATGTTCATATTGTGTTAATGTGAGGCTGTACCTTTAATTTGGAGGGTTTGAAAAAATAATGTGTTTTCTGAAAAACAAAAGTGAAAAGTGTTTAAATTACTTGTTTGGAAAGAAAGAAATATAAACTTTTCAGAAGTAATGTGGGAACAGAGTTGCAGTATTAACTGTCCACAGCAGAGAGGCCTTGAGTTTCCAGCACACATGTGACAGTCTGAAACACAAGTAAAGGTTAATTCTTTTGGTGACTTCACAGTTAAAAAAAAAAACAAAACTCAGCTGGAGACAAATGTTGGTGAGACTGGATGAATCATCATATAATTTGAAAATATTTCAATTTTTTGATTTAATTGATTTTCCTACAAAATATATCAGTGTCTTAATGTTACACAGTTACACAATAATAGCAGGACTTTACTGTTTGCATGAAAAATAATGAAATCATAATAGAAAGAAAACAGGAAGTAGTAAAGTAAAAGAGCAGCAGTCGACCCAGCACAAGGTTAAACAGAATGACTTGAAATGAGAAAAGCAGCCCTGGCAGGGTTTTTTTTTCCATCGTTCAGACCTGTCAAACACTTCACATTTCATCATGCAGGCAACCAAACTCCATCTTCACTTTCTGCGTCTGACAGTGAGGTCGAATCCCACTCTGTTTGGAAGTTGTTCCAGGACGCCTGGCTGACCGTCAGCTGGCACGCCACCACCTTCTGTTAATAACATGTTTTGTCAATCTGCTCACATGTTTTAGGAACCTTGGTTGCCTCATCCAAGGGGAGTCCGAGTTATCTAAGATTAATATTGCCTCGGCGGGCTGCGAGTCGAACGCACGCACTCAGAGCCAACATTTCACACGATCTCAGGCGGGGAGACCTGTCAGGAGGGTCAGAGGCCATCAGATTATCAAACCGGAGTGAGCTCAGAGAAAACGAACAGATTCATAAATCCCAAAGGAAGAGTGAAGTCACCTTAACCCGAGACCTCGTGTCCCTCTGGATGGATGCTTGCATCTATCCATCAGCCTTGCTGGCCTTCTGCAAGGTGAGCTCTGTCATCTCACATGGAAACACACCGGCCTGGTACGATTTGACCCGCGAGTCATCCACATTGGAAAGCCCTGATACCCTCTCTCCCGCTCTCTCCCTCTGTTTTTTTTTAAAGACAAAGAATCTGCAGCCAAAGTGGGTCACATGCCTGTTTCTAATGGCTCCCTATTTGGCTAGAGCAGCATTATATTTTAATGAGCGTCTGCCCTGAAGCACACAGCATTTGTCTAAAGTGGATCTGGCCTGGCAAAGGTACTTGGAACCTGAAGGTTACAGAGTTTATCCCATAAAAGTGACTCAGAAAAGAAAAGTGCCTTTCTGCGAGCGATGCAGCTTTTGATTTCCAGACAATGCGATCATCACCGACTGATGATGAGTTTGGAGGACTGCTGCGATTGGCCCCACATGTAGCTCTGCGGTGAGCCAGCACGTCTCACTGAAATAAGTTACGGTACATTTGAAACCTGCTCAATCTGCAGTGTCACCAGTACATTTGCTAATGTAACTGCATGTTATAAAACATTAATGCATATCACTTTGAATAATTCATCACTTCATAAAATATTAGCTCGTATTGAATTTCATCGCGGTAACAAATCACAAGAAACTTCGGGGAGGGTCGAGTATGACAGCCTGTAAAACTTGTCTCACGTGGGACTCCGCCTGCTCGGCGGTCCTGGATCTTCTCTGACACAGTTTGGTTTGTATCAGAGGTGTCAAACTTGGTTTTATTAGCTCTCAACTGAGGCCAGCGAGTATAATTGTAGTGCCAAAGGTGAATTCTTAACTTTACTGGTTCGCAAGTCATTTTGTGGGCCAGATTGGACGCTCTGGTGGGCCGGTTTTGGCCTGATCTGATGTTTGACACTCAAAGAGGCCTTTTCGCTGCATCATTTGTTGCTGTGTAAGATGCCCACTTCTCAGGCACTAATGAAAATCCAGATCCTTACAGATTCTATAATTTGGGAGTTTAGATCTAGCTGGACTCTGCTTATGGTATTTTCTTTGTTTGCACAAAGAATAGTCACACATCTGGAATTGTTTCATGTATAGTTTCTTCTGTACATTAATTAGAGGCGACAGAGTCCCCAATTTTTTAAAAATTCTTCCTTAAGCTATTGAAATGTCCCAGTGGGATAAATATCTATTCACATCTTGATATATTGAAAAAAAACAGCATATGTCCTGTCCTATCCACAAACAAACATCATCCAGAAACGAACACTCCTCCCACTCAGGTATATTGTAGTATAAAGGAGTACTTTTGGTCTCACAGGGAGCAGACGGGGACAATAAAGAGACAGACGAACTGTAGAGTACTCAAACTATAGTACAGAGTTTATTGGGACTTGAAGGACACAGTGGGTTTGGTTTTCACATGCACTCAGCACTTCGCTGTACATCACATTAAGAAGGAACATTTCCTCATGTTCTCCCTCCCTTCCAACAAACTGTGAGTCCGTGTCTGTGTGGATGCGTTCCTCGGCGAAGCAAACGGAGCACGACAGTCGGAGGATGAACAAAGTGCTGAAGTCTGTTGTGGACATTGTCTGGGAGATCATGCTAACAAGGAGGCACTTCAGTCTGATTCAGATTTTTTTCTTCTTCTATATCAAGTATGCAGAGAGAGAGAAAAAACAAACAGGCTCGTGTGAGATCAAAATTACTGCATGGACCAGCTTCCACGACCTCGAATAGGGATAATACCACATTCGTAAAACAATCAGAAGAGACTGGAGCTCTTCTTCTTCTTTAATTGGCTGTGCTGCTGCGAGAAGGCCACTTCTTTGTGTGGTGCTTGCAGGATCCTCTGGCGTCTTCCCCTCTGCACTCTGCTCCCACATGGATGCGCTGAACTGATTAAAGTAAATTACACCATCCACAAAGCAATTTGATACCCTGCATCTTTGATTTGGACACAAAACAGGAGGAAGACCCTTTAGATTTGTGAGGCATTTTGAAGAGCATGTTAAGGGGAAGTGTGTCGGGACAAACTAAAGAAAACAACCCGTACATCAGACAACAACGGCGAGGCAGCAATATTTTTTACATGGAAAAGGCATTGGGAGAACAAGAACACTTTAGTTTTGGATGTAGAAAACAAGCGGCATGTGACAATATCCGTACAATAATGTGCCTTAATGATCAGAGGTAAAACATTTTCATTTGGTAACAAAACAGCATGACATGTCTTTCTTTCTTGTCTTTTTTTCTTTTTTAATTGTGCAACTTGTAAGTCAGGCTGAGTGCATGTGTTCCTCTCCACTCCATGGGGACTGTGCAGAAAACTGAGCAAAAGAAAAAAAAAAGAGAGTTTTGTTTCTGTACAGCATAATAATTAGATTTTAAAAGTCCACCTAATGTCAAATATAAAGTGACGCTGTAAACCGAGGGAGACGCCTGTGTGTATACGATGGTAACATCAGTGGAATGAGGTATGCAGAAGCAAAAGGGATACAGCTGTCCATACTTACACTTGTCCATGCAATGAAAACACAACACAATTCTCACAATTCTGATTGTGTGTGTATATTTGTGTTTGTGTGTGTGTTTGTATGTGATTGTGTATGTATGTGTGCTTTAAGCAGTATGATATGTCTGCAGGCTCATATTTAGAGAACGCGTAGTCAAAGGATCACACACTCTGATGTGACTCCTGCGGTGCCAAACGACAGCTTAAAAACCTCCAAAGTAAAAGCCCCTCAGAACTCAACAGGACAACAGCATCACAAAACTAAACCGTAATCTTTGGCCTGAGTGTACGCAAGGCAATGTACATCATGTGTTGAGGTTGTTGAGGTGTTGATGTGTTTTGAATGTTTAGGAGTGGTCTGAGGTATGGGACGTGAAATCTGGACAAAGAATAAGTTAAGAGTATGAGTTGTGCAGATGGTACCACTTGGAGGGAGGGGAGGGGGGTGCAGAAAGATGGAGAGTTACTGGTACAAAGTACAGGCCAGAAAGACTGAAAACGACTGTAAAATAAAGTTCCTTGGAAAATTAAACAAACAAAAAAAAGAAAATTTCACCAAGACCCCATCTTCTATTCCCTGTGGTGGTCTTTATTATACAGTGGATCCCCTGAATATTAGCTTGGTTACTTTCCTTTTCATCAACATCAGTGGCTCTGTTCTATAGTCCAACAATCCTGAGGGTAAGTAAAGTTTGTCCCAATATTTCCAAAACATCTCTGCAACACTGGTCATCCAACTACAAATACCCGGGGTCTCAGGGCCTGGTTGCCTCCCCCCCTCCCTCCCCCATCCGCTGACCATTTAGGCTTTTAGACAGACTGTCTCCGGCTGCAGCTCGGGCCCCAGCTGCGGACCAACCAGCAGGAGGGAAGCCCCATGGCACTCCTTCCCTTCGGGTGTATGTGGCTCCCACACGGTCAGAGCGCCACTAGGGGGCAGAGTTGGACATAGAGTCCACAGAGTTGACACTGGAAGACTGCACTCGGCTGTTGGAAATAGACACCTCTGGGTGCTGCTGGAGAAGGAGAGAGCGAGAGCGAGTGAGAGAGTGAGAGGGAGAGTGCTTCTTCTGGGTTGGTTCGAACGTCTGGGCTCGTGAGCTCATGTGTGGCGTCACTTACATGCCTCCTGAAGATCCTGTCCAGCAGGCTGCGTCTGGGTGGCTCGGGCGGCTGATTCCAGTCCAGATCTGGAGGTCTCGTCCCCTGAGGCCCGAACACATTCAAATCTCTGAAACACTCAGTTTCGACCATCTAACGAGGGGACGGAAAAGAGAGAGAGGGAGCATGAGGCGGGAGTCGACAGTTCGTTATTCCCCGGTAAATGTGTTCTTCCAGTGACCACACGAACGACACAAGGGGGTAAAAATGTCATTCAGAGTGCAAACACTTGCCTCATTCTGCCATGGGATGGAAACGCTGCCTGTGGCAAATTTGGAGTAGAAGTCGTTGTCAGTTTGGTCCAAATTTACTCCCTTGACTGTGGAGAACTGCTCTATGTCCAGAACGTCCTTACAGTACACTGCCCGAGGCTGCGAGAGGCCAGAAAACCAAACAGAAAATAAGACACACAATCGAATCAGAGGACAAGTTTATCTTTGTCGATAGTTTATTGTCTTAAAGATTTTCCTGTTCTTCTCAAAAGGGCATTTGTCCTGTTGTAACAACGTTTGATTTTACTGTCAATGTCAAAAAAAGTCTAAACATAAAGTCAAAATAAAATCCAAACTCTCATAAAGCAGACAGTATTTCTTCCCGAGTGTCGACAGATCTCAAAAATTCAAAGCGTACAAAAATATTGAAAAAAACCACTCACATCAGGCACGAAGGGAGGGTCCACTATTCCCGCCTCCATCCTCTTGAAATTGATGTTTTTGAAGAACGAGTGGGCCTTGATGCTGGCCGATCCGTCCGCCTTGCACCCCAGCCTCTGCTTTGGGTCTTTGGTGAGCAGCTTGGCGAGAAGAAGCGGGGATGAATCATGCAGTTATTCACCGTTCGTCTCTCCGTCTCTCCTTACAAACAACCGTTCGCCGGGGGCCTCACCATTCTACAGATGGCCTTGGCGTCCTCTGTAAACTTGTCGTTGTACTCCTCCTCTTCCTCCTGCACCCTCCTCTCCACTTCTTCCCGTTTGACTCGCTCCTTGCGGGCGCGGAAGGGCGATCGTCCGGCGGTCATCTCGTAAATCAGGCAGCCCAGTCCCCACCAGTCAGGACTCATGCCGTATTTTTCATTGTTTATCACCTCCGGAGCTGCAAAAAAAAACCCAGGTCGGAGCAAACAGCAGTTATTTTGATGTGGGGGTGTTCTTTCCCACCCTGACCGACACATCCCATCCTCAGCTGAATTGTTTCCATCAAATGTTTTGCCTCTTCCAGCAGATCAGACAGCACATCAACAAATTGTATGGTGTAAAAAAGTAGATTTTGCGAAAACTCTTTGACTCAAATATTATCTCACAGCTTTTGGAATTCACAATAAAAGTTTGTGTGAACGACTTTTGGGATTAGCAATCAAAGGCATTAAAGCAGGAATTCTCCTTAAGAGCGTTTGCTTTGATAGTCAGTTTGTTTTGTCTTCATCTGATGCTTTTGTACTCATATATTTGGGTTGTCAGCAGCAGACAACATTCATGGTCGTAGTATTTTCTTACCCATGTAGCCGACTGTCCCGACTCTTCCTCTTATGAGTTCTCCATCAGGCACTTTGATAGCCAGCCCCAGGTCAGAAATACGGATGTGTCCTGCAGCACATGAGCGGAGTCGTCAGTGAGGCGTTGGCCTCCAAAATGAGTTTATCTCCTGAACCGATTTAGAAAACCACATTTTACGGATCATTGTGGAGCGCGTGACGTGTGAAGTGCTGTGCAGTGCGAGAAAGCTCACCATTGTCATCTAACAGGATATTCTCCGGTTTCAAATCCCTACAAAAAACACAGCAGTCATTGTCAGCGTCAGCGTGTCTTTTTATAAACCTTTGGGCAGTGCCGAAAACCCTCCAAAATATCCTCACAAAGACAAACGTAAGTCAAAAAAAGGGTGAGATTAAAAACAACTTTGCTTCAATCTGAGATGAACACAAAGACCTTTTGACATGTTACCTGTAGACTATAGATTCCCTGTGTAAATGCTCGAGTCCACAGCCAATCTGAGCGGCGTAAAACTGGACCCTGTCCTTGTCGAACCCCGGCGTGCCCATGTTGTAGATGTGGAACTTCAGGTCTCCACCGTTCATGATGGTCAGCACCAGACACAGAGCGTCTTTGGTCTCGTACGCGTACGCTAAGCTCACCTACAGGAGAAACCGGGGGAAGTTTAATGGTACAGAAGCTGCTGAGACGTGTATGCAGAAGCTCCTTCTCTTACGTCCACTTACAACAAATCTACTGTTGACTTTCTCCAGAATTTGCTTCTCGTTGAGAGCCATGGACTCTCCTTTCCGCTTCTTGATCCGCTTCTTCTCCAGCTTCTTGCAGGCGTACATCTTCCCTGTAGCTCTGACCTGGCAGGCACACACCTGAGGAGAGCATGCAGATTCTTGGTTACTGCCAACAAAAGTTGGATCAAATCCCCAGCAGTTATCATCACGGCTCTCACCTCTCCGAATCCTCCTTTTCCCAGTACTCGGTACTGCCTGAAGGTGTCTTTAGTGATTGATTGCCTGGCAGGACGCAGAAACAAGATCCATTCTTACACATTCATTTTCTCCACGGCTCAATACAGATTTGAATATGTTTCCAGTACATGACTTCACTTTCCAGACATGGGCACGATCGGGGCCGCTCTGAGAGCCTGTTGTTTACCTCAAACTGCCTTTGATAGGCACTTTGCATAAAAGATTTTCCTGCCTAGAGTCATCATCCTCCTCCTCTTCAAGGCGAGTCCACCCCAGTCACTCTCTGAGAACTTTTCTCCTCCTCCAACTTCGAACATGACATTTATTTAATGTGCTCCTAATGTCTCCACAGTCATCACCATTTATCCATGTACAGGGCAAATCAAAAGCCACTTTGCTTGGAGCTGGAAGTCTTCTCAATACTGCACATCATAAGAAAAACTTTAGAGGAAATACCTTTAGGATGTGATGCAATTTAGGATGCACAGCCGTTAATTTGCAGCAGCTATCGTCTCAAAATGGCTTAAAACCTCTAAGTCTAATGAAATTTCAATGCCTGCCACAAAAGATGAAAGTTGTTCTGAATGGAAGAAAGAAATTAAATTACAAAGTGTATCTGATGCTGTGTGGATAGTGGATGAATAATACGAATGTGTTTCTGAAAAGAATCTATAAATTGAAGTGCATCAGAGCAGGAAGGTGATGAAACACGCAGGATCGTGGCCACACAGGACCAAAATAGGAGATGTTGTTTGTGATTGATGAGGTTGAAAATTTACACTGGAAACAAGTTTACATGTTTCATGGAAGTTGTGCCAGTACTAAATATTCCGCTTTTCCATTGAATTCAGAAATATCTGAGTTCAGCAGTTAAAAATGTGGATTAAAAAAAGTTATTTGATGGGTGCAAAAACAGAAAAAAAACCCAACAAACCTCTCCAGCATCTTCCACTGCAGGAAGCGGTCAAAGTACATGCTGTTCTGGTAGTCTGCGAACGGAGCGCCGCTCAGGTAGTCATGGACCGCCCTGGATCACACACAAGTCAACACACAAAGAGCTGAGAACGCCGCGGAAGGCGGCATTTGATTTGCAAAGTCGATACGAGGCTGAAAATGTCGCTGAAACAAAACAGGTAAGAGTCTGCCAGGTGAGCATGACGGAGTGGACGCATGAATGAGTGAAAGACTCACTTGCGGCAGTTGCTGAAGATTTCCTTACATGGGCTGAGCTCCAGGTTCTCTCTGCACTGGTCTGCAAAGACCTCAGCTATGTCCACATGCTGAGGTGACTGCACACACACACAAACACGCACACACACACACACACACACGCAAACATGCATTATTTTTTATTGCATATACTACATCAAACTGAGAAGAAACATTGAACTTCCTGTGCGCAAACAGTACTTTGTTATTGTAGATGATTGCATCCTTGAGCTTTGATTAGGTTGTAAATCAACATTATTGACTTTCAAAAGCTGTTTCATTTTTTGGGGGTTTTAATATATTATTACGCTAAAAAAAGTGTAACTTAAATTTAATTGTGTGATAAGGAAGGTACAGAAGAAAGTGAAGATGAAGAAAAAAAGCGTACTTGTTTGGAGAGAAAAGTCTTGATGATCTGGTCCCCTCTGCTTTTCCTTTTTTCATCAGGCGTCACCTCATAGTCCTCCTGGAAGACAAAAATAGCACTGCGTTATTAACAATATCCTCCACAATGAATGCGTGCATACATCTTTTATACCGAGTTTACTCAAATAATGATCGTGTGGACATGCAGCCCATAAAAAGATGTTATTAGGGTGTCAACATTTACCTTCTTCGGTGTACTTTTACTGTTTATCCTTCTAGTGGAAATAACTCTTAACTGTGGCTGCTGTTATTTTTTTTATTAACATCTCACAAACTCTGATAATTATTGGTTGAACAGTAATTTCCAACATAATTAGTTCTAAGGTAAAAACATTTTTATAATTGGCTTTTGGGTTGCCAGGTTGTAAAATCCACTGGCTGTCCACTAAACTGCCCTCAGTACAGCATCTGGAAAACATTTATCACCATCTATAGCACATTCGTAGAAACTGCTGTAAAAAAAGCTTTTTATGAGCAGACCAATGACATTTAAAACACCACTTTTACTTCTCCTCCTCAGAATTTTATGTTTTTCTTGCTGGTTTTATTGCGCAGTAATTGCAGCATCTATTTCCCTGAAATTAATCCAAATTAAGTGGATAGCCGAGGAAATCACGGAGCAACTCAGTCCTCCGACCGTCGCGTCGTCACAGCTATGGGTGAGTCCTGCCCCTGTCACGCTGCAGGCTGCAGGCAGACAACAGCAGGAGGGTCTGTGAAGAGTCGGCACACTTGGGCTGCTGATGAAATCAACCTCTCTCCATCTGTGTAAATGACTCGCAGTCTGCTCCTCCGAGTGTAAAATGTGCTGGAAGTATCGTTGCGAGGAAGCTGTCGTTGCCTCAGGGGGAAAAAAATTAAATGTTTGTTCAGAGGAGCGTCATTGAATAATATTAATCCACACGGTTAGATTAACACACCGAATTAGTGAAAAAAGCATGAACAATATTCTTTATTTTTTTACAGTTTCTCTCTGCAGTAATTTATTTTTTAAAAATGCAGATTAATTTTACTGCTGCAGCTGTCGTAACAGAGCAGAAAAGTCCAGACAGACACTTAATAGGAATAGAAAAAAGAATGTATATATAAATTTATGTGGACACCATGAGATAATCGACCTGCTAAATGTGCTACAAACTGCTGCTGTCCTTTTTTAGACCTGTAAGTTTTAACCACATCACATCTGTTTACTCTGATTTGTATACATGCGCAATAGACTCCAGCATTTAGGCAGGAATCAAGATGTCACTTGTGTACTTTGCTAACTCCAGTAATCAGAAAAAGTCTGGATGTTCAGTGTGCTTTCGAAGTCTTTTGAAAAAACTAATACAAGAATTTGAACTTGTCCATGAATGCAAAAGTCTCAAACTCTCATTTTAGGCATCTATCTAGTGACACTGGTGCAATAAACTGGACACCTACAAACAGCTGGAATATGTCAAAAACTCCATCCGATTACTTTCCCAGACCCAACAGCTGACATATGTGCAAAAAAACACAGTCTCACTTCTGTAAATTTCTCTTGAAAAATTCACTGTATTGTTATTTTACCAGAGAATCTGCTGTTTCAGAGGTACCAAGTCCAGTTCATTCAACTCGCGCTCTCGCCCTGTGCATCGCTGTCACACTCGCATGAACATTTGCTGCTCTGGGCCTCAGGTACAATCACACTGCATGCGGTCACTGACATGAACAGGCCGCGCCGCTGCACGCCGAGGACGCCGGACAGAAAGCAGCGTGACGCACGCCGTAGCCAAGAGTGCTCAACGTCTGGAAAAGCGAGGAAGCGACATGGCGTCCGCGCTGCATGCCGGCTCGACTCTTTCTATTACAGGGTTTTTTTTTTCCAACATGGTTCTGCGTTGCCGGGCAACCACACAGTAAACACGGTGGGATTCCTTGAGGTCCTGGAGTGTCACAGTGTGTCACACCAGCGTCACCGCCTTTCCACTACAAAACACACAAGCACACGCTCGTGTATAAATATATATAATATGCAGGGCACACACACATAAGCCCGGGAGCTTACGGAGAAAGTGGCGTTAAAAAAAGCTACGACATCAAGTGAGGCCCGAAGAAGTTCGGCGATGAATACAGACGAATGTAAACATTGGAGAGTCCAACTGAAACGCAGCGAGAGGAAAGAGAGTGAGAGATTCACAAGTGGAGCCAAGTGTTGATTAACTGAGGCTTTGTTATCAGAGGCTCCACAGAAATCACACACACACACACACACACACACACACACACACACACACACACACACACACACACACACACACACACACA
>JAUESE010000015.1:4981665-4994567 GCA_032274725.1 Malacoctenus triangulatus
GTGTGTGTGTGTGTGTGTCTCTGCGTGCACGTTGTCAGCATTCATGAGTGCTCCAGAGTGTCTGCGAGTAGAGTGGGAGAAGAGCCCATCTTCATCTTCACGTGGCTTTTTAGAAGACAAATCCAGTCTGTGATGTATCTTCATGTTCACCTCACTCCCAGCCCATAAATAATGTTGTGCCTCTCGTCTGCCCCGTCTGCCTCCTTTGGCTTCACCCTCGCCACTGTAGTTTCTTTTTTTTTCCTCTTTGCTTTCCCTCCAGTTCTCTTCTTTCCTCTCATTTAAGAACTTATTAAGTCGCTCAGTGAGTCAATCATCGCCTCTTTCTCCGTAATCCCCCTCCCAGCTCCTGTCTGTCATCCTGTCTCTCTTCCTTTATCTTTAAAGTCTCGTGGGTTAAAAAGCGCGAAACATCTTTCTTTTTGCGCTAATGAGAGAACCTGCTGGCAACTTCAACTCTTGTCTAACATGACAAAAACAGCCAGACAGACGCGTGTACAGGTGCAACACACAAACACAAAGAGAAAGGGCAGAACGAGATGCGGCACAGTTTGATTTATATCATGAGTGTCATCTTCCTAATGATTCACTGTTTTAGCTAATTATAAGTCTTTAGATCGTGCAGACTGACATCCTCTGAAACCATTCAACTGTGGATTTACACACATTTTGTCACATAATCCAAACACACGCATGCATGCACAAGTATACACACATGCATGGGTGGCTGTGCCTTTACCCTCGATGCACATGTAAATGTCACACAGTTTTACAAACAGAAACACAATTTTTTTGTGTTCTCTGCACATGTCACATAAACCTTGTTATATAATTCTACAATCTTTCACACAAAAAAAGACCCAACTGAAAAAAATATCATCTCCTCATCTTTGATTTTTCCTTCTTTTCCTCTTTATCTAACTGTTTTTCACCCTCTCAGTACCAAAACCAATTTCAGCCTCTTTCTATTCGAGAGGGTCGAGATAGGCTGAAGTCAATGGGCGTGTGACTGGAAATCTCATTAAAGGGCTTTATGAGCGAGACATGTTGTTATGATTACTCTGCAATATTACCTTTGCAGGCATATGCAGGAATATTGGAAGTGAAGGACGCGATGTCGGACCCTGCTCAGCCCGACGTAACCAATCACACACATCCTCCTCATACGAGAACAAACAACTTGACTTTCAGGGTATAATATGAAAAGCGTTTGGGTTTTTTTTTTGTTTGTTTGTTCTTGAATGTTAATGTGTGACCAAGGAGAGACAAGGTCACTGATTTTTTACTAATGCGAGCTGATTCGCTTCGCATGATCTCCTCGCTGAGATGCTGTTTGGTCTTTTGGGACCATGTTAGTGATCTAAAATGTTTAAACAGACTCATTATAGACCACATTTCACAGTTCAAATGCTTATTGGAATTTGTTGCTTTTGTTGGTTTTCCTTCGCCGTACTTTGCCTTTTGATCTTGTGGTTTCCCGAAACAAACAAAGACTAACCTTCATCGAGGGTTCTGGGAACTTGCGATCTATATCTGTGATTTAATGCGCTTAATCTGGTGGAGCTGTGATGGACCGGCAGGTTGTCCAGCGATCTTTAGACTGGCGGCTCAATCCCAGACTCTGGTCATCCCCAGGACAAGAAACTACATCTACATCTGTGTGTCATGCAGGCAAGGAGTTAAACAAATAAAAATTGCTTCTTCTTTTACCATTTCAGCATTCAGTGACCCACTGGGGTGTGCAGAATGCTAAACCTGATCTCTGCTGACAATGAACGAGGCCAAAGGAGGCAGCCTGGACAGGAAGGCCACAACCTGCACACAGAGGCAGACAGCTGTATTCAAACAGGTTTAGAGTCACCAATTAACCTCACACACTCGTCTTTGGACTTTGGGATGAAACTGGAGTGTCCCAAACACACATGCTTAAACTGTGAGGTGAGAGTGTTACCGCTAAACCAAAGATACGAGTTCACATTCAAACATTAGAGACTTGTGTAATCTCTTAGTTCTATTCAATGATCTCCAGGGTGAGAGCTTTCTGTTCTATGCATTCATTGCATTCACCACGGTCACGGTTGGACTATTGTCCGTCTCATATTCACATTGAACACAATCAAGCACCTTGTAGAGAGATCCAATTCAATAAAGTGATAGAAAGACTTCTCGAGGGTGGCTGGACTTTAAAATGCTTGTAAATGGTTGTACCTTCTTCAGACATAAAACTCAGTGCTTAAACCTGATGAACAGCAACATCCTTGGGTCAAATCTTCTTTGTTTTAAGCCTTCAGGATGATAATGTAGCTATTGACAACAAGCACTGAATTGCTCCTCAAATCTAAAAGTTTAGCTGGCTAGAGTTTTACAATTAGACTTAAAGAAACACCTGTGCAATATTCGCCAACGGTTTCCCCGACACGTTTCTAAGTCAAAACACATCAGGGCAGAAGATCGGCTGTCCTACTAACCTCATGTACTGCTGGGGTATAAGTTATGTTTCTACATTTCTATGTGCACTGATGTAACAGTATAGCTCGGCCCGCTCTCTGCTACCTTCCCCTTTTCCATCTCCGTCTACTCTCTCTTTCGCCCACGTTGCCTCGGGCTCGACTGTCACTTCCCATCATGCCTTGCTCTGGCGATAGAGATGACGCTACATGGCTGTGCGCTGCGTTGCTATGTACATTTCCTTCTGCATGGGCGCACTACCATATCTCTTATAATCATAGTTTATTTGAAGTCTATGCTGCGTTTTATCGTGGAGTGGAAGTGAAAAGGTGTGTCCGGCACATATGTGCTCTTTTCCAGCGATATGCATCATCTCCTAAACAAACTGCTGTTGTATGCTCTGGACTGTACGTAATGCAGCTTTATGTTCCACCTCATACCGAAGCTCATTGATCTCTCTGTGTTTGGGACTCATGGGAAAACCACAGCTGCCCTCAATCAATGATGTTCAATTTACAAGCCAACCATACATTGCAGTTATTCACCCATACAGCGCAGTGGGTAGACATTGTGAAAAGCAACTGTACCTACATCACAATCTGTTACCATACACAGAGTGTTCATTGTACCGATGAAACATACTACATTTACTCTTGTACATCGTCCTGTTTTCATCTCGTCAATGGAGACAGTGGACGATGCAACAGCTTCACGAAAAACCAAAGAGAAATTCACTTAACATGCCAAACTGCTCTTTACATTAAGGAACATTAACAGTTTACTTATGGTCTTGCTGCTTTCAAAATAAAGGTACAAATTGGCCTCAAATTTGTGATGAAGTGGTAAAATCTATCAATCTATTGTGTAAAGGCTCAACACTGGAAAAAAGATATGTTAATGAAGTTCATAAACAACGTTGCCGGGACCCTCGTGGACTCAGGTGGGTTCATGAGATCTCTCTTTGACCCCAACAGGCTGGAAGTGATCGCGTCAGGTCTTTGAGTGTAATCAGCTGAACTGTCGTTAATTGTGTGACAGCCTTCTCAAAGTATTTCTCTCCCTTTACATGAAACATACAAACTGTGTAAACAGAGACGGCTACGCGCTCCGTAAAGACAAAGTCAACATATAAGTGCACATTGTTAAAATAAACATGTGACCAACCTCTCCTCTCCAGCCAGTCACCCAGTGTGATTTAACAGAGTGTGCAGCAGAGGCCTTGTTTCGCAGCCTTCCTGCTCCCACAGTCGTGGTCGTATGAAACATTAAAGCCAAACTCAGACCATCTATATTTCATACAGCATTTTGCAAACAACAGATGAATTAATTATACCATGAAAGTGGGCATAACCTCTGCATCAGCATATCACCATGGCCTCCTTTTTTTCTGAATGGTAAGTGGGGTTCATAATGGGTGGTGGTGTGTGGGGGAGTTACTACATGTGCCGGCGACTGTATCTGTGTCCGGCTCATATGAGTGTGTCACTGTTTCTCTTGTGTTGGCCCGCGTGTGTGCTCGATGTCAGCCGGGTTAGGTGTGTACCCTTCAAGGATTATTAAAAGCTCTGACGTGCCCCTCTTGTGAAAAAGAGCAACACAGACACACTCGCCAGCTCACCATCTCCTCTGTCCCCGACCATTATCACTCCCATAAAGACTCGCTTATATAATATGTCCAACCATTAATGGAAAATAACACTCAGCTCCAACAAAGGACAGAAATGTAATTACCGGCCTGAATAGCAGTGCTGCTCCTTATTCTTACCCAGAGAGAGGAGAAAGAGGGAGACATAGAGTGACAGTGAGGGACAGAAAAGCAAGAGAAGGAGTGAGTCCCGACAAGCATTTAGTGAAAAGGAAAATCGTGACGGGACAAAGAGAGTGTGGGTAACAAGAACAAAGGTGGGTGGACAGGATATTGTGGGGTATAAGGTCACCAGTCCTTTTGTTGTGCACCTCACCGTGATCACTTCCTGTGTTGATTCTATGGTTGTAATGTATGGAGATGATCTCGTCTGCTAGGAAACTTCTTGAGTGATGGTAGTCGCTACAGAACAGCAGAGGAGGACAGAGACGCACCGAGGAAACACTGAGACACACCAGTCAGACGACAGCCGGAAGTGTTCGAGGCCACAATATTTGCTGGTTGTGTGCGAATGCTGCTTTCGATGCTGCCTTCAAATGTCACTTTGGTGGTGGGTAAATGCAGCTGTGGAGGGAACCACCTTATTCACACTGCTTCCCAATCCTACCTAGTTAGAGTTTTCTCTCCATTGACCAACTCTAGAATTCATTTAAAGAGATTATCTGTTAGTTTCAAAGCAAACATGAGACTTTTCACACAGTATAAATCTGGGTTAGTGATTTTTTTTCTTCTTTTGACCCAATGAAATCTGCCTTTCACAGAAATTCCCTGTGGTGTTTCTCTACAGAAGGCAACTATGGAAGATAGTTGCATGTAAACGGTCAATTATGCAGCAATGCATTGCGGAGATTGGAGCGCGCGGCCATAATGTGACGGGTATTATGAGAAATTCCTCCCCACAGGGAAAAGCTAAGTAAAGAAAGACGCTGCACATTTCCACGAACAAGAAATATATAGTTGTTTTTTTGTTTTTTTTACATACATCCTCTTACATGCTCTCTATAAGTGAATGTAAGTAGAAGTTGTGACTCAACAGCTGCTCATTAACCTACAGAGCCGATTCTGTATTCAGCTCCTTCTAAAGCAAGACGTGGCATTAATGTTATTTTGATGACATATTCATTCACAAATCCTTTGATGCATGAAATGCATTACAGACACTGAAATGATGTTGCATTAATAGGTACACCAAGTACAGAGGGTTATTGCGTTCACCCCACCCACCCCCACCCTGTCACTATTCTTTTGATCAGGTGACTTGTTTCAGTCGTTTTCTTTGGTTTCTGTTCATAAATCTACTTGTAGTCGATGTAGATTCCACCAATTTAATTGTTGTCAAGAGCAATATTGATCGATTGGATTTCATCCCCAAAATGTTTTTATTCTTCATTTCACGTGTTTATTTTTCTTCTTTGGTTGTTTTTTTTTGTATCACAGATGTACTAATGGAGTAAAATGTTCACTTCTGCAACTAATTTCTCATGATAAATGAACGTTACCTGTTTCCTTCCTTGATCCTGTGAAAAGCATCATGTCAGGCCCGTTTGTCCTTAATCCTGTTAGTCGCATGAAACATGCTAAACATGCTGAGGGCAAAGGCACACTGGGAATACATGCATGTATCCGTGTGTGTGTATGTGCATGCGTGTGCATGCGCGCACGCGGGCAATGGAACTGCAAATTTGCGTCTGAGCATTTTATTGAGTGTGTTCGTGAGAGTAAACATGCCCGTGGCAAAGACAAAGGCATTAAAAAAACACACACAGTTAACATCTGCGAGGAAGATGGACTGACAGGAAGCGTTTCATTGCGACTCCCTTTGCGAAGGCAGGTGTATTTCCATACCCTGTAAATGTGTATGTGCGCATGTAATAATTTATGTACTTATATGTTGTCTGTGTGTCCTTTCGGTCGCAGGCCTGCCTGCCTGTGTTTTTTTTTTTGCCATGCATCTGAATACTTATTACGTTGAACAACAGTTTGCATGGCTGCATTATGAATCATCTGTGTGTCACAAATCACCCCCTGAACACATCTAACCTTCATGCGTCTACTTCTGGGTGAGTTCATATGTTAGTCAGTGTGCAGATGTGGGTTACCGACTCGTTCTGACCCCCACATATGTATTCATGTCGGGGAGCAACGCTTTAGCGGCAGCATTGTTTTAGGAGTGAAATTAGATGCTGTTATATTTGCTCCATCCTGTTTTCTGTACGTGTTTACTTTGCTGTTTTACTAGAGAAATTTGCAGACATTCGGAGTAATTTAACTCGGGGAAAAATGATCTCAAAAGGAGGAAAAATGACATATAAGCGGAGAAAGTCAGGGAACCCAAATTTTAAATCAAACTATCGAATCCATCCCTCCATCTCGTTTCCTACTTAGTCCACGTCGGGCCACGGGGGCCATATGGAGAGCAGAGAGACCCAGACATTTCTGTCCCTCCGCAACTTCCTCCAGCCTCTCTGGGAGGACCCGAAGCTGCAGCCATCCCAGAGATATAATCTTCCCAGCATGTCCTGGGTCGACCCCAGGCCTCCTCCCAGTCGGCCGTGCCTGGCACACCTCCAGTGGGAGGCGACCAGGAGGCATCCTAATGCGATGCCCGAACTACCTCGACATGCTCCTCCGGATGTGGAGGAGTCGCGCTTCAAGTCTGAGCCTGAGAGAGCTCCTCACTCTGCCGGTTACGATCCGTCCTCATATCACGAGTGTACCAAACCCCAAGATACCTGAACTCCTCCACCCGGTAGGAGGTCACTCTCTCCCCTCATCCAGAGTTTATCAGACTATCAAATTACAGGCCTGAATGAGCAAACCACTAACCATCCTCTACAGTTCTTTATCTTAAAGTTTGTGCCTCACATTATCATGATTTTTTGTTTTTATCAATACTTTTGGTTGTTGTAGTTAAACTGTAAAGTCTCGCCAGCGTCCTCCAGCTGTTGCCACAAGCTGTGAGACTGAATAAGCTGTCGATGGAGCGGGTGCACACTCACTGTGGCAGCCGTGGATGGCGTCCAGCACGGCCTCTCATGGTGTTTAGGTACGACTGTGAACTGAGACTCACATCTGATGTGAGCTTCGAATTTCTCGTGATTAATTTTTGTCCGTGTTTTTTTCCCAAAAATGTCCCTCATCTTGTCTACGAGAATCACCTTTGGAACGATTTTCACAGCAATTTTTTTCCAAACTTTTGGAGAAATGTGTGTGTTAAAAACGGTGTGGAAAAAGTGAAGCTGCTGTCATTCCTCGGTTATTAATGGCGTAAAGTACAAAACACATTCATCTGCTGTCAGCTCTGCGCACATTACATTACGTTAACATCACTATTACATTCAATTAATGCACAAAATATTTTCATTTCTCTCCTCGGACCCTTTGTCCTCCCATTTCCTCAATGCTTATTGTGACTAGGAAACACTGACGATTAAAAATGTAAGCCTCTTTTCCTGAATAATTTATCAGTGAGTGGCATATGTTAAATATGTGTTGAAAGCATACATTAGATTTGTTTTGTATACAAATCAGCTCCAGGCATGCACCCTTAGGGGGGAGATTGTAGCCTGGGAGATTTGGCATATACTGATGGTTGTATTATTTAGATGTGCATAGATTTCTCTCCCTATTCCTGCTGTTGCTTTTGTTAACCGCATCTGATTATACCACACATTATTCCAAGTGACGGATGCAAGCGAGAGTTTAATAAACGATGAGAGGAGCTCATTGAAATGCACACGTGTAGAAAAGTTTTGGGGTTTTTCTTTGTGATTTGACATGTTGGTGGTTATATGACATCGTTGCACAATGTAAAATAAGGTTTAAATTGTGTTTTTTTTTAAAAAGAGCAAATTTCAGTTACACGTAAACATTCAGGTTCTCTTTAACAGACACACATATGTCACAAACTGCACTTGGTTGTGATCACCTCACTGGAATAGATCCCTTTTTCTGCTCGAGAGGTGATCACACAGCTCACATGTGTTTAATTTATGTGTCTCTTATAGCTGTCGTCGGATGCCATCAGGTCACAGGTGATGAATTGAATGTCAGAGATCAGAGAGCTGATTCGGAGGGAGGACTGACATACAGTTTCGCTGTCATTTACACGTTCGTGGCGAGGAGTGGCCTGTCTCTCTGTTCGCACGAAGGACCAAAAAAAAAAAAAAAGGAGATCCACTCATTACTGGTCGCATTTTCCCAGATCATTAAAAGTGACGGTCAGAGGAGGACAGAAAAGAATCTTTTATGGTTTCTAACAGGAAATGTTTGATGATTTTTGTCAGTTCTGTTTCCTTTTGCATGAGCAACATGAAAAGCGACAGACTGAGGGTTAACCAGTTATCTTGGGGGGACTGAGAAAATGGAGAAATATTTGTTTACACCAGCTGTTTTTGACACATAGAATAACATGATGTTTTTTAATGTCTGCAGTGGCTAAATAATCCCAGTATAACCAGCACCGGTGAGAGGGATTTACTTTAATGAGACATCACAGACCTGACCGTTACCATTAACATGTATGAGCGACCAAAGTGATGAATATTTTGAGTGGAAGTGAAGGCAAAGAGAGAACAGGAAGCAAAAAGTGACAGAAACGAGAGTTATGGGGGAAGGAGGAGAAACGGGGGGAATGGATAGAAGGGGTGGAGGGGTGGGGAGGGGGTGTGTGTGGTGGTGGTGGGTGGTGGTGGTGGGGGGGGGGGGGGACTGAAGCATCTCACGCTAACACAGATCATGATCATCATGTTGGCAGGATCTGAAAGATTAGACACATCAATAGTTTATGAATCTCCACAGAGTTGTGCTCAATTCCCTCTTCTATAAATTACTAAATAAGGGCATTTACATCACAGCGCCACTGCAAACTTTTTCCTTTTCTCCACTATTTCTTTTCATCTTTTTCCTGTTGGAACTTGGACACAGTCCATTTGACCTTCACCAGCTGAGTAATAAGAGAGAGGAACTGAGGGGAGAACGCTGCAAAGTCTTCATTACTGTTGTGATTCAGAGACGAAGACACAGAGAGAGAGAGAGAGGAGAAGAAGAAGAGAGGGGGAGAGAGAGAGGAAGAATAAAAGGAAAAGAAGACGTGGTAAAGACTCGAGCACCTAAAAGACTGACATAATTAATAGATGCGGCCCGCCGATACACATGAATTATGCAACTTTTATATTCAAGAAAATTACAAACACAACCCATTGGGAGAGAATGGAGAGGAATCATTATCTGCAGACTTGAACCTTTGTAAAATGCACCAAATTTTTAATAATTAATCCACATAAACAAATAACACATGAATAAAGAACACAATAAAAAGCCACCCAAGCCACAGTAGTTGAGCGAACTTTCTCTGCAACTTTGCTGGTGGAGAAGAAGAGTGAGTGCAGGCAAGAGGAGGCACGGAGGAGCGACGGAAAGAAAGAGGCCGAAATAATGTGAGAATGAGAAAATCTAATTGGCGCGAGTCCATTGCAAAATTAATTCAGATATTTTTTTTCTTCTCCGTCCAGTCCTGATTGCTCATCTCATTTTTATTACCTTGAAACAAGAACTTGGACTACATGTTCAAAGATGAAGTTGAGAACGGATAAGTACAAACTGCAGCAGACTGGAGAGGGTCGATTATGACCACAACAATGGAGGAGATCATTTTCAGTCGTTGGAAAAACTACAAACCAAAGTTTCACATGTGCATAAAGTGGAGCTTTAAGGTTTTTCTTCTTGTGCTGTAGGTTAAACGACCTGCAGCTCCTTTTTCTACCTTAAACGGACAAAAAAACATTAATTTCACTCCAATTTTGCTTTTCCAGCAACAAAACGCAAAAACACTGTGAGGCTGAAATCATGTTTTGTTTGGTTGTTTACTATCAAAAAAAATCTGATAAAATCAACTTGTAATTGTTTTGGGTTTTTTTTTTTTTTTGGAAGTATTTTCAGTCTGAACCGACAAACAGCAAAATCCCACTTGCAGCATATTCATGCAGGAGCAGGAGCCGGCGTGTCAGACTGAGTTAGGGCTGAAGCGAGGGGAGGACATGAGGACACCCTACAGTGACCACACAGTGGTGCCCCACAGGGGCTCCAACTGCAAAAGAGCAGCGTAGCCACACTGTGGTGTCCGGGCCCGTGGCCACCCTCAGCACGGAGACGCATATGTCACACACTGACAACATCCATCTGAAACATTCGCACCATTCACATGCGGCTCTCTGAAATCTCACCTGGGGTGCGTTGGATCCGCTCACCAGCTTCTCACCAACCGTGTTTTTTTTTTTTGTATCAACTCTGTTAATCTGCAGCAGCATTTTAGTCAAGAATTACTCATCAAAAATGTTGAGCATTTCTAAAGAACATTTTGAATCTTATTAATGTGCTGATACAGATATTTTGGTGTGTGATTTTGGAGTCTGGTGGGATGATGTGACCTGTTTATTCTTATTTTTTCTGGGAACATTTTCTGAGACTTTATCAGCCTGACTGAAAATCCTCCCAGTTTGATCATCGTTCCCCTGAAAGATGCTTGAGTCTGTGCTTGTTTTTTTTTTTCAACCTGACAAAAGGAGCCATCTGAGTTTTGAAAATCAATTTCTACAACACTTTGGACAAAGCTTTCACTGAAACCGCTTTCCTTCAATGTCCCGATGTGGAAATCCGATATTGCTTGTAGTACAGCGTGGTACTTGTAGCAGTCATTGTGATCGTTGGGCCGAAATTGATCGCGAAGAGGAAATTGACTGACAGACAATTCTGTTTTTCTCCACCTGCAAACTTACTGTAGCTTAAAAAGAAATGATGTCCTTGTGGTTGGTTTTGAGAAGGAAAACGAAATAATTTGGTGATTCCTTCGTGTTTGAACAATGCACTCTTGCACTGGTGAAAAATCCTCTTTTATACATTGTGGGCATCTGAAGCTCTAATCAGTCCTTTTGTGAAGACAGATGTTAAAAAAATCCCACAGCATCAGTCAAATCCTCACTGTGTGCCTTTGACATGGACCCAAAGCTGCAACATTGAAATGAGGAAAAACCTGGATGCATCTGTTTCAGGCTACAAATCATGATAACATGTATTTATTCGTCCCTTCCTCTCAGTCGTTCCTCTGTATCTCCCCTCGCCATAAAGCAGCCCGGGTTCAGTCAGCATGGCAGAGCAGGAGCGGCGTCTCCAGCTCGCGTCTCTGTGGAGAGCAGGGGTTGTGCGGCTCCTAATTGCTGTGTGCCGAAGAGACCCGAGGAACCAATCAAAACGGCCAATCTCTAAAGACGAGCCAAAACTAATTTGTTAGCAATACACCTCTCTCTATCTCCTCCTTCCCTCGCCCGGTCTCCCGATGGCAGTCAAGGGTTCATTCCTGTGCCACCGTGGTCATGACCTCTCCCTCTCTTTCTCTCTCTTCTCCTCGGCGGCTTCACTGGGAGTTCATCTCCGATGCCTCTCTGGTCGTGACCTGGCTCTGAATGATACGATGATGAGAGCGGTGACAAGGCTGGCGGGAGAAAGGAGAGAGAAAAAAAAGGGCCTCTCCCTGCATTTATTAAATCCCCTGTATTCCTCTATCTTCAGTCCGCGTCTCGTCCCCGCAGCCTGTGTGTGCTTCTGCGCGTGCGTTTCTGCACGCGTGTGTGTGTTGTGAGACACACCTCAGGGAGCGTGAGAGCGGAGCAGCTGTGGTCAGAGAGAGAACACATGCGTTAGCTTTGGGTTTCATCCCTGGCTCGTTCAGCAGGGATTCTGGCAGCCTGCTGAGAGGCCGTGAGTAAATGCGTGTATCAGGGATCGCGTCTTGTCCTGTGACACACCTCATACCTTTTGCTTTGTCACCATCTTTGAGCCCGCTCTCTTCTCGTAGTGCTTCCCTCTCTCTCTGAGGATCAACAACTTCAAAAGGCAACTTTAAAAAAAAAAAAGAGAAGTGTCTGTTTCACACAGTCAACAAAAGCCTCGCTGAGAAACACACACAGAGGCGCACAGACTTCTCCGAGAACACACCTTGCAAACTATCTCTGCAGGACACAAAGCCTGACGAGAATAAAGAAACAATCACTCTTTTATATCGCAGTGATACTGGCATTTATGGTTGCCAAACACCGAGCTGCCTCCTTTAGGCAAAACTGGGAGGGAGGAAGTAAAGAAAGACGAAATATTTCACCCGTGAACGCCTCCGTCACGTGTCTGCGCACTCACAGACGGATAAGATTGAAGGTGGGCTCGGTTTGTTTGATCGAATCCCCACACAAGCTCATGAGCGGGATGTCGAGCGAGCATGTTTTTCAGGCGGCGCCTTTGATAGCTGCATTAGCTCAAAGTGAGGAAGCCATGCAAACACGGTTGCAGGTCTGAGTGATGCAAGCTCAATGCAACTCTGCTCCAAACTCCTCGTAAGCAGGTCACAGTCGCATGCAGATAGCAACTCACCGAGGTGCTGTGGCTTGGAGCCTCTCCTGATTACAGGATCGTGAGATGCCACATTGTTCGAACGTGCGGCACTCATGCACACCGGATGAGACCGTCCATCTGCACCGACTCCAGGATCACTGACCTCGACACCAGATTCTTTCTGCTATCTTTTTCATCCTTTGATTATTGTTTACCTGTCATTTTCCAAACAAAATGACATCCTTAACAAGCAGAATTATATTCATTAAACAAACAACTGTTTTCACGAGTGACTGGTGATTTTTTTTATTGCTTGTAGTTTTTCCCAACACCATGACACTGGTGTTTAATCGTGTACACAAATCACCAACATTGATTGATTACAGTTACAGTGATTACAGAATACAGTTGCCATTACGTTCTTGATTCT
>JAUESE010000015.1:5116359-5127569 GCA_032274725.1 Malacoctenus triangulatus
CAAGGGCAATACAATTTCACAACCACTCACTTATGTGCTTCTGGTAGATATATATCTTTGGGAGTGTTTACTCTCACAACCTAAGTGTTTAGCGTTTGTGTTTGTTATGGAACAGACAAGTTTTATTGTCACTCACAAAGATTGGGTGTTACACTCTCACCACACTTGTGCTCAAACAAACCTTGGGGTACAAAACACTTGTTTACCCCAAAATAACCCAAAGAAAAGCCAAATAGCCTCAAAAATACTAAAACTTGTAGGACAACAACAAAAGCAGATATCTGTCTCTTTGAGGACAGTGGAGGACCTATAGAATGTCTCTGCTCAGAGTCCTGTTATTTCATATGTCCACATATGGTTCATTTACTATAGAATTGTGTCACTCCCATGAACTTCACAATCATGTCACCAAAACACCTCGAGTTTTGAACCAAAATCAGGGATTCAGTCCAGAGAAACACGACTTTTCTGACAGACGTGTGCCAGAAAGGAAACTCCACCTCCAACAAAAACAAGCTCACTCAGGTGGCAGGTCGTTCCACAGTTTAGGCGCTGACACCCCAAAACCCCCTCTGATCTTATGTCTGGTTTCAGGGTCACCAGCGCGAGCACGTATCTGGAGGAAACACATTTGGGAGAACGATTCAATCTTTGCTCCATCTGGGTACAAACCTGGGACCCTCCTATAGTGGGGGAGCACCACTAACCTGGCATTATGTTTTGTGAAACTTGTGGTTTGTGTGTGTGTTTACTGGACATGGTACAAGGAGCTGATTTGGACCAAGAAATGATCATGACAATAATCATTTCGACAAGAAATTATTCAGGCACTCAGTTTAGGAAGTTTTCAGTTTATGTTGTCCCTTTGATACAAATATCGATCTGAGTGAGAAGGAAGAAGTGTCTTTGTATCAGATACATTGCCCTCTTCTGAAGAGCCAGTCCCTGTTAATCACACATTATCATCTTTTAGTCATGTCAGCACGATTATTCATTCATCCTCTCATTTTGGTGGATTACTCAATAAATAGAAAAAAGATTCGTGTCCTTGTAGGAGGATGACGAATACATGTGTAATAACGCCATCCTGGCCGCGCGCATGCGCACACCACCCGCGCCGCCGTCTGGCAGAACTGTACAAGGCGCTCGGGGGGCTCCGCGGGCAGCCAATGAGGACACGTTGTTTGACTCGTGACATCATCCGCCACTCCTCTTACTAAAGAAGGAAACAAACACATCCATCCAGAAAGAAACGGGAGACGGAGCGAGGACGAGGAGGAACGGACGGCACGGAGGCCGAGGAGAGGAAGAACTGAACCCGACTGAAACCCGCCTGGCACGGAGGCCGAGGGACAGAAAAAAAGGACGTTAGCACCGAACCTCCCCCCCCCCCGCGCGCGCGACGGACCTTTTTCCTCCAAACGGCCACTTTCCTCCCCTCTTCGTCTCTGAGAAAACTTCGATTTTTAGCAGGTGATGATCTTGGATTATTGCTTTTTCTTAACAACAAGGATGAATTTTGAAGTGAGCTCATCTTTTATTGAGGTAAACACGGAGAGGGGAAAAAAAAAACGGGTGTTTGACTGAACCGTGATCGGTCGTGGCGACCTTTAACGGTGGATTGAAAGGTCAGGTGTTGCATGCGTGATGGGTTGGTTTTTTTTGTGTGGTAAACGAGCGATTTCTCTATTTATCGTCGGCACTGTGACCTCGTCTTATCTGTAAATATCACAAGCCCCTAAACGTGACTCCGTCTGGGAGGAAGGAGGGAGAGAAAAACAAGGGAGGGAGCTTGATAGTGCTGGTTGCTTGTCTGTTTTTCTGTTTGTCCTGAGCTGGGGGATGGGGAACCAAAGCCAGCTAATTCCTGTCTAGAAATAGAAAATTCATAAGCCGAATGGGCAAGTAGAGCGAGAGAGTGTCTCACAAATTACTACAGAGCTTTTCTTTAAATATTAAATGAAGTGCCAGCCCTGCTTTTTGCCCGTGTCCGCCGTAGGAGGGGGGTGGGGGGTAGGATAAAGACTTGCTTTGCCTGATGTAGAGAACTATGTGGCACCCACGAAGTCGTTTTCTGAGTGCCTAAGTGTGATTATATAATCGTGGTTGTTCACATTTGCTGCGTGTGAAAAAGGCGTAGAAAACGATTTCGAGTCCAAATGCTGCGTTTAAAAGGCGAGCGGCGAGACAGGGAAAAAAAAAGATACAGTCTCTAAACAGGAAGCAAGGGAGATTGCAGACAAAGGAGGAAAGAAGAAACAAAGGGGGGAGCAGAGACCACACTGTCTAGACTGTGGGTTATTTCACCAAACGCCACTGCTGCTGGCTCCCCGTCGGCCTCAGGTGATTCCGTTTTTACCCTCGTGTCGGGACCGTATCGTGGCTCTGGAGACCAAACAACAGTGGGGTCCTTTTCTGGTCCGTCCTTCAGTGTGACTCAGGAGTTTTCAGTCCAGCAGGGCCTGAAACATGAGCTCAGCTTGCGGCTGATAGAGGAGCACAGTCTTTGCCTTTTGTGTGCCGGAGATTTTCACACATAATGTCTGTCCTCTCGCTGTGGCTTCCGATTTGCATCACACTGGCGGCGAGTTGCACGATTTCAAGTCCTACCAGTTTCCCTCTGCTGTGCGGGGTGCTGTGTTTTTTTGTGAAAGGAAGTTGTAGTCAATGGTTGCTGTTGGTTAATCTCCCTGCTGGAAACCCCCTGATTTACCCTGTGGAGGTGCATTTCACAAACACACCCCCCACTTTGATGATAATCAAGTAAAAAAAAAAAAAGACCCTTTATTGCTGTGTAATTATGCAATTTGTAAGACCAGAACTCTCTGAAACTGACTGTATTTCTAAGAGATCTTGGTGCATGTTAGGTTGAAGCTGTTTTGCCTGACAGCTGGATTCAAGAGTGACAGCTGAGCCACACTGTCTATTGTTCCTTTGCGTTGGAAAGTCGTGATTCCCCTTTGAGCTCCTTGAGGACCTCGTGGTAATTTTATGTTTTATCTTTGTGTATCGGGTGGGATTGTCTTCCCGTTGTCTCCCTGTGAAGGGCTGATTTAGACCAACTGCTCGGGCGCAGCTATAATAAACATGATATTCATGTTACTCACGTGAGGAAAAGAAAAATTCCTTTCCTGCTGCACAGCGGTGACCAGTCTCTCCCTCAATCCTCCTGTCTGGTATTTTTCAGCAGTCAGCAGCTGAACACGTGACGCTGATGGGAGAGAAGGTCTTTGTGGGCTTTTCCAAGGAAACCCTTTGTTGACACGGTGGTGATAGCATGAAGAGAGGGCAGAGAAATGGAGGCAGGACTGGAGGAGGGAGGGTGGGTGGTGGTGGTGGGGGGGGTTAGTGAGAGATTTAATGGCACTCGTTAGTTGGCGAGGTCACGACACCTCAGCTGAACTGACAGGACGTTCGGAAATAACTGCCAGCTCCTCCTGGAACATTAGGCTTTGCCTGCCCTGTTTGTGTCCGTGACCAGAATACAGACGAGCTGCACACCAACGCGAGCAAAGCAGCTGCCATGTTGCAGCACAACAGGGCCAAAGGTTGTTTACAAGGGAAATATGACACTGTTGCCGTGTACGCAGGTATTTGTCTAAGGGGGGTTGTCAGAAGTGATCACATGAATTGAACAACATCCAGCGCAGCACTGGCAGGCAGGGCGCTTCTTATCCAACTAATCTCAGACTTCCTGTCTTGTCTGTTCGCTCATTCATCAAGGTGTTTTTGATCTGTTGCCTCAAAGTCAGAGTCTCCCATTACACAACTTCCTGCTGTATTGCATTGCAGCAGCAGAACGGGACGTCATAGGACTTCATGTTTTGCCAAGTTACGCACATAAACGCTTCTTTTATGGGCGTATGTGTGGTGAGAAATGACTCGGGAAGTTTTGAAACGCCTTGTGTGGTTTGGAGCCGCAGAGAGGGAGGGAACCAAGCTTTCTGACCTACTTCGTTCATTTTATTACCTTCACATTCAGAACAAATAGAACATCATTTTACCTGATGGCTCATGATTGTGGGTTTGTGGTTAAGATGTGAGTAGTGACTCAGAGCTTCATGCTGAGACAAAGCCTCCAATTGGTGAATTATGAGTTGAAATCCGGAAGCGAGATTAACAGATTTATTTAAAAACGATGGAATTAAGTTGCTGTTGACGGTTCATTTGAGGAGACAAACAACAAAAATCCTCTCTTAATAAAAATGTGTATCTAGATTATCCTAAATCTCGCTGCCTAAATATGTCAGCGTCGTCTTAGAGTCTATTGTTTGACTGTGGTGGTTCATACATATTATGTGTCATAGATTTTGGATTGGAGCTGGGATAGGAACACCCAATTTCCCCTGGATTGCGCACGTGTTTATAGACATATGAGGTGGGCGAGATGCTGGTATCTCCTGTATGAACTGTTTGACTGCAAAGGGGTGAAGGGATGTGGGAAGTGGAGGGAGGGGAAGGGGGGGAAAACAGTGAACAAAGCTGCAGGACAGAAAAGAGTCCAGCTTCTGCCAAAAGGTGCTGAACAGAGCACAGTGAGTGTTTGTTTGTTCTCTGGACTTCCCGCAGAGAGGAGTTCATTACTGTATTCAGGCTAAAGGGCAGGTCAGAAACAGACAAGGCATGCTGTTCTCCCATTTTCATAACATGACTCTGCTGTTATCTGACGGCACCGCTGATATCACTGCGAGTTTCTGTTAAAAACCAGACGGGCGAGAAAGCAGACGGGAAAACATGTCAACAGGAGAGCGCCTCGCCTTTCATGTGCTGTTTTTCACATCGAGGCGCCGAAAAAATCCCCATCAGTCTCATAAGCATGCTCACTCTGTCTCTCTCTCTCCCTCTCTCTCTCTGTTAGCTATGGCTCAAGAGACCAACCAGAGCCCGGTGCCCATGCTCTGTGCCACGGGCTGCGGTTTCTATGGCAACCCGAGAACCAATGGTATGTGCTCTGTATGCTATAAGGAACACCTGACACGACAGCAGAGCAGCGACCGCATGAGCCCCCTCAGCCCGATGGGTAAGACAACAGCACACGAAACATACACTGATCCGTCTCACTTCAAACATAACATGAAACTGTACATTGAAATTACTTCCAAATATTGTGTCTCAGTAAAAGCAGAGACAGACGCGGCTAACCAGAAAATCAATAGTTAAACTTAATCATTCATCAAATAGCAAATGTGGTAATTAGGAGGAACAAAAGAGTTTGTTAACCAGAAAAAAATAAGCCTCCCCAAAGCACTTTATGGTTGTCCGTCCAGGACCCCAGCACTATTCCAGGTCAACAAATACTTCAATACATGCATGTATTCATGGTTAAAGATAAGGAGTGACTCGAGGAAATGTGGGGTTTGTTTTGAAACACAACCAGTTCTCAGCCGGTCAGTTTGTTTTCCCAGTAGCCCCCCCCCCTTACCCCACCCTCCTTCCTCTCATGGTAATGAAAGGCAGCTGTTTTCTTCGCTGCAGTGTTCAACGTGAGGGGCGCCCCTCACGTCGGACACTTTGGCTGACTACGCAAAACAACAAAAACAAGATAAACAGACCTCACAAGACAAATATAGGGTTTCAGATGTACTTTTGTAAAAGGACAGCTGGTTCTGAACCCTAATAGTGCTGCTATTAATATCTGATACTGATATTTTTAATACTCCAAAAAAGGGATGTGCTGCTAAAAGCGTGTATGAATATGAGAAAGTACCTAAAATCAGCAGTAAGTGAAATCAAAAGCAGAGCAGAGCCACTCAACTGAGGCAAAGATCAAGGAAATACAAATCAATAAAAGTGAAAGAAAAAGTGCATTTCCCAGAACTTTTTTCATGTCTTCCTTCTTCTCTGAATTCATTGAATTTCGTCCTCTGTGTACCTTTTCTGTTTCAACCGTCTTGATTGAGTTCACTGTGTTTTCATGCAGGATCCGCTGGTAGTCCTACCTCAGAGGCCTCTGCAATCCAGAGACTAGAAGCCAGTCTAGCCAAGGTTGACGCCTCGCCTGCATCTTCACCAGAAATGTCTAGGTCAGTCTCAGCTGTGACTGTTTTGCTTCTTTAATCATTCTTTGGTCACTCGTGTTCCTTCGTGTTGGAGCTTTTGTGCGTTGCTGGCTGACTGACCCTTCATTTGTCTATGACTCTGCAGAACTGTTCAAGGATCTCTTCCTGTGACTCAACAAATGACAGAGATGAGCATTTCGAGAGAGGACAAGCTGGAACCCTTAGAGCCTGGTAAGACATAGACGTGCTCGTGCTCACCGGCACGCTGGCGGAGAGGAACCGGGGGACATTTGACACATGGTCCGTTTAAAGGCGCACATGGAGACATGCTAGAGAAACATCGCTCTCCCCTCCGTTTATTTTTGCTGCTTCGCTGCACACCTTGAACTCAACTGTTGGTTTTACTTACAGCCTCCCAAGAAATTGAGGGTACCTAAAAATAAACCTGTTTAAAAATATCTCTACACCAGAGGGCATTCTCAGACTCGTAGCTGCCTGCCTGAGGCTTTCTCAGAGCACTGCACTATATTCTGCCAATAACAAGAGGGCCAATTGAGAGATACGAAACATACTAATTACTGTCATGTGGGACAAAAGTATATCGTTTTAGGTCCCAGTGCGTTTGATAATCATATACAAGTACAGGCGATCATCATTATTTGCTGCCCTTGCAAATTAAGAGGATAATGGCAAATTAGAGCAACCGTGACTCATTTTTCTTGTCTTCTCTTTCCTTATCTGCAGTTGTAAGCCAGCCCTCTGCTTCTAGCCCTACTCCTGTAGCTTCTTCCAGCGGTGAAGAAGGCAAGGGTGACACCCCCAAACCCAAGAAGAACAGGTGCTTCATGTGCCGCAAACGGGTGGGCCTCACAGGTGAGCAACAGCCGCATGCGAGGTTTGCAGTTCAGCTGGTTTCAAGTGAATTTTTGCACCAGTATCCGAAATCGTATTATTTAAAAAGTACTTTTTTTGCTATGAGTGAAAAGTACGATCAAGTATTATTTTCTCCTTTAACCGATAATACGCCGAAATTGTTTCCAGCTTTGACCGTTGACCTTTGTGCTTCCAGGGTTCGACTGTCGCTGTGGCAACCTGTTCTGCGGCATCCACCGGTACTCTGACAAGCACAACTGTCCCTACGATTACAAGGCCGAGGCCGCCGCCAAAATCCGCAAAGAGAACCCCGTGGTGGTCGCCGACAAGATCCAGAGAATATAGATGTGAAGACGACAAACAGCGGTGGCGGCAACATGGAAAACCCCCTTTGACAAAGACTGGAGTATGCGAGTGAGCCTTTGAAACGAGCACTGGCATGAATGGCTAGTGAGGATCGAAAGGACTTGATTTACAAAATTACAACCTCAAGAAAATAGTGGGGAAAAAAAAGAAGAAAAAAATGAAAAGATCCTGTCTGAGGAAGATGCATGAATGATCACTTTTCTCCTTCTATTGATTTATTCATTAGTTTGTTTTATCCTATTTTCTGTGGTGTGTCTTTGCCGCTGTTCAGTCCCGTTTTTTTTTTTTGTTTGTTTTTTTTATAAGAATATGTATCGTCTTACAAAGAACAGACCAGGCTAAGTGTCCAGGATATGCTGTGCTCCTCTCACCCATACCAGGCGCCATTTTGTGCCAAACCGTAAACAGCCATTTCACTCAGACCCCTTCACGTGTCACATGCTGACAAGATCCAGACTACACGCAAACAGTCCATGCAAGTCGTGTCCCTCAACCTCATGAACTTCCTGTGTGCTATGTTGGTACCGGAGTGGGTCCGTTGTTGTCTCCCACCGTGCACAAGGAGATTTGTTGTTTGGTCTCTCTCTCCTAGCTTTACCTACCTCACAGCTGCTGTGTGAAACCACGTTGTCTTCCCTTTTACTTTGTTCGTCATCAGCTTGGACCCCAGCAGAGCAACGGACCACCATGACAGTGGGCCTCAATGACCCCCTTTCACTTTGATCAGGCTGATTGTGATGAGGCTGTTTCAGTTGTACCTGGAGGGTATTACGCTAGGCAGGGACAAACAAGATGGCTCCGCATTTCCCTGAATCCGACCGCACACGACAGACACACCGTGTTCAGGAGTTCAGCAGCTGGTCCCAGAGCAGATTGTAACCACAGACGCCTGGTGCAGGGCTGTGTTGTACCGACGTGTGGCCTGGGGGGACGGACAGCACCCTTCTCTGGCAGGCCTGGTGGGTGACTTTAGGCTACACTATAGTATGGGCATGAACGAATGGGATAAATGCATGAGTTACTCTTCATCTGCATTAGTGTTTTCAGAAATATCACTCACTTTATGGTTTCAGATGTTTGTTTTTTTGCTGAGAGACAATTACCTGTTCTGTTTTATTAGCTATTTTTCCTCTTCCATTGTACTGATGTTAGCGCATGTATTCAGTGCATTTGTGGAATTAGAGTATGTGAACCATGATTTTTATTTCTTTTTTTTGCGCTAACACAACATTCATGTGAGCACAGATGGTGTGTGTGTGTGTCTGCGTGTGTGGATGTTGTGTGGATGTGTGTGTTGTTCGCTGAACCCCCCCTCGACTGTGGAGCTACCTGGTTTATCAGCACATGTTTACAGAACTACAGGAGCATGCCAGAGCTAGATTTATGACAATTAATAGATACCAAGATTAGATGTAACTTCTCATCTGTCTAACAGCTATGGGTCTGTGTGTCTGCTATAGATCACTGTAGAGAAGTGTGAGTGTGACTGTGTATGTGTATTTGTGGGCGTGCATGTGCACATAACCGTGCAGAGGTGTGTTTTCAAGGCTGCCTGACACATGGAAACTCACGTATGTTTGTGACTTGTGTTACTCCTTTATTTCTCCTGTAAGGAAGTGTGTGTGTTTTTTTTTCATTTAGGAGATAACTGTATGTATCCATTTGAGTTTTTTTCCCTTCTGATTCTTAGTTATGCAAATTTGTACAAAAAATTAAAAAACAACAAACTGTGTTGATATTTATGTATTACATATAATCTTGCTATCCAGCATTACGACAGAATAGTATCATGTAAATAAAACTGTACAGAGAGACATTACCAGGCTTCTTTGTGTGCTTCCTGACGCAGATCACCTTCTGTGTCACTGGTGAGTGAGTGGGTGGGTACAAAGGGGACAAACTGTCTTTCATAATTATTTTGAATGCTGTTTGTGAATTAAAATTCATTCAGCTTCCAGAGAGAATAACTATTTGTTTAAAAATGAGTCAACACATTTGTATTCAAATATGCTGCAAAGTTTGAGAAAAGTGACCTATAAACTCAGCAGTTTGTGCCAAATTCCTGATGCTTTTTGACGTCTGAAACCCAAATCCAGAGTAGAATTTTGGCACTTACCTTGTTTTTCTTTGTTAATGATTACAGCAATTGTTAAAAGGGTTTGCAATACTTCCTCAAATTTTCTGCTGAATGTGTTGAGGATGTTTAAGTTAGAGCGTCTCTCAACATCATGCTCTTTATTCAGCATACTGTTTTTCAGTCCTGTTTGGTATCATTGGAGGGTTTTTTTGTGTTTGCACAAGAGTAAAAATGTCTTGTGTGGCAAAACAATCGGGCACAAAGGGGAACTTTAGATGAAGTCAGCAGTTTCAGTGGACCATAACCCAGAAATGAGACCTAAATGTAGTTTTTCGTGAGATAAAGGCAGTGAATAGAAAGTGCAGGGTTGTTAGATGTACGAGGAGACGGCAGTAACGTTAGTCAGTCGTGGTTCACCCAGGTTAACCCGACCTCGCACTAAACCTGGCTCAACGCACTCCTGTTCCAACCTCGTCTGGGTCACTGACGAAGCACTAATCCCTGCACCCTGCAAGAAAGCAGTCTTGTTTCATGCTATCCAGGCTAACGCTGTACACACACACAACGGTCATCATGTGTGAGCAAGTGTGTGTTTCAGAAACAATGTGTTTTTTCTCACAGTCCTGTTGGGAGCTGCGGGGCAGAGTGCGCTCACAGATGGCGTCACAGCAACAGCTGCTCAGACAGCTGAGGTGTGCTCATGTGGTGTTCCTGTGACAGAGAGATCACATTGTCTGCACACAAGTCTGGAGCACGAAGAAGGGTTTCCACTGAGGCATCAAAAAACACACACACAGAAAAAACATCACTCTTCTTCCGAGCGAGTCAAATCAAGACAATCACTGGGACCTTTAAATCAGCTTGTAGCAGTCACTGCAAATTAAAGGCTGTCCCCCTTCTCATCCTCCTGACTGCTGACCCCGAGTCTGCCTGTTCCTGTGAACCACAGGATTCATAAGTGACGCAGAGACAGATGAGAGAAGGATTAACACTCCAAATATGACCTGGAACAACTGCCGCCATCCTAAATCACTCTTTTACAAGATGTGTGTGCATATGTGCAAAAGGTTTGAACTCTCTCTCTCCCTCTCTCCCTCTCTCTCCCTCTCTCTCTCTGTCAGTAATCTCTCGCCTGCCCACACGCAAGTTAACCTACAACTGGTTTCACTGATGTGTGCAGCTCTCCGTGCCACCCTCCCTTTCTGTGACACCGGGTGTGATCAGTGACAGCATGAAGCTGCAGTAGAAGTAACACATCCGACAGTTTGATGACACGTTATTGCCGTATGTGTAACAGGGATGGAAGTTATATGAGGCCACAGACTGTAAACGTAAAGGGGAACATACTTGTCTGTTCATGGAAAACAGTCACACCCACATTAATTGCATCCTCCTCTTGTTTTTTTTCTCGGAGCAACTGGCTCCATCTCAAATCGTCTCCACCTCAAACATCCTGAGTGATGTCCTGGCAGAAGGAATCAAAATGAAGAGAAACATGTTACCAAATGGAAATGGACTTGTTATTCACATGTAAAGCCTCACACAATGCTACTTTGTGCTGTTGTTGAGTCCCTTTTAAATTCATGCAGATGAACCACTGAAATAGACGGGAAGCTGTTTTTCATGCAGTAGGAGTGGCTGTGTTACAGGAGGAAGAGCTGGGGGGTCATTTAAACAAACAGAGACTGTTCTGGCAAAAACTGCCCCCTCCTGTTCATGAGTCAAACTATAGCTTTCCAAATGACTCTCACTGCTGCCACCTGGCGGTAGTAATTGTGTAAGTGCAGCTCGTTTCGTATGAATGTCACTCACGCATTTTGGCCTCCATACAAAGTCAAATAACAAGAGAAAGAGATCTCATCAAATCATCAGAGATCTCAACAGATGAAGGAAGA
>JAUESE010000015.1:5209477-5219547 GCA_032274725.1 Malacoctenus triangulatus
TTGACACACTAGGAAATGAACTAATCTAACTATATTTAAAGTGTTCCTTACATTGTGCTTCTCTCGTGTATGTGAGTGGGTGGATGAGGTAAGAAACACTGCTGGCGGTGTCACTGCAATCTCTGACCTCAATCTCCAAAATGTAGATAAGTTGCTACGTCTTTAATATTCAGAGAAGAAATTGATTGTAATTATCTTAAAGGCAGATTTATTTGCGACCACCAAAGGAAATGGTCAGTGACTGTAATTTGTCTGGCTTCTCCTTTGTATCTAATTATGTAAATGTTACCCTCGTCTGCAAAGGGCATTTTATAATGAATGCAGATGGAAAAAGAGGCACAGCTGGGTAAAAATAAAGTGCAGCACACAGGCAGGAGCACATGTCAAATCACCGCTATATTTAGGCCCCGCTCCAGAGCACCCACCATGACAACAGAGAGTTGAGGTAGTCGGGAGTGGTGGGATCAGGGCTGAGCGGCGGGGAGGTGACGAAAGTTGCTGCCTTCGCCCAATTCTTGCTCCAGTAATGGGTGCCGTCTGTGCCCAGGCTGGCAGAAATGGGCTCTCCATAAACCACCGCGCCTGCAGGGGAACACAGGATGATGTCAAGGAGACAGCGCTGAGCTTCCAGTGTACTCGCAGTGCAAACAAAGTATTACTCCTCTCACCGCGTTTCCGTGCGAGGGCGATGACGTCGGCAGCGCTCTTGCTCATCACTTTGGTGATGTAGAGAGGACAGTTGGTCTGATTGGCAATGGTGACGGAGCGATTCACTGCCTCGGCCTCCACCTGCAGAGGATGACAGGTACAAGGAGGTGTCAGGCTCCCGTCTCTGTTCGCCATGATGTCATCGATGCAGCGTTTTGTGTCCTTTTTTTTACCTCCTCTGGGCGACTCAGGACGTGACCTTCGGGGCCCGTGATCCCCAACTCCAGGATACGTCTCTGCTCCTGGAACATCCACAAGATACATCAATATTATGACCCAAAATAGAAACTGGGAGGGTATGTGAGGGACTCTTTCAGCAGCTCTATTACCTCAGCAATAATGTCTCCGTTCTCAGCGTGCACCTGTGCGATGGCTCCGAGATCTCTGATGACACTGAACACCTCGTAGATCTGAAACAACCGGACACACAGCGGTCATTGAGTGGAGCTGTTACAGACAGAGCCAGGGAAGAAAATGTGTGTGTGTGTGTGTGTGTTTGTGTGTGTGTGTGTGTGTGTGGGGGGGGGGGGTTGGCCAACAGGAACTGCACGTTAGTTATTTGGAAATACTTGGTTCACAACAATGACGACACATTTTTGTGAGTACCCGTGATTCATTTCTATATGTTACATAATGAACCCAAAGCTGTGAGAATCAGTCAGGAAAGTTCACATCCGCAGAGACGACAAGCCAAGCATACCTGGGAGTCAGAAAGCTGGAAAACATCCTTATAAGCGAGATAGACCAGGAAAGAGTTGACACCTGAAGATAGAAAACTTATGAGAGAAAACAGCCAAAAAAGTAGAATAAAGAGAGCAAAAAGGAGGAAAAACCGAAGGTAAAGGAGAAAAGTCAAATTAAAGGGAGAAGCGATTACTAGCAGGAATATTAAGCAACTGTTAAGTTGGTTGGAAGGTGTTTTTTTCCCCCCATGCACACGCTGGTAAACAGCTAGAAATGCTGGAATAAGGTCAGCAAGAGACAAAAACAACAGCGTACCATGATCTTTCACAAGCGTCTCCATCTCTTCCTGAGTGCCTTTGTTCCAGTCGGTGATATCCACATGCAGGGAATAGTCGCAGCAGGACTTGCTGTCTGCCCACTCCCTCCACTGTTTGAATGCAGCGACCAGGCTGACGCCAGGCTCCGGCACCACATGGTCGACTGCACAACACAAACAAACCTGTTGGATTTCGTGTCTGCAGACGGACGGTTGAATTAAATCCCACGCTTGACGACACGCACATCTGCAGCGTGATAATCTCTCCAACAGGATAACTGTGCTTTTAAACTGGCTGGAAACACACAAGGAAAGCTGACTAACACGGCGCGTACCGATCATGGTCGTCCCGCCAGCCAGAGCCGCCCGGGTGCCCTGGTAGAAGTCGTCGGCCGATATCATGCCTCGGTCAGGCATCTGGAATCGGGTGTGCACGTCAATGCCCCCTGGCATCACCATTCTCCCTTGAGCCTCGATGATCTTCACCCCGCCGGGGACAATCAGGTTGTCTCCGATTTGCCTGAAAGTGATAAAAACATTGACATTTTTTTAGAAAAATCGGACTCTTGGTGAATTTATTTATGGCACAAAACTGGTCAAACTGAATGAAAAAGATAAGATTAAACAACACAACAAACTACAAAAAAATCAGTGTACATCAACCTAGTTCTCTCCTTACAAACATTGTCTTGGATAAAACCTGATCATGGACAGTTAATTCAATGTCTTTGGTCAACTAGTATTAGCAGAACACTTTGGTTGCAGCTGCAAGCCTAAAAGGAGGCTGAGAACTCAGTAGGAGTGAGCAGAACCTACTTGATGACGCCATCCTCCATGTAGATATCAGCCATGAACGACTGATCATCATTCACGATTTTCGCCCCTTTAATGAGGAGACGGTCGCTCTGAAAGGACAACAAAGGATTTTCAATCACCCTCAAAGCATTTTAAATTGTCCACTTCTGGTTAAAAGGTAAAACACAATTCATTACATCACTCGAATAGTTAAAATAACGATTACGAGCAGTTCCAATGAAAAGTGAGACAACAGTGAACCTGAGTGTGTTTTCAGTTCGAGGTGTCACACGGATCATGATTCAGGCCTTTTTCTTTTGAGAAAACAGCGATTAATATTCCTCGACATTCATTCACATCGTTCAAAGCGAGAGATTCGACGCCGATCGAAGCGCTCTGCTCACAGCCTGAGTGGCACCATTAGGCCCACCTGAGCGCGGTGAAAAGGAGGACAGAGAAGGATGGCCTACTTCTCCTGCAGGCTTTCTGAGGTCTCTGAGGACAACAAGGAGGGCTAATGAAGACAAAAGTGGTTTACCGCAAAACCTCTCAGCAGGAAACACTCGGTTTTTAATGTCCAGAGTGGGTGGACAAGGATGAGGGGAAGGCATTAGGTATACAAGTCGTGGCTTTACTGACATGATCTCCAGGGTCATTACTCCTCTATAAGTGGGCCATATTACCCACTGTTAGGCTATTAACGTGCTCGAGTGGTCAACGACTACCAATCTGAAGTTGTTATATACATTAACACCAAATGGATTTCCAAGTGCAAAGACGACAGCAGTCCTCATCTCCCTGAAGCAATGAATCAGTGTGTGAAGGAAAGAATATCCACTTCTCTGCGATATAAATGGGCCCTTGTGATTAATCCTGTGAGACATAAAACTCAACTGATTACTAAGAACTGAATGTGCTTAGTGAAGGGCTCAGTGTCAAGTGGTGCAGGCTTTTCTATCAACGAAAGCGGGGACTGTTACGTCCCCACAAACCCACACAGTTTAGGGATACAAAGCAGTGCAGTCGGGTACAACTGTGGATTCATTCAACCTTTTGTTCACGCGCATCGTCACACAGCAGTTTTCTGGGTACAAACTGGTCTGCATGTTTCCGATGGTCCAACAACCCTAATTCAGACTTAAGGATCACAGTCAGGTTTCTGTGGAGGTGATTGACAATGATGAACTGAGTGTCGGTGCAGAGCAGGATTTGAGCTCTAATATTCACATTTATGATCATTTTAGAGTTTCAAGTTTGTTTTTGACATATTTCAGTTTTTTTGGTTCACAAAATAACACAAATGCTTGTCTATTACATAGTAACACAGCTAAAGAGCACCACAAGCAACACTCTGAAGAGTGCAAAGCCCAAACAGCAAGTGTTGTGATTTTATCAGTGCGACTTCAATTAATTAAAGTGTTGAGTGTCGAGTGTTTCTCAATGTTAAGATAATCCGATGTAACCCTGTGAATTCCTTCCCAGTCTTTCAACTTGACAGTTTTGAAAGTGATTATTCTCTCGTAAGCACGGAGACTAATATCCATATTTTAAAAAATTAAACAGCAAATAAATAAATTAAGATAATCAAGACAGAGATTAATGATGATCATTTTTAGTTGCCGTATTAAATTCTTTCTAAATTTGTTGCAAAAAAATGACAAAAACTGAAGAGCGGCTAAATTCATTCAAAACCAAACATCATTACACACCTCACAGTGCACCTCAATTATGATTTGACAGCTGTCATGAGTTGGTTCTCGACATGACTGGAGCTGCAGAGGGACCACTGTCCTCATGATTCTGTCAACCCAGACTTCAACACTGAACTGACTGCTGCTATTGCTGCTGTGAAACTCCTGCAGAAGGACCCGAGCACCACCTCAAGGAGTGTCTGTGTACAACACGGCCAGGAGACACAGTTCTCTTACAAGTTACTACAGCTGTATGACGACAGCAAAGGGGGTTTGGATGGGTGCTGTCTATTGACCTACTTTACAGAACTGCATTTCCTTAATACGGTGCGTCCCAGCTGGAAAGCTGCACCGTAAAGCAGATCAGACCAGAGCAGAGCGCGAGTGGAGCCTGTAGGTAGAACGAACCACCCACTGAATGTCAGTGAGCGCAGACAAAAGTGATTCACTGACCGCAAATCACACGAGTGAAGTCTGAAATATTTTTGGGACTCGAGCACGTGGAAAAAGAGATCGAGGAATATTTAGGGTATTTTTTCAGAAATGAATTTAAAAAAACAAACATTTGTGACTGCGTGCTCCTACTAGTGAGTGTGGAAGGCAAGAGCTTAACCAGGCACACCCCCACCCACACACACACACACACACCCATACTTTGAGGTACCAATTCAAAATACACAATGTGTTGCAGATTCCTTCAATAATCAGAGATTAGGAGAAACTGTAAATCTGAGATAATCTGAGAGTGCTTGATGCAAATCTGAATTAGTCTATTTATAAAGGGTGTTGAATGTGTGTTGTTTTTGTTTTTAAATCAGAGGACAGTTTCCTCTCTGTATGGTCTCCAACAGTGTTTCTCAGTTTTATTTTGGGGGGGTATTGTCATAGTGGTGTGGTGGTCTTGCCTCATGGCAACAATGCTGGTGTTTCCACCCAGTTGAGGCCTTTCTGTGCAGAGTTTGCATATTCTCCCCTGTGTGGGTTTCCTCCGACGGTCCCAACACATGCACACGATGTCTACTGGTGACGTTATATTGTCCATAGGTGTGATTTTTGTGTCTCTGTGTTGGACTGGTGTCCTGACCAGGGTTTTCTGGTCCCTTCATTCAACATGAGACAGGATCGACTCCAGCAAGGGGGAGAGAGATGATCAACTTTGGTGATGAAAATATGTTATTTCAGATTAGCATCAAAGGCTCTTATGGTCATTTTAAGCCCACCCTGAGGCACACTCTGACACAGGGGTGTCGTTACTTTATGGGTCGTGTTATTCAAGTGTTTTAACGTGGTACCTTTAATTTTTTCAGAGTGCACACCACTGTTTGAAGGGAATCCGCCTTATTTTTGCAGAAAAGATCAATAACTGAAAATGAAAGATCTCATCAGCCTTTATTGTCACATCATCATTTATCCCTGATTAATGTGCAAAAAAGGGGGGAAACCAATGCAGGTGCAGCTCAAAGGAGAGGGAGATAAAGTGGATGTGAGATGGAAGATGACAGTGAGGGAACCTGTTAGCTACACCCTGCAAACTGAGGATGCTGACTGACAGCAGCAGGAGGAAGAGGAGGAGGAGGAGGAGAGCCAATATGGCAGCTAAAGATGCAAAGAGCTGCTCTTGAGCGCTAATTACACACCAGTTACATTACGACCTGAAGCAAACTGGGAATTGTTGAAGAGCTTGTTGCAGGTGTGGTGTCTGGTTATCGTTCCCCAGGCTCTCGGTATGAGCGTCTAAAGCCGCCGCCGGGCTGCTGCTGCTGCTGACAGCCTCGGCGTGAATGAGAGGATACAGAGGATAGCTAAACGCTGGCTAGCGATGCCTCTAATCCTGTGGTCTGAATACACGTTTCATAAACACCTGCGGCCGAAGGACAGGTGATATTATCGGATAGTACTTACAGTAATTCGTGGGATGTTCTTCTTTCCTTGGTACCCGGACATTTTGAAGCTCCCTCGGACACGGCTGCCCCCTGCCTCTTGGCTAACGCTAGCTAGCTCGAAGACCAATGAAAGGATGAATGGATGCTGTGCCTGGTGGCCAGTCGACGCCCAGAGTCAAACTGCGCCCGGGTCTGCAAATTCACTCCCGAAAGTGAGACGCGTTTGCACACAGCAGCCAAGCCGACGAGGTGGACAAAACGGCGGGATAGAGCTCAGCCTTTCAGTCCCGTGCTTGGATTTAGTGCAGGAATAAAAAAGGTCCCTGAAGACCAGACAAGATCCAAGATGAGAAGGGCCACAAAGAGGTACCGCGCATGCGCACTGCCCCGCCCTGCTCAGCTCAAGCTCCATGTTTCTGGCTTGATGTTTGGGCTGAAAATAGGTTAAATACAACCTGTTTGTTGGACTGTCAGATCAGCACCAGGCAGGGGAGCTCAACAGGCTCACAGGGATCACTGAAAATGAAGTTACTAGAAATACCAAAGCAAGAGTGTGTGATGGAACTACCCTGCAAAGGAGCATTGATTTAAATCACACTCACTGCAGGTCTTTTAGCCACAATAGCCCTGAGGCAGACATCTAATGCACTTATTCAGGACATAGTTAACAAAATATTAAACATTATGAAATGAACTACTGTTTTACAGGAGCCCATAGGTCAGGTGTACAATCTCTCTGACAAGGGGGTCATGAGGAACAAGGAATACATGATGGTTACAGTCAAGGCAGGTTCCCTCAGGTCCATTCCTGCATCATTCAAAATGATGGATGGTTGAGAGACCTCATCCACCTGACATGCATGTTGCTGGACTGCCAGACAACACAGTGGAACCCAAAGAAAACCCGGCACGCACAGGGAATCCGCGCAACATGCCGGGATGTGACCCTTAAGACTTATGAGTCAGAACAATCCAGAATCGTCCCGTCACGCTTTGTGGTTCGTTTGTGTCTCCGGGCTGCTTGGGTTTCCGTGTGACGATGGGGGCCTTCCACATAACTGTACCCAGGGGCCCATATCCTAATCTGTCTGTGCTGTGAGCAAAATGCCATTTCCACTGTGATAAGAATCAGACACAGAGGCCCCACGTTGATGGAATAATGCTTGACACTATCCAGACCGTGTCATGCCAGTGAATGAACAATGTTGTGTCTCACAGGTTGAAAAAAAAAAAAACACTATTGATGCAGCTGAATAGGCTTTTTTCATGGTGCATGTCAGACAAAGCTAAAACAGCAGAGCTGCTTCAGGGAGAATTATCAGACAATGTAAGAGAATGTGAATGGATTTAAGACACTGTTGAAACTTTGAGAAAGAAATTAAGTGTCATAGTTCCCCAACACACACTGGGCAACAAAGATGTTTCATTTCTTTATGTTAGATGATCACACTTAGTTAGAGGACCATAATTTGATGTAAATTATTGCATCTGAAATCTTGAAAAACTCTGAAATCTTTTTTTGTTGATTGTGTGATTGAAATGTAAATTTCCTTCTACATACAAAACCCCTTAAGTCTTCATTGAACAGTGTTCACTATGAAGTCCATTCAAATTATACAGTGCTCACTGCAGCTTTCTATTCAGCTCTGTAGTCACTGTTGGTGCAATGTGTCTGTCATTAGTAATTAGGATGCATAGACTGCGTAGAGCTCAGTGGAGCTTCCCCTCTTTGTGTTCATACATCAGCCACTGCACACAATACAAACTTTATTCAAATTCCAAAACTTTCTGTATTGCACACAGATCAACTGTACACACAAGCCTGTTCTGTGTACAGTTTATGAGTTAGTACAAGTTACATAATGCTTTAAATCCTTGATGCGTGTTCGGGGCTTGAAAACCAACTCTGCCAACACTTTAATATCAGAGGTGTTAAATCCTGCTTCTGGAACGCCGCTTTCCTGCATGTCACCATGTTTTCACCCATCCATCAGAACTGTGTATTCATTCAACTCAGTGAAACGTCTTAGAACCAACAACTAATTACAATCAGGCCAGTTTCAGGAGCAGAATTTGACACCTCTGCTGTATGTTTCTCACATGATTATGTCCATTTTCAACATCATCACTGAGTCAGCCAATCAGCAGCAGGATACAGAAGTGCATGCATTTCCTTCAGGTAATCATTCCTATCAACCTTCCACACAAACAATGGGCTATTTAATAAATCATCTGAGTTGGAATTACTATACAGTGGAATCTAGATAAAAGTCCGATAACACTCTGAAATGAGCCCCCCTGAAATCAAACACACTCTTCTTCTGTGGTGGTGGTTTTCTGCAACTGAAGCTTCAGCACTTAAACAACAGCAAAGACACAATAGTTACACTGCCACAATGCATAAGGTACAATATGCATTCATATCAATGTATAAACAGATTATCCAATGTGGAGGTGTCTCTTACACGGGGCAGATCACAGCTTAAATTATTTTTCACATCTACATTTTAAATACCTAAAAACATATAAGAAAATCAAAAAGAACAGTCGAACATAATTCACCAATGTGCAGTGGTGAAAGATCGTAAATTTGGCACTTTGCCGTTTCTGCTAAGTTGTGTGTTAAAGATGAAGATATGTAGGCAAAAAGAAATGAAAATAGCATATGGCCTGGTATGATTCCTTCCGGCCCAGCGTTTCACTAATCCTAATACACTCCAACGGCCTCACTGTAAAATGGTGCAGCGACACTCAAGACAAATGCTTTCAGCTTTCCAACCTCCAAAGCTTTCAACATAAACCCCTCTGGGGTTCTGCATGATACAAATTCGACTCTCAAAAATGTGCAGAGTTTAAAAACTGATCCCGCAGTGCAGCATGGTTTACACCCCCCCCACCCCCCACCCCCAATCTGCTGCACTTTGAATGTTAAACTCGACAAGTTAAGGCAATTAACGTCCCTTCTGTTCCCAGAGCCAATAATATTAGTTTGTGGTGCAGATAAAGCACATAATATTGGTTCATGCACTCTGCCTGCTTGTTGCTGGAGGAGAGATGCAGCTTTGGGAGAAATAGGACCAAATTTCTTGTGACAGCGCAGCAAGAAAAGTAAAAAAAAACAACAACACTTGAACCCTGAAGCCACCTCACATCAAATCCTTGTCACGAATGTTTGAGTTGAACAGGGTGACTAACGTTTTCCAGCTTGGATACTTTAGTTTTTCTACTGAATTCAACTTTGTGATACTCGCGTGCACAATGTTGCCCTGTGTCGAAATCTGATGGAGTGGACCCACGTTACAGGATGTGTTTGGCTAGATCTACAATGTGACATCGTTTTATGTTGATTGGAAAGGAAAGGTGGGCGTACAACAGATGCAGAGAGAGAGAGAGGAGAGAGAGCTCGACTACAGGAGGATGGTTGAGAGACTTGAGACAGGAAAACATCCAGGCACTGCTTCGTTTGCTATTCAGTAGGAGCTGGTGGCAGCTGTAGCAATTCTCTTCCCAATGTACACCCTGGGGAACAAAAATAAATACATGAGACAATTTAAAAAAGTGGGTATACAGTCAAAACAATGTGAAAACCATAAAGAAACACAAGGAGCAGGCAGTCATCGAACCGTTTGTCTTCTGTTACGGTTTTATTCGAGTTGCAAAAACAAAACTGATCCCAGCGGACGCTGTCCTCACCGTCATGGAATTTAGATTTCTGTCATCTCCCTCTATGAATACAATCACTGTCACAACAAAGTTATTACCGTGTCTTAAAAGGACCATACTGATCTTTCAGGTTTTGTGTATTTACAAGTTGGTCACAATTTTGCACGTACAAGCACTTGAATGACGGCTTAGGAATGCAGGCAGAAAATTGAGCGAAGGTCCAGAGGTTCAACATGGTGCTGACCTCACCTTCTCGCTCCAGCATTACTGAGTGACCAGAAAAGTGTTTCTTCCAGAACAAAATGTCAGTGAGGTGAATGTTTCCACTCC
>JAUESE010000015.1:5242834-5256028 GCA_032274725.1 Malacoctenus triangulatus
AGTGTTAGTCACAACAAAATGGAGAGACCATCAACATTGACAATCTGTTGTGCAGGGTGTGTGACTTACCTTCAGCAAAGAGTACTGAGCTATCAGGCCAAAAGGTCCCGTCAGATATTCATCCCAAACTATGGCCTGCAGAGTCAGAGCACATGAAGTGGTGAACGGACCCAAAATTCAATTGTATGCGGAAATGCTCGTTACAGTCCAGTTAATTGATTCATTCATAATCTGATTAGCACCGCGTAAAATTACTACAACACAGGCCCTTATTGCCACAACATGCATCATTAAGGCTTCAACACAACTGAAATTGTGTAGCTGTAATTACACAGTTACACATCTGAAGGACCCATGACAGCGTCAGACCACTGCCAGCAGCAGAACAGCCGCCGCCGAATCGGCCGTGCAAAACACGAAGAGGCAGATTTATTACCTTACTTCCGGCGCATTTGTCTAGAAACTCTCGAAGCTCCTTTCGCGCTGCTTCTCGGAGTATGTTTAAGTTTACTCTGCCGTAGGACAGGTGGGCGGCCATTTTTTTCCCCTCTATCAGTAACACAACGGATCAGGTGACTTCAGCGGTGGAGCGCCGTCACGTGATCAAAGACGCAACAGTGTCAAGATGATTCCCTGCCAGCGTGAAACCAGAGGCTAATGTTATGTGGCGAAATCACATTGTAACATCACCCGAAAGTGTTGGGAAATTATTCCAGCAAATTTACCGAAACTAGAAAAACGGTAAACGGTTAACTGCAGGTTATTTATTTGTTTCCCTGTTGCTGTCTTGCTACGCATGCGTGGTAAACGTTTCTTGCAAAAACTCCACAACTCGCTTTCAGGAGCTACTAAGTGAGACTTAAAATAATGCAAGTAACGGCAGGTTTAATAAGTGTTCCAGGCGATATGCATTGATCTCATGGGTATTTTTTTCCGGCCAGGTTTCAAATGTGACGAACAATTAAAAAAAACAGGGGGTTTAACATCTTGCTCCATCAGTCGTCTTCTATTGTGTGTGGGTGTGGCAAATTTATACCCCAAACGTTGAAAAAGAGACGGCGTCTGGTGGCAGTAATCCAAATTATTTTCCGCACTGGCAGTATGTTTTCATGTCCCTATTGATTTCCCGACAGCTTCATGTATATCACACGAAAGAGACCAAAGACTGCGTGTCGTGCAGTCTTTCGTGCAATTAACAGGTGATCCGGTAGATGGCGCAAAGCCCCCATAGACTCCAACTGTGGATTAATTGAGGCGCAGATCTCGAGATCATCCGCGGCTCCTCGTATGTGATTTAATGGTTGCAGGGCAGCAAAAATCAACAAACATTTGTTGGACAAGATGTAGAGAACTGTAGGTCGTCCGAGCCAGCTTAAGGGTGTTTTTTTCCACATCTTGTTTTTGAATAAAAAAGTAAAACACCTTAACACACATGGTTGTCACACACATCCAAAGCCAAACCACGATATAATTAAGACATTAAACAAACTAATTTAGAAAAAAAAAGACAAACCACTTAGGGGAATCTCGACCCAAGCATATGTGGAATGGGACAAAGGGGGAGCGTAAACAGATCGCTGCAGACAAGACACAGGCTCGTAAAAAATGGCAGGGACTTTTCAACAGGGCTGCCTGAATGATGAGACAAATTTAGACACTGTGTCAGAGAGGCAATTGGATCAGGTGATGACTGCCCACTTGAGCATCAGCGTTATCACTTCAGATCCAGGGGTTTCCTTCCCAGGGTACCAAGGGCTTTCCATCCTCCACGCAGGATAGGAGGCGAGTTCCCACGCATTGTGGTTTTCCGCCCTGCCTCCAGCGAGACTCCTCTCCTCCAGGCCACAGAGGAGGAGAAGAAGAGAGAGAGAGGGGAGGGAGGGAGGGAGACAGAGTGAGAGAGAGAGAAAAGCACACGGGTTTTGGTGACAGGCACCATGCGCAATGACTAACTCTGTGGTCGGATCCGAGCGCTGCACAGAAATTTAGTCCGCATCATTCCCTGACAGCTCCCTGAGAGAGGAGGAGGAGGAGGAAACAGAGAGAGAGGAGGAGAGAGTGAGGCAGGGCTGGATTCACAGGTAAGCTCTACCATGTTCTTCGAAGGATTTTCAAACATTGCATCTTGACTGTTTAATCACTGTGAGGTTATGTGCGTTTGGCCACTGGCTCTGCGTGTTGCCATTCCCCATTTACAAGGTGAATGAATGCAGCAATTCATTCAGAAGAGAGAGGAAGTGGAAATGATCTCTTACGTGGGAGCGTATTTCATCGCTTCAATATATGACACTGATAGAACATCTTTATTTCATTAAACCTGTTACTTACTGAGTCATTGGGGTGAAAGATTGGTCTATGTGTGCTGAGCAATCAGTATCCATGAAAGATGCTGCTAATCAACCATTGTGAGATATCAATTATGCAAATGACAATTTGATTGATTTCTTTGTTTTAGGAGGAAAAAAGCATGTCTCAATGGAAACCTCGCTCCGCAGCGCCCTTCCCCCTGTCATGTGTGCAGAGATGTTAGAAATCAGCTGAATTGTTGCATCTATTTACTACGGCATGCTTTGGTGTTTTGATAGCAGACTAAGTTTATTCATGAATGGCTGATAAATATAACTGCTTGCGTGGCTCTGAGGGTTATGTCTGCATCCCCTCCTCAAGGATGATTTAGAGAAGAATAGTGGCTGGCTGCACTCTGTGTTTTTTTTTTTTTTTACTCGAGTGCTTCCTCGTTGCAGATCTGATATGAGAAAACAGACCTGGTAAGTCATGTGGGAGAGTGTGTGGTTGCAGTCCCTGGGCGTTGCTGCAGGATTTTTAGGAGCTGGTGCTCGGTGTGCCTGCGGACCAGGAGGGAAAAAACACAAGTGGTGACTCCAAAAAACGCTGATGTGTGCCGGGCAGCTCTCAACTCCAGCTGTTGCCGCTGGACAGGTGATCCAGCCGCTGACTTGTTGTGGTGTTGCCTCATCCGGCACACCTTGAGGGTCAGGGGGTGAGCGTGCCCCCGCGTGCGCGTTGGAAAATAGACCCGCTGAACCGAAGCAGTTCATCGCTTCCAGTGGTGTTTGTGGAAAGAGGGCAGAGAAAAAAGGAGCTGCCTCCCAGTTCCACCATCTCCAACTCCTCCTACAGACCTGAAGCATGGGGATTAAATGGGGGAGGGGAGAAAAAGACTGAATGAACAGTCACAGAGATATCTGCAGCTGCCTCCTCTCACATGAGCAACCACTGTAGTGATTGGACGACACCCATATGCTGGTGCCCCCTCGCGCTGTATTTTTCTGTCTCCCTGCCAGCCTATCATTGTTTCTCTGTTCAGAGGGAAAAAAATTGAATTAGGCAAAGAGAGAACCATGAGAAAAAAAGAAAACGACAGGAAGTGAGACCAGGCAGGTCTCGCCACATAAGAAGGCAAAAATGAGCAATGGAGTGCACTCGGAAACACGAGTGTTTAGGGAAAAGGTGAAAAAAAGATGGAGGAATGAAGTAAGAGCTTCGCACACTAACTGCATTATTTAGAGCTGAAGGATACGAGGCGACCGTACCCATAATCCAGTGTCTTCATCTTGTATTCCTCACTAACCAGCTCGTGCTTTGTGCCAGTTGCAGCAGTGACCTGTTCTGCATGTGCTTTGAAATTTGGCACAGGTATACCGAGTCTACTACAAACACACTGGAGGACACGCACACGCACGCACACACACTCACACACACAGCGTTTAATCACTCTGATTCTCGTCTTCTGATCTTGCTGTTACCATGGCCACAGTTGGTAAAGGTGCATGACTCTATGTTCTTCCGTGCTCCTCACAATCCATGTGCGGAGCTCCGAACCAAAAATCGCATGCCGCTCTCTGAACGTCTGCAGGATTTTGCGTCCTGCTGTACGAACGCACCCGTCACTTCGTTAGGGGAGATGCGCCGTTCCTCCGTTCGAGGTTCAGCTTCCGAAGGGAGTGGCTTCATCCTCAAATTCTCATCAGCGCGCTGGATGAGAATCGATTCTCTAGCCTCCCTGAAACTGATGATTAGATCTGCCTAAACGGTGTGGCATATTGGAAAAGACAGAGGTAATTAATGTGGCCTTTAAACAAAATTCCCCCGAGAGAACAAGGAGTTAAATATCTAAACAATTGGGCTGTGTTTGAATCTGTGAACAGCAGCTTGTCTGAAGGCAACACTTTTCAACATCCCACTTCCATTCTCCTGCGTCCTGCAGTCATATTTAGCCAGTTTTAATCACCCCTGTGCATCTGTCCTCACTGCAGTCATGCTTCATGTCTCCCACAGGTTGAGTTAAAAAGTAAACACACTTTGCATATTAACTCACACAGACAAGCTTCCCATCAGGGGAGTCTTTCTCTCAAAAGTTGGACAATAGCTTATTTTTAGTCGTGCAGTGTTTCAGAGCGGTTTGCCAACAGAGATCTGCCTAAAAGCCCCTCAGGGGTATTGTACCTGCTAGTTTGTTGGCGAGACCAGAGGGAGGGTTCGATGTCCTGCAGCTGAGCTGTGCCAGATTTTCAAAGGAGAGCAGCGATTCCCAACCACTGTGCTGCCCAGCGCACCAGCCTGCTGTGAAAGATCCTCAGCTGGGCCAAACAACGATTTCAGTTTTTGCTCAGTTGGTCAGTGAGTAAAACATTGTTTTTTTTTTTGCACAGTTCATAATTGCCCAGCAAGTTAACACCGGCAAGGTTGTGATTTCACCGGGTTTTGTTGGATGTTTGGTTTGTTTGTCTAATAGACTAAGTTTAAAAGTTCTTGAATCCTGAATATCTTGAATTTTTCTCCACAAAAAATAAAGAGATGCAAATAGAAGATTGATTTATTGATGAATATGAGAGACTTTTAAAGGAAAAGCTTTTGTACCTCAGCAATTGTGACAGTAACAACTTTTATCATTGTCTTGCATCTCATTCTGCTCATATTCAAAAGAAAACACACGATTGGTGACTATAAATAAAGTAAGAGACGATGTTTCAATAAATACTGCATGAGGCTACAGTGGCATTTTGTCACACTTTTGAGGTTTGGTGTGCTTTATAAAAACTGTGTCGTGACTCAAAAAAGGGTGAAAATCTGTGAAAAAGAGCAACGATGAGACCAAGTCAGACTGAACTTGCAGAGGAATCGATCGAACATCTGATTTGTTTCTTTAAATCTCACATCTATCTGAACAGACCAACAGTCCTTCGTTACTTCTAGTTAGTGGTGAGGAGTGTCTTCTCGAAAGGCCTTTTTACTGTGCTAATTTAAAGCCCCCGTCTGGTGCTACTTGTGTCTCTGAGCTGAGATGGGAAGAAAATGAAGGAGCATGACTGGCCAATGCATCAGCAGCCAGTTCTCAAAGTCCCACCTCTTACCTCAGGGGCACAGAGGGATGAATCACCATCAGCCTTGCAAATTTCAGACCCACTGCAGGCTCTTACTAGAGTGCAGTTAATTGAGTGCTCTGTGTCCGATAGCTGTTTACTGACGTAGTTCTCAAAGAACACTCGGACAAAAGCGAGCGGTCTATGAATTAGACTGGAGAGTCTGAGAAAATGTGGGTCAGCGGAGATTTTCTCTGCTAAACTGGAGAAAAATTACCAAGAAGGAGAAACGCACTGGTGGTTCCTCTGTGTTTATTTCAGAATGAATGTCTCACCATGCCACCTCGTTTAGGTCTGCTGGACAGAGCCAACGCTTATAGCGGGGAAACAGCACGGTGGCTTGTTGGCCACCGAGACGTCTTTCCTGTTTGTTCTCCAGCGATGCGGGGCCTGGAGCCTTGCCTGCCGAGAGGATGTAGCCGTGTGTATTGAGAACGTCACAACACTCTCACATTTGAGAGGTGAAGAGCCCTGGCAGATGGTCCCGCAGATGGTGCCCGTCAATGCCATTGTCTGAGTGAAAACATGGATGATTTGTCAATTCTTGCAGACCTAAAAGACTAACATCCATACTGTCACCCAAAACAAAGATTGTCAGTCTGTCTGGCCCTCTGTCGCACCGCTTTTCTCAGTCTCGATCTGCTATTCTGTGCATAGTGGTTTGTCGAGGTCGGTACATACAGTGTGCACTAATGCTTTAAAGAAGGGGCTTACACGGGGCGAAAGGCAATGGGGGTGGGAGTTGTAAATAATTAAGAAATGCTGAGTGATGTGTTCCTCCTGCAGTGGAGGGCTCGGCAGCGCAGTGCTGTACAATCTCGCCCGGGCCCTCAGTGTGTGTTGCTTTGTTGGCATCTCACAGTCCTCCATTGGAGGACGGATGGAGTGGTGCCATGCAACTGGGAGTGGGCGGCTACCTCGTGCTTTTCGGTGCTTCCTACCCTGTCTCCCCACTTGCCCTGAGTGACTAATGTGTGAGCATTAGACATCAGGAACTGGATCTTGCGAAGAGACTTAGTTTTGCTGGACAGCAAAGGGTGAGATTTGCACATTTTAGCAGTTTATACATGTAGCATGTATTCCTACAATAAATTCACCTAAATTTTAGCTTCAGCCTCACACCTTCAAACTCCTAGTCACCCTGACACTAAAGTCGGCCCCCTTGGGCTGGGTGTGACAGATCACAGAGGGGACCCAAAGCCAAAAAGAAAACCCAGAATAAAACATTTTCAACCATCCATAACTCTACAACAGATGCATGTTGTTGGCAGTGAGTGTCAGCCAGAGTTTGGCTTCACTGTACGTCTTGGCGCAGACCAACGAGGTGGTCCACAACCTTTGTGAGAGGGGAGTGCCTCTCAGAAGACACTTTGCAGCTACTGTGATCAAGGATATGAATGCTTGCACCAAAGATCATGACTACACATCCGATAGAAATCAGTTTACTGAAAATGACAAATTGTGAACCTCGCTGGCACCAAGGTGGAAAAAGTCAGGGCTTCTCTAAAGATGTTAGGATCGACTGGGAGCTCTGATGGTCACAGAGTCTGCGATGGTTGTACAGTTAGAAGATGAACGTCATTGTGAAAAAGAACCAGGGTCTATGTTTGTCTTGGTTTTTTTTCCAACTAAGCAGAGTGGTTCCTGTGATGGGAAAGCAGTCAATTGATCGCATGAAGCGAGGGAGTTGGACACGTTTATGGCTCTGTGCATCATTTGAGGTTGCCGGTCTTTTTTTCCATTTCATTCTCAGGTTTTTCTTCGTCTGGGTTGTAATTTTTAATGGCTAAAGATGAAGAGTTCATTTCCATTTATAACCCCTTTCAGTGAGAAACACCCAGTTATTCATGGCGTACGGCTTGTGTTTATAGCCTGGTCAGACATACGCCGGTGATAGTGCTAATAAGTCAGGACACTTTACAGTCTTGGCTGTTGAATCTCTACCAACCTCCAGCTTCTGTGTGACACCAGAAACTGTGAAGCTGAAGCTACTTTTACTGATTGATGACACGCAGTTCCACTTTAGTCGGGATATTGTCGAACTGTTCATGTTTTAAATCCCACTGAAGGTCTGTGGATGACTCAGAAATGAGCCACAGGTGCTTATTTTACACCGTTTTTGTTTTTTTTAATCATTCCCTTATTACTCAGCATTAATCCAAATTTGACTTCATTCGAGCCTCTTCTTTTTTATAGAAAATTCGTGTTGGCCCCTTCGTTAGATTTGAGTCCATCCAGATTTCAGAAAATAACTCTATCCCATCAGTCTTTCTGTAAACTGTGGCTTCGAAGGGTGCTCTCCACACCCTCTGTGTTTATTGATGTTTGTGTTGAAGAGAATTGAAAAATAAAAAAAGACACAATGTTCCAGATCACCACAGGACTTGAGTTGAAGCTGTAGATCGGCCAAGACTGCCCTGTCTGAGGAGCTCAGCCTGTGCCCTGTTTCATAATACATAAAACAATCTGAGTTACCGCCAGGCCAGATGGCAGAGGAAGAAAAATTAGCATGAAATAAAATATGTTATGTTCCTCTTCTGCCTAAACGCTCTCTTGATTTATGTTTCATGTGAAGATAGAAGTTCTGTAAGCATGTATTTAGCAGTTTTTATTGGGTTTTTTTGTGTTTTAATTTGATAATCAGTGAAATAAACAAGTTAAACAATGAGCAACAACACGTTTTACCCAACATTTGATATTTTTAGATGCATTCTTTGGTTTGCTGCTGCAGTCACACTTTAACTCAGTATCGCAATCCAGTAGAAGCTTTGTAATTTACAGTTTATAACAGATGTTGTCGGTTGGTTCCCCCAGTGCTGTAAAATACGAGTGTGGGCTGCAGGGTTATTGGGTTTTTAATAGGAAAAAGCACATAGTTGTTAGAGGTAATGAAAGAACAATGGTTACAGCAACCAGAAAATGGGCGCATTGTTTTTGCAAGATTACTAAATCCCTGGTAGAAATGAAATGCATTGACATGAGCATCAACTCTGGCACCTGCTTAGCATCAGCATCCTGGAAAAATGGTTTGGAAGAAAAACGCTGATCTGAGCCCACGGGGACTTGGCGTTGGCCGGTGATGAGGGTTGCTGGCAAGTGCTTGCCTGGTGGCTCAAGCAAGAAGTTTAAGGCAACCTCCATTCTTTGTGGGTTGCGTGGTTTACAACGAGGTGCCAAAACACCGACGGGGGCTTGATGAAAGATAAATTAAAGCGAAACCAATTGTGGGACCTCGCATTGATCTCTGATTCTCATTAGCCCATTTTGAAAGTGTCCTGCATCGGTGCATGGCGGGGGAATTGTTGCCCTGGAATTCAAGTGTAGCACCGCATACTGCTTCACTTTCATTATATTCAATACGTTCTTCAAGTAGGACACCATGCACCGCCTTCGACAACGACAACTGGGAAAATGGAGCAGCTGTTGAAGCTCCCCTGACACTATCGTCTTACAAGTGAACACAGATTTTATTCAATGCAAAAAAGCCATTTCTTTTTTATTATCACACGATATATTCAAAATATATTCGATATTTTCTAAATTTCTGTTGACTAATTGTTTTCTGACCATTTCTCTGCACATGAGGGTGGAAAAGACTTTCTTTCATCTCAAACATTGCTGGTAGCAAAACTCTGGCAACACGTCTGCCGTCACCAGCAACAGAGCCTTCAAAATCATAACAAACGTGCAGTTTGAGTGTTTTTCTAATTCTCGAAGGGGTCCTAATATGCATGTTTTCTTCATGCATACCTAATTTTGACATCCTCAGTGCAGGTGAAGCAGCTGCAGCCTCAGGCACCAGATCTTATTTTTCTCTGCTCGATTGGGTTTTCTGGTTAAAATTTCTGCTGATCTTCGTAAAAGAGAGTCGACTCCCCTTTTCCCTTTAGGCCCTTTGTGTAGTTTCTATAATGATGCATGCTGTATCAATTTATCAAAGTCCTGCTGCTCCATTGTCACTCCTCTGCTGGATATCTTCCACTTGTCGCTTTAAGCCAGTACCGAAATCCTCGACCGTCACCACGCTCAGGTGCTATTATTTCAGTCCGATTCTTTCCACGCGATATGTTCTCTGTTCTCTGCAGTCTTTGAGTTGTACATCCACAGCTGAAAGTCCTATAACAACATTAATCTATGTGAGAGGCTGATAAGCCTTAAAGCTCAGGTAGTCACACTCAGCTACTGCTTCAGGTATCCAAGGAGAATTGATGGGCGAGTTTCTAAAAATGGCTGGAGAATGTGTGGCGTGTGCTCGAGGAGTAGTGTATACATAAACCCCCCCTTCCCCATGCAGATTTGTACGGATTTGTCCCTGGAGGCCTCGAGTAGGAGACACGGGTTTCTAAATTGGTCCTCTCCACCCCCAGATGAATTTCTGTATAGAAAAGAGACCCTGCTGTGTGGAAGCCTTATGGTGATGAGGCAGATGACTGTTGTGAGTCGATGCGCTCCCTCCGGTCTTTCCTGTTGTCTTCTCACACACAACCTGCTACGAGCTAAGCCTGGCGCGTTTGCGGATGCCGTGGTGTATTGTGGTTGCCGGGCATCACGTATGAGGGCGTCATCACGGAGACATCATGACATTTCGGAAAAAGAAGCGATTGAATACCTGAACGAAACACAGGAGAGTAATTGCTCCTCCCGAGACACGAACCCAACCACCTGAGTCATCTTTTAGGGGAGGAAAACACATCGAGTATTGCACCGAGTCACAGTCAGAGATGACGCAGATTTGTTGCGTTTATAAGGTGAGCAGCACAGAGGAGCCAGTCTGAGGGTCACAGTGATGTCATAGCTGCAGAATAACAAGGCCCAGTGTGACATTTCGGGCAGGACACTCATTATAATTGGAACATTTAAAAAAAAAGACGAAGACGAAGTAGATTAGAAAACCGTCTGAGATAGAAATCCTCACTGACTGCAGTGGCTGAAACTACTTCCCAGCGTCTGAAGCGTTACAGCCCATACTGACAGCTCTTTATGAGACGAGTGCGTATACGATCCTTCAGACTATCTCCTGAATGCTAATTGGATTGTCACCTCAGCAAAGAGTCCACTTGTGTGATGCGGTAACATCTATCCCCAGCAGAGAGCTCCGGCGCGTCTGAGTCGGTGATTACTCTGCTCGAGCCCGAGCGCCACCTCCCATCTGTCTCCCTCCGTCCACCTGTCCGGGACAATAATGTTAGACAAAAGTGCGATAATTCACTTTCGGCAAAGGGGCAGGGGGGCCATGCTTGAGAAGCTTCGGTGTATATAATATATACTGTACTGTCAGCGTAATGTCTGATCTGTCAGGCTGCTGCTGGAAAAGTGAAAAAAGACAAATGCTCCCTGAAGACTGTGTTGCTACTGTCGGCTGGATGCACCAGCAGCGGCAGGAGCAGCGGCATCAGAGGGAAAAGCCCACACCCAGAGTGTCTATTGATAGCACAGCGAATTTGTTGTTTTTTTGTGGATCCCGCAGGCAGGCAGGCAGACAGACAACAGATTAGACTTCAAAAGGTATGAAGCCTGACGTTACGCAGCGTAATGTGAGCATCTCAATGAGCGAGACAGTGACGCACCCCTTTCCTTTTGTTGCCACTTTCACTTTCTCCAAGCGTCCGTAGTGCCAGATTTTACTGCTGTGAAAAGCTAAAAGACAAGTGAAGCATATTGATTTTCCCCTTTCATCATGATCATTAGCCATTCCTTACTTTATCTCTCTTGCCTCGATTACTGTATCTGCACTCTCTCCATCCTGCGCCATCACAGGCCCTGGTATTCAAAGCTCACGAGAGGCTTTTAGTCCCTCTTGTTGCTTCGGTTTTGGAGCCTGCTGGTCGCCTCTCGCTGCTGGTACTTCCCCTCAGGACATACAGTGGCCTGTGGCAGCAGCCCGCCTCCCTGTATAGTCTGGAAGGGGCTTGAAGCAGCCCTGAGTCAGTCGCGCGCACACACGCGCCACAGACTTGCCCATCGGCAGTCGCCTCAGTGATTTTCTGTTGACATCTTTGTATCATCTTTATCCTGTCACAACGAGCTTAGATTACACTGCTAGTGAGTCTCTCGAATGCATGAGGCATTCACTTTTTCACACTCCCATCATTAGCCCTCAGCTCTGCCTGTCTTTTCTCATTTTTTTTCTCCCCCTTTTTGCACCCGATGCAGAAACGACCATAAAAGTTTACCTCCTGTTTCTTCACTTCAAACACTGTGATGACACAGCCGTCCTCAGACTCCTCCTCGGCAACAGTGGCTCCCTCCTGGCTCATGAATAACCTGCTCCTGTTTGGAGCGACAGTCACTTCACTCAGCACCACACTCAGATCCACAAAAATAAAGGGCAACACACCTTGATAACTGTATATAAACAGACAGGAACGCTCAACTGATGCACCGTGACCAATCAGATATGCCGCAGACAGACACTTAGTCATAGTCACTGTATCACAGCATAATTGAGCCACTCCTGCTGTATGCAACCATCTGTTTCTTTGATAAGCGTAGACGCACAAACGAGAAGCGATTCTTCCAGTTTCACTTACAGCTGTTCAATTAATTGACCGTGCCACTCCCAATTTGCATAACCTTATCTCCTAAGCCGTGTACAGTGGAGGCACATAAAAATTCAGAAACGACCCAGACCTCCCATTTCAGCATCATTTCACTCCGGTTAGTAAAGCATGGGAAGGCTCGCTGTGTCACTGGCGTTGTTACCTTTGCTGTGAGCACGCTAAGCAGCTCTGGCCCTGTTAAGCAGGTCTTTACAGGTCTGTTTGTGTTCTGTCTCCGTGTTTTTTTTCCCTCCTCCATCCGTTTTATTGCTTGAATATGTCCGTGGAAGGAATTTGTTGAAACCGGCTTGGCAGGAGATGATGGTGCAGCTCACCCTGCAATTTTGGCACCAGGATTTGTGCTTATGTGCCCATTGAAAACTGCTCTATCTTTCAGACTTCTTAACAGACAAATAGATGGAGAGCAAACCTTTTCCTGATTTTCAGTCAAATGGCTTCGTTCGTTCAGATTTTCATTGATTCTCCTGCTTGTTTGGCTCATGACGATCATCAGCTTTGTCACTTTGTTTGATGTCCGTCTCGCTGTTGTGCAGTCCTCCTAATTGGCCCTCAGGGATAAACAGCTTTTCTGATTTTGATCATTGTCAGCACATCATTGTGACAATGGAAGAAACTATGACTTTCCAGTTTTGAGGCTTGTGCCGTCCTGGCTCACATATTTGCAGGAAATGTCTCTTTTGATGGGAGAATGACCCGAGGTGGCAATTAAATCAGTGCTGCCTAAGCAGGAGATAAGAGTGGAGGACACTTAAAAGTGTAGACTCATAACTCAGGCTTTGGAAACAGGGCCGGCATCTTTGTTTCAGTTAAATCTTGCTGGACTGCTGAGTGCTGAATCCACGTCTCTCTCTCTCTCCTGTTTTTCGTGTCCGTCCACCTACAGACTGCAATAGTGCGGCATGACCGACACAGTGATGAGCAGCAGCTCGGGTCGCTGGGTGTCCAACGACAGGCAGAGGACCATGCACGGAGGGTAAGAAAGACACCCAACGCATTCGGTTTGTGTCTGTCTCCCTTTTTCTCATGACAGCATCAGAGATTAACCGTGTGCTCCTTTGTTTTACCTGCATCTCTGTGACTCAGTGATAAAGAACAGTAAGTAGACAAAACTCCTCTCTTATCTACAGCCTGTGTTTCCACCATGGCGCAAAATCAGCTTTGTAACTGTTCCAATAACAGTGTAATGCGATGATGCACCTTATGTGCATTGTGCTTGTTCTGTTTGTGCAAACACTAAATGTGGTGCGTGC
>JAUESE010000015.1:5279143-5300057 GCA_032274725.1 Malacoctenus triangulatus
TGTCGATGAGCTTGACACACTCGTGCTCTTGCCATCTTTGGAATAAACAGTCAGTCAATCAATCATACATTACTTTGAGTCCATGACAGGTTGCCCCTATAGTCTGTTTGCCTCATTTAGTGTTTGTTACACCTGATATAGCTGCTTTTTGTGCCCCATTTAAACCTCTCTGAAGCTGCAGTGAGAAACTCCAGCTTTTTTACATCAGGGAATGCCAGAATAGCACCTCAGAAGTGCTTTGTTTGCATAGGCATTCTGTCTGAATGCAGAGTGACTTGAATGTGTTCAGTCATGTTGGCCACATGTTGGAAAATCAGTAAATAAACAGAGCACAAAGATAAGTAGGTTGCTCACTGCACCCTGCTGAGAGTTGGGTGCAAAAAGGATTTCTGTTGCATTCTAATGAAAAAGATTCTTTCATTATTTGTCAACTTTGCATTTTAATTCCCAGAATAATACATCAGATCTCTCTCATAATTCAAGCCAAGTTATCTTTCTTCTTACAGTTCCACAAAAACTCAACAATGAGCTTTCACACTCAGCCCTCCTGTCTAATGTGGCTTCTTGTTTTGCAGAGGATCTCTGAAAACCTTCATCCACACAGTCCACTTGCTGCAGAAACAAACCGATCTGGGCCAGCTCCCCGTGTCCGACGTCCTGTACAGGTGAAAGAAATTCTCTCATTGAATCTGGAATCCAGTTAGAATCTGACTTTTTGGACATGTAACCATGTGGACGTGTGTCTTTCTTTAGACTTTTGCTCCTTGAAGGCGGCCCAGGCTCTCCATCCTGCCTCTTAGGCGGCAAACACAGTGTTTCCTGGGGTTTCGAGGACATGTTACCAACACCAGATAATTCTGCTGGTGGAGCTGAAAGCAAAGGTGAAAATAAACTGTGTTCTGGCTGTTTGAGACTCTATAGAAAAAAAATACATTTAGACTGAAAAAAGGTTAATTATTTTTATGCTGTGATAAAGAGCTTCTTCGTCAAGTTAACACTCAACATTATATATTAGATTCTTATTATTTACTTCTCGATTGTTCATAGAATTTTGACTCTTTTTTTTTTTTTTTACCACGAATACATATATTATCATGACATTTCCATGTGAGGTGACACGAATAAAACCTGAATTTATAGGACTGACTGTATGAAGCAGACAATGGTGGTAATGTTTTAGTCGCTAACAGTTTCTCAGCTGACCTGATGAATAGAAGAAACCAATCAGAACAAACTTTAAATGAACTTTCAGGAGCATTTACATGTATATCATTGTTCACTGTACTCCGTCGCATTTTGGCTCTCTCAATTTGTTCACTCCTCTGTTGATCTCTACTCCTACTTCTGGTTTATTTGTCTTTGATGCATCTGCCATTTACTTCCTACTGAATTATTTTTGTGTCTTGTCTCACAGACACTGACCTGGGGCGCTGTCTAGCCACAGATGGGCTATATCTGTATACCACCAACTCCTCTGGGAGAGGACTCAGCAAACTGGGCTCTGGTTTACACGGGACACTGAGGTAATGTGACACTACTTCCAGTCTGCATCTCTTGATTCGCACCATTCTGAGAATATCAGGAAGAATGTAACTCTAAAAATAAAAAAAGGGAACAATGCGGACGCAATTGCTCCTATCAATTTCCAAGCTCCTATCTGCAGTGTTCAGTCAGGGTCTTGTTCTATGTTGTGTAGTTTGGTTTTAAGCTGGATGCTGATGGATGCTTTGTGTGCGTATGTGTTTGTGTGCGTGTGCGCAGGGGTTTTGTGTATTGTCGAAATGAAGAGTTAGAGCCTGGTTGGGTGGTGTTTAGCAGTGGTCGCCTCCTTCACCGTCCCTCCTCTTTTGATGCCAAGCCTCATCAGCTGTGCCAGGTCATTGACCCCTTCACTCTGCAGGTAAAAACGCGTTGAATTTCTATTGAGCATCTGTGTGTGTATTTGTACGTAAGCAAGAAAATTGTTGTTTGTGACATGATTAAGATGCTTCTAATCCTGGCCTTTCAACAAATTCAGTTTGTATTTCTTGGGTTTTCTCTCAGGTGTGCCAGATTGTGCCCATGCCAGCCCATCATTTCCCTGTGGGCAGCAGCATGACCACGCTGCACCTCTGCTCAGACGGAACCTACCTGTACTGGGTCTGGTCCCCTGCTAGTCTCAACGAGAAGACACAAAAAGGCCACTCTGTCTTCATGGATGTTTTCCACCTGTCGGTGAGTTCAATGTACCTTTCAATGTCCCTTCTACAGCATTTGATCCATTGCTGCCTTACCGTAATTCTTGATATTTTTTTGTTTTTTTCCTGTGCAGACACAGACAGGACTGTGCGTTGCAGACATCTTGCAGGAGAGGGTTATTCTCACTCGCAAAGAGGGCGAGTCTTCCAAGTGCTTGAATGAACTTCTCTTGAGTCGAATGTCACGCTTCCGGGCCTCCCATTCTGCCACATTGGCTGCTCTAACAGGCTCTGCAATCACTAACACTGTCAAAGAGGAGCAGTCTGGTAATAGTTGCAAGACACGCATTAATTTGAACATTTTTTTTTAAGGTAAGTGCTGATTTGAATATTCTCTGTTTTTATCTTGTAGCTGTCAACACGAGCTGTGGCCTCCCTCTAAAGACTCTGAGAAAGACCCCGATGTATGTGTGTGGAACTTATCTCGTAATGCTGGTGTCCCCTCCTGGTGTATCTGGGAGTTCTGCCACACGCTCCCTGTTTGGAGGTACAAGCAGTCTGTCCTCGCTAAAAAGTAAGAACACAACAAGGTTGCATCTTTATTCTGTTCAGCTTCAGTTCTTTTGTGGTTTAGAAAGTGCTTACTTTTTGGGGTTAAGTTCTTGTAAAATGCTAAAGCTATCCCTGTTGCTTTGTACCTTAAATGTCAGTGATGACTTCACTTTCTTCATCCAGCCGTTTTCTTCTGTTCAGTTTTAGCCTCCAGCCTGGTCTTTAACCTGGCTGATGGGCAGTTCAGCAGCCGCGCAGACCTCATCGATGCCCCTGGCAGTTCTCTCGGCAGGGGCGCCCAGGTGGCCGGGTTAGGTGAGCTCAACTTTCATCACATTTTGTTGGTGTACTTTTAACTCGCACTGAGAGTCACATGGTGGATACCGTACTGAACTGACATTTCTCTGATCTTTGACTCTAAAGGAGCTTGTTATGATGCGCTGAACAACTTGATCTGGACCTGCTCCAGTGACTACATAGATCAGTGGTGCAACCCTGGGAACCAGGCGTTTCACCATGTGTGCCATAGGCTCGGCGTGAGCCATGTCATCAAAGAACCCAAAGGTAGATTAAAAACACACCCTCAAACCAAAAGTTGCCCTTGAAAAAATGTAATCATGTGCCAAACCGGTTCTTTCACAGAGGAAACTGTGGACACTGGAGACGTGATCAACCAGCTACTTCATCATGTCGGTGCTATGTGCATACACCAACTCAACCTGCTGGCCGCCAGCAGCAACAGCTTGCCCCTTGGAGCGCTGTTAGGTAAACAACATCCCATTGAGGCTCGTCACTTCAGCAGCATATGTGACATCATGGAGAAGGCCATGGTCAACGGAGATACCTGCATCATCCGCTGCATCTTGGTGGTGTTCCAGGTCAGTTATGAGAGCGTTTTAAGATTGTTTTACTGATAATGATTCAGCTTTTCAATGAATTTAAGCATTTTGTTTATTTCCCTGTCCACTCTAGGTCGTGTTTAGGTTTTTCAATCCTCAGTCAGAGCAGAACAGGGAGAGCGTGCGTCGTTCAGGTTTGCTTCTTTGGCAGCTACTGATGGCTCCGGTGGATCAGATAGGATCAGAGATTCAGCGAGAAGTGTGCTTGGCCATCAGGTAAGTCATACAGTTTGCTGAAGGCTAAAACAAAGTAGTAAAATCAAGCTGTAGTTTGTATTTTGGGATTAAAGGGATTTTTTTTTAACCCTTTTTTACCTCTTTCTTTATAGCTCAGGCTTGAATACTTTGTACCAAGGAGAGGCTGAACTAAACAAACTACTGAAACTAGTTTTAACAGAAGGTCAGTGATGGAAGCACTCGTCAAGAAACAAAATAAAAATTAAACCTATGTTTTGTAGCAGTTGTGTGTAAATCAGTATGTCTTCATGGGATACTCAGGTGAAAGAAACAGTGGCTTGTCTCAGCTTCGGGATGTCATCCTCACCAACTTGGCAGACCAACTGCAGAAGAACAGATTTGGAAGTGAGGAAGATGATCACTACAGGTAACATGCAATCCTGTCTCCCAACAGCATCATCTCTGATTAATTAAATGATTAGAATTTAACATTTTCATCAGTGTGTATTTGTGTGAAAAATAGATGTATGTAATTTTTTTTTCTTTTTTACAGATTGAGTGATGAGTTGCTGCATTGTATCTTGAAGACTGTGGTCCGAGAATCCTGCCTTCTCATCACCAAATGTCAAACTGTTGCACGAGATGACTTTCAGAAGCTCCTCTCCACTGTGCCAGTATGAAAACCAGTTCAGCTCCCTTCAGATGACGTCTCTGTTCGATCTGCTCCTTCGCTGTAACCTCACATTATCACTTTCTCCCGTAGGTGGTTTCACCTAGTCTTCGCTACCTCATGGCTGTTCAAAACCATCTCCTCAGCAACACTATTCTTATTCGACCAGATGATAATGATGACAGTGACAGCTCCCTACAAGGGGAAACAATGAAGGTACAGGTAAACATCCCCTTTAAATACCCCTTCCTCTGCATGCAAATTGTGTTTTGTGACTTGGAGTGAGGGACTAACCTAAAGAATGCTACAACAGGCTTTGAAAGCCCACCAAGGGTGCTGTTCAATAGTTTGTTCAGCTTTGTAATAGTATTGGTATATTTACTGAGTTTAGTGAGGAAATTTTATCTTTTTACTTCTGAGACATAAATAAAAAGCATGTGTTCAAATTCATAATTACATGAATATACTCGTGGAGAATGTTGGTACAAGTGTTACGTAAGTGTGGGCCTATTTTGTGTGTGGTCCTCAGGAGCTGCAAACCAGCATCCTTTCCCTAGCAACCAAAATCCTGGTGGGATGTGATGAAGTGCTGGAAACCCTGCAGCAGGTGACCACGGCTCTGATTAACAGCGACATATCTGACAGAGAAACCAGGTGAGTCTTCAACTTGATGAGTGAAAAAACGGAATCTGCAAACAGCCGCTGCAGCTACTGCTCAATAACTGTAAAATGTATATTCGCCACTCATTTCAAGAGTACAATCACACTCATCTGTAATTTATCTGCAGCGTCAACTGTTGTGTTGCATTCTGATAAAATAATAAATGGTTTGACGAAGAGTCATCTTTGTTTTGAACTCCTGTGCTGCTTATCAGAAAAAAAGTTTCATTGTTGAGTCTTTTCACCCTGCCTATGGCCAATCGTTTTAACTTTAAATTGTTTCTTTTCACCTTCTTGTTAAGATTGAAAGGTTTGGAACAGGTTACCAAGGCCACTATGCTGGGGCACCTGCTCCCAGTGTTGCTCACCTCACTGATGCACCCCAACCTCCAGACCCTCACCCTGGCAGATGCACTGATGCCTCAGCTGGTGCAGCTCGTTCTCTATACCAGTCAGGTTGGAGCCCGAAAAACCCCCATTTACCAAAAACTACTTACATTTTGTGTGCCATTTATCCTTGTTTGGAATAAACAGCAATGATTTCATTATTTATGAGTATGTTTTGTTTGCAGACCGCCCTCTTGCTAAAGACGCAGTCTCCCCTCTTCACTGAAGAAGCTTTACCCATCGGTGGCTCCTTAGGACAGGGAACGAAGGCATGTGCTGTTGATGACAAGTAAGGTTCCCATCAATCAACTGAAGGATTGGTGAAATAAATTTCTTAGTTACGAGACAATCTGAATATACAAAGAAATAGCAACTTCTTAAACAAGATTCTATATCGTTGTCGAAGTTAAAATGTTTCTGTTATCTTTTTTTTTTCCTTGAAATTGATGATTAATTTCTGCCCATGATGTAAGAATCCTGGATGAGCGCGAGGAGCCGGGTTTCCTCACAGGACTGAAGATCCCAGCCCCGTGGGCTGCTGGGAAAACAGTGGAGACGGTCCACCCAGTGAGGGACAATTACAAGTTCAAAGAGACGGTACACATCCCGGGAGCCCGCTGCCTGTACCTTCGCTTTGATTCTCGCTGCTCCTCACAGTATGACTATGACAAGGTAATGAGCTGCATGTACTTACTGTTGGCCCAGTTGCCTTCAGCGTTTGTGGCTTTCACTGAAATTTTTGCCAGTTTTTCAAGTATCGCAAAACTGGTTAGGAACGTTCTCTTATGATTGTAATCTGTGATATCTCAGTTGGTCATCTACGCTGGTCCCAACACAAACAGTCGCAAGGTGACTGAGTATGGAGGAAACACTCTGGGATATGGCAGTCGCAGTGTCTTAGGAACAGGATGGCCCAAAGATCTGGTCAAGGTAGTGCAAACTGTTATCCCACAATCGTATAAAGATGATTACATGGTGCAGATAGATTTTGAATTGTGTTTATTGTTAAAGGTTGAAGGAGACACAGTGACATTTTCTTTCGAGATGAGAAGTGGACGGGAGCACAACACCCCAGATAAAGCCATGTGGGGCTTCTCCTGTACGGTCAGAGCTCAGGTAAGATAGTAAAATGTTTTTAACATCTATATTTAGCATTGTTTTGGTCCTGCTGACATTGCAGGCGCAAAGATCAACAACTAATTGAAGTTGCTGTTTGTTTATGCTTTCAGGAGTCGTCTGAAGATGTCTCTGGTGGCCTCCCCTTCTTGGCAGACCTCGCCCTGGGTCTGTCAGTGTTGGCCTGCTCAATGCTGCGCATCCTGTATAATGGACCAGAGGTGACGAGAGAGGAGGAAGCCTGCCATGACTTACTGTGCTCGAAGCTCCTGCAAAGGTGACGTAGTGAAAAGGGAGAGTCCACACATTGTCTCACTGTGATGTGACTTGTTCACGTAATAATGTCGAGTCATTCATGAAATCCTTTATATTTTTTGGTAATATCCAGTTTAACACAGGAGAAGTGCTGACAGAGTGGTGTCATGCTTTGTTTTGTTTCTAGGTGTCAGTGGCAGGTGGAGGCAAACGGCGCCATCTCTCCTGCCCTCACTCCGAGCCCCTCACCTCTGCCACTCACCATCGAGGAGGACCGAGAGTTCACCTACCCCTCTGACGTGCTCATCCCACCCCCCGGCCTCATGCCAGGCTCCTACTTTGACTTGCCTCGTATCCGCCTTCCTCCGGGGATCATGGGGAGGCTTCGAGAAGTGTCTGGAAGGGCCCGACCGCAGTTCCGTCCAAGCATCAAGTAAGAGGCTCTTCCTGTCAGGTTGAAGGGCCATGCATGGATTATCTGCTTGCTGTGCACAGACATTGTAACTCCTTTAAAAGATATCATACAACTTGAGTGCAATCCCAATTACAAAGATGATTTCCAGCAAATTTAAGTCATTTTTTAAACAATGCATCAGTGAATAAAATTAATAAAATTAACATTAAAAAACATATATATTTTTTTTCTTTCTTTCAATTATTGTAAGTTTTATTAGGCTAACATGCACTGCTTTGAAATAAGTCCAGAACAAGCCAAAATTGTTTACTGTGCAGTTTTATCCTTAGACACCCACTTTTTTCAATTGTTGTTCTGACCTGTTTTTTTATATTCTTCTACACTCTCATTGTAGCCATATTGGCTTGTCTCTGTAGTTCAACAAGCTCAGTTAAATGGTTTGAAAACACTGTCACTTTCTATTTAATGCCATTTCTTTTGTTTTATTTTAGGGAAGTGATCCGGCCAGATGTCATGGAGGAGGTTATTGTGTCCTGCGTCATAAAACATTTAAGCCTCGTGGATGCCCTTCAGTCACTTGTGAACTACCAGTATCGGGAGGATCATGCTGAGGAGTATGACCTTGTCTGTAAGATCATGGCAGAGACCTTCAAGAAGATCAATGCAATGGAGCGTCAGCTGCAGGTAAGCTCAACTTACACTGCAAAGGCCTAAAAGAGGGTGTGCAGTCATTTGGTTTTGTGATTAGCAAGCAATGCTTTGTGCGTTGTTAGCTTTTTTGGGGGAATTTTTTTTGCTTGTTAGGTTTTCGAAATATATCAATTGGGAACATGTGTCAGATGAGAATCAAAAAAGAAACAAAACGCTTTGTCAAACTGTCTCTTGCTCTGCTTTCAGAGTGTCGCTGAACTGGAGCAGAAGTGGCAGAATGAGGTGGAAGAGGCCCAGCAAGGAAAACTAGACAACAACACTCCTTTCTTTCACGACTACCACTTCTTTGAGGTAAACTGGCTCACCTGCAAAATGACAATTTTTTTGCTCAACACACAACATAACAACTACTGCAATGCGCTGTCATCTTAACCGTTTGTTTGTTGTTGCAGAATAAGCTGAAGGAACTGGAGTTGCTCTGCTCCCTGAAGGAAGTCCCACTCGATTTTAGTGACTTGGAAAACGTCGTCCTGGCACTGAGGCAAGTAAACAAACAGAAACGCAATGATTGGAAAAAAATGAATGAGAAATAGATTATGTATTCTTATTGAAAAATCTCTTCAAAACATCATTAATGATTTTGTTGCTCAACATTGCACATCTGTATTTACAGGGAGAAGTTCTTTCAGGAGGTGAACATCTCACAACTGAGGAGCAGCACCCCACTTGCCAAAACTAAAACCTTGGTGAAGAGTCTGATGAACCGCACTGAGCTGCTGCTTCATGTTACCATCGCACCACATTGCAGGAGTCTAACCACCACACCAGCTGGCACACCAGGCCCAGGTACTCTCAGTCCTACGAGAAGGAAGTGTTTATTCTTAGTAAGGATCCGCGAGCCTCCACTAACATGTTCAAGATCCATCTTATAGAAACCACACAAATAATGTTAGTTATTATAATAAATAATGTCAATGTTATATTGACTTTGTGATGCATTTATGTAACTCTCACAAGAATCCCCAATTCCTATAAATAGACTGTATGACAGCTGTATTTCTGTCTGTCAGTATTCTCATCAATCAGTCATTAATTTCTCATCATATGATGCTAATTACCTAGTAATCACCTCCCAGGAGGTTGATTTTCATCCAGTTCCTCTCATTTGTGTGTCAGCCTCAGCCAAGTCAGTGTCAGATGCCAAGACTGTCATCCCCATGGTGAAGCAGCCAGTCTTCTTGCGCAGCATGTCTGCGCCTTCTGACTTAGAGATGATTGCAAACCAAGACCTGGAGTTTACCCATGCGCCACAAAGGTATTTTCTGTTTTTGTTTGTGAAAAATCAACATCAGAAGATTTGAAAAAATTTGAGCTAATATATTTTGCCTTTTTCTGTTTTTGTGCTAAGGAGGCGACATCACCCAACTAGCCATCGCAGTAGCTCATTCACTCTCCTCCAGTCTCTGGCCATAGAAGACAGCAGGGACAAGCCAACATACAGTGTGCTGCTGGGCCAGCTCTTTGCCTTTATCGGGACAACCCCTGACCAGGCTGTAAGTGTCTGTCACTCAGGTTTTTTTTTATTTTTTTTTATCAGATATTATTCCCATAAAGAATGAGACCCAGTAATTGCATATTGGTTTGTCATTTGATGGATTGCACCTGTGTTCAATTTGTAGGTGTCAAGCAGCAGTTTCCTGTCGGCTGCACAGACGCGTTGGAGACGAGGCAGCACACGCAAGCAGGCACTCGTCCATATGAGGGAATTGCTCACTGCTGCTGTTAGAGTGGGTGGGGTCACCCATCTTGTGGGACCAGTCACTATGGTGCTGCAAGGTGGCCCAAGGTGAGAGGAAAGATTAAACTCACAATGCAGAGCCACTTCGACTGCCAAAGGCATGTAGCTCCTTGTTACATGAGAGTTTTGGTGTCACGTGTGCAGGATTGAGGAGCTGACCTGCGGTGGGATGGTGGAACAGGTGCAGGAGGCCTTTGGGGAGACGATGACATCTGTAGTGTCACTGTGTTCTCGCTATCCCATTGCTTGTGCCAACAGCATTGGCTTGCTTTGCACAATTCCCTACACAAGGTTAGAAAGAACTCCACAAATCTGTTGCTTTGACGATGTGCTCCTGAAATCTCCATTGCTCATCCTTATTTATATTCAACCTGTGCCACCATAGGAGCGAGGAGCAGTGCCTCGTTCGGAGTGGGTTGGTTCAGCTCATGGATAGCCTGTGTAGTTTGAGTGGTCAGAGGGAATGCAGCTCCAATGAAAAGCAAACCAAAAAGCAGAAGGTGGCCACGATGGCTTGGGCTGCCTTCCAGGTGCTGGCCAACCGATGCATCGAGTGGGAGAAAGTGGAAGGTATGAAAGGTTCGCTCTTACTTCATGTTACATGATCCAGAAATGACTGAATGCCTCAGAGTACTCATGTTCCTCTGGTACTGGGTTTTAATGGTTTGATGAGTGTTCCGAGCCTTGATCCGAGACTTTTCCTCTGTGAAGGTGGCTCCACAGATGCAGTTCATTCAGGTCTAGCAAGGCAGGTGTCAAGCCTGTTGACTAATCACCTGGCGAGAGCAACGGAGTGCTGTGGGAACCAGGCAGCTGGCAATGACGCTTTGCAGGATGTACTGAGCTTGCTCAATGACCTTTCCCGGTATATTTTATGCCTTGTTTTTCTATAAAAAATGAAACATCACACGTTTGCTGACTTCTTTTTACAATGTTCATTTCTATCTCTTTGTTTTGTATTCAAGGAGCCACATCGGAAAAGCTATTCTGAGCCAGCCAGCTTGTGTCTCCAAGCTCTTGTCACTGCTACTTGACCAGAGACCCTCTCCAAAGCTTGTGCTGATCATCCTGCAGCTATGTCGAGCTGCCTTGCCTCTCATGAGTGTGGAGGACTGTGGTAATGTAGCTCTGCCCTCGTGGAGCTACTCTATTAACACACTAGATGCTGAGCAACAGGATGCCAGTGACCCGGCCTCTCGTATTGCTGCCTTGCTGTTAGCCAAGCTAGCAGACTATGTCGTACCAGGTTTGTCTCTTTTTGCTTCTACTTTTATGCGTACGCCCTCTGTTTGTGAAAAATTTAAAGTTCAATTTTGAAATTACTCTTTCTTCCTTATTTTAATGCACGTTGTCTTCCTTCCAGGCTGCCAGACTCTTCTCTCTCCCAGCTCCTCGGAGCCTGACACCAGTCTGTCTCGCGCCAGCTCCAAAGGAGCTCTCAAATCTGAGGATGCTGGGGAGGAGGGAGAGGCAGTGGATGGCAAGCTGTCAATTTTCATCCACAAGAGAGAGGACCAATCGTCTCATGAGGTTCTGCAACCTCTCCTCAGGTATGATTTTCTACAAATGCTAATGTTGTGATATCCCATTGGCAGGCTCTGTGTTTTTGACTGGAGTGTTTTTTTTGGTGGTTGTTTTTTTTATCCTCTGAATTGTAGCAGCTCTGAGGGGCGTCCCTTTCGACTTGGAACAGGAGCAAACATGGAAAAGGTGGTGAAGATGGACCGGGACATGACAAAGGTAGGTTGGTAAAAGGACCAAAAGAATAGTTTACTCAGTGTACATATAAAACATGAAAAGCACTGTTTGTGTGGCTGCCATCCTGACTGATGTCATATTTTGTACTGCCCTTAGAGTGGGAGCTGTGAGGTGATTACAGAGGAGGCGGCTGCTGCCCTGAGGAAAGCCAACAAGTGGGCACAGTCTGGACTGATAGTGAGTGTTGGTCCACCTGTGGAGACGTTGGCCCAAGAGACTGCTGGAGGCATCACCACCGGTGACAAGAAGAAAACGGCCCAGACTGCTGTGTGCAGGGACAGGAATTCTGAGTTGGCCAGGTGCTGCTTTTGATTGAGTGGCTTCATCTAAAAGTCACTGCAACACATATATCAAACCATACTTTGGTCAAGGTGTGTGTGCGTGTGTGACAACTCCTGTCATGATTGTGGTTGTAAATTATGTGCTTGAAATCTTCCCTAAACAGGTCAGACCCTGTTCGGCCATTTATCAGCGGGCATGTCGCCAACAGTATGGCTGCTGAGGTTATTGCTCTGCTGCACAGCCTGCTCACTGCTCCAGAGTCCAACACTGCTCAGATCTGGACCACCACAGCTGAAAAAGTAATTTTATGTTTGTCTCTTCACAGCAGTGGTTACACTCATGTCTGAAACTAAGCCAGAAGTTTCAACCTCAATGTGGATCAGTTCTCAACGGTTCCTTTTCAGGATGATGTGAATTTGACAGTTATAATTCTGTTTGTGACAAGTCTACTGGTTGTCCTTTTGTTTTAGGTGTTGTCTCGAGCTCTGATGTTCATCCCTCAGCTGGGAAAGTATGCTGAGAGCATTCTAGAGAACGGCAGTAGCAGTGGAAGAAAACTGGCCAAACTGCAGGCCATTGGCAGACAAGCAGTGGCTGCACTCTGTGCCCTTGGAGGCTTCAAAGAAACCATCAAGATTGGCTCTGAGGTCCAGGTTAGTTAAAGATGACATAATGCATCCATTCATTAACACATACAATGCTTTCAAATAATGGAAAAAAAAATGTTGGCAATAATGAAATGTCGCATATTGTGTGTTCTTCATGCTCTCTTCAGGTGATCGGTAAAGGAGTGCTGGGGAGTGTGGGCATAGTCATGTCCATAAATGAGCAGGAGGGAATTGCAACTGTCAAGTTTCCTTCCTGCGAGTACAGAAAAGCTTGCAAAGCTTCAGACATTCTGACAGTGCCGATATCACGCCTCTGCACTCCAAGATCGGAGGTAAAACTCTTCCACTGGAGTCTGCTGCAGTGTTTCAGTTCTGAAGCGAACTGAACCTCATCCATCTTTCCACTCTGCTCTCATGCGACAGGCGCTGCCGCTCTACAAGCTCTCAATAACAGAGAAGGTGGTTCAGGCTGTGCAGTCCATGCTTCTGCCACAGGAGGGCAGTCTTTCCATTCACACCTCACTACCAGCCACAGGAGACGGTTCAAGCCCAGTGATGGCTGCAGTTCGTTTGCTGGCTGAAATCAGAACAAGGTAATCTACTTTTAACTTAATGGTCAGTTGTGTGTGCATCTTCTTAAGGCCATTTTTTCTGGGGAGATGGATTCACTCCTACCATGTCAAAATGACTGTCGGAGACCAATGATTTTAGTTTTTTTCTTCATGCACATTTTGAAATAAAATTTTAGACGATATGTTGAGAAAAAAAAATTGAGGAAAACTTTGACACACAGCTAAACCAGGACTTTCTTGTTGGCCTTTTTTTTAGGGCGTGCCTGGTGATGGCTCAGCTCCTCGAGGACAGCTCCTTCTGCGAAGAGTTCATCCAGCAGTGTCCAGCAGCTGTAGAGGTTCTCAACTTGGTTGCACAGGAATGCAGTCCTGGTGAGCATGTCGGATCATTCAAGCAGCCAAAGCGTATCGGTGCCAAAATCATGTTGGCAGCTGCTTGTATGTGACAGATGTCTTTCATGTTGTGCAGGAGAGCGGCTCGGCATGGTCGAGGCTCAGTGTGAGCGAGTGAGAATGCTGTATCGGGACTGCGCCCGGCCACCACCACCTCCTCTGCAGACGGACCGACGCCAGGTAGCTTTTTATTTCTATGACAGTAGCAATACCCAGCAGCAAACAGGATAGTATCTCTGATGTACAAAAATAGAAGAGTGAATGCATCAACATCCACACATAAACGAAAACTGGAAAACAATAATCTTTTCCTTACAGACTTCTAAAAACGCTTTGAACTATTACCTTGCAAACACAAACCATACTTAAGTCCTCCCCTAAGCAATGTTGTTTAGCCACCAAAAATACTTAATTTATGTAAATCTTAATTGTTAATGCACCGATGAACTTTCATTATTATCCTGTATCAGTCACATCTTTTGGCTCTGCTGATTTTCTCATCCGTTTGACATGCTTCTCTTGCCAGCCGAAAGAAATCACCTGGTGTCCATCCCGAGTGTTCCCCCCTGTCCGTGCCTGCATGTTCTCCTCTCGTCTGACATCTGTCACCTTCTTGGCGGATCCGAGTGCTGGTGGGGGGCTTCCCAGAGGCACTTTTATCTATGCCACCTCTCCTGTGCCAATTCAGGTGGGCGTTTCACAGCAGAATGCACTTCTGCATGGACACCTGCTCGTTACAGTGTCACAACAAATGTTAATTAAAGTTATGCACTAATGGCTGAACATGCTTTATTTTGACCCGGCAGGCACCATCATTTTACTGGGAACTAGAGATTGTCTCCTATGGAGACTCTGAGGAGGACAGTGGGCCCATTGTGTCCTTTGGTTTTGCGACAGAGGCAGAAAAGAGAGATGGAGCTTGGACCAACCCTGTTGGCACATGTCTGTTTCATAAGTATGTTGAGTGAAGTGTACATTTTAAGAGATTCCATCATGTCTCCTTCTGATCTGTTTTTGACACGACCAATCACTTATTTTCTTTTGTACCTTTTGTCTTTGTGCTTCTGTCTCCTGTCTGTGTGTGTCAGTAATGGCAGGGCAGTGCATTACAACGGCTCCAGTTTGCTGCAGTGGAAAAGTGTCAGGCTTGATGTGGCTCTGCTTCCTGGTAAGACAAAATGTTTACAACAAACCAATCTTGCACTGTCTTGATTTGAATGGTAGAAAATTCATTCAGCAACATATTTTATGGTTTTTAAAATAAACACATTATTTGTAAGCATAAGTTACTTTCTTTTATGAGGCAGGATTCCTGGATGTTACGTATTTGGCGAAATCGGCTCTTCACTGAAATGGTGACTTTGTGTTTATCAACACAGGCGACGTGGCTGGAATTGGCTGGGAGCGCTCTGAGGGCACTCCTCCACCCCCTGGCCAAGCTCCTAAAGGCAGAGTCTACTTTACGTACTGTGGGCAGCGGCTCAGCCCCATCCTGGAGGATGTAGCAGGAGGAATGTGGCCCCTGGTACACATTCAGAAGAAGGTTGGGGTCCTTTCGAATCGGATAGCTTCTCATTTTGGATCAGGTTTTTTTGAAATATGTTGATTCCTTAAATGCTTAAATTCTGTGTCTTTGTGTTTGACTTTTCCCTTTTTTTGTGTAGAACTCAAAGATCCGTGCCAACTTTGGGAACCGACCTTTTGCATACGCAGAAGGACAAGCGCACAGAAATGCTGCTGATTTGTGTGTGGACCTTGCGGAAGAAATAAGTGCAAATTTCGAAGCACTCCCCTTCGCCATGGCCTCCGACAGCGATAATGATGCGGGCGCAAGTGTCACTTCAGACTCAGGCTCTCATGGACCCCCTTGTCGGATTGCTGCAGTTGCTGTTGCTCAGCAACGTAAGTTTCCCACAGTTATGGCTGTATTTAATGCTGAACTGTAAACAAACTGTAAATCTTCATTTGCAACTTTTTGTTGAATGATTATTTTTCTCTCTCTTATTACAGAGTACAACAGTGACCTTTCATGCCATTACAAGGTGGAGCTGAGCTACGAGAACTTGGTCACCTCTGGGCCCGACCCTCATCCTCCGCCTATTGCAGATGATGAGAGTGATGACGAGGATGATGACGATGTCCCAAGAGTAAGAATAAACTTCACTGCTCCAGGTTGCATTTAAAACATAGAATGCAGGTGTTTTAATTTTTTTTGTTTTTGTGACTGTAGGAGGATCACTATGCCCTCCTGGTGAAGGCCTGGGAGACAAAAGTGTTCCCAACAATTCGCAGACGTTTCCGTAATGAGGCTGAGAGGAAGTCTGGCCTGGACCAAATCAAAGGCGCTCTGCAGCTCGGTAAAGAACGAACAAATATTATCAAAACATGAGCTTGAAGTGAAGGATGAAACAATCAATGCCTAAACTAAGAATTTATCCTCTGCATCTCGCAACATTCAGCATAAAGCAGAACCAAACACCTGCTTAGATTCAATATGAAGGCATTCATGGAAAATTCAAAGTGTGTTTTTTTTTTTTTTCAAAGAGCTTTTGGAGGTGCCAGAAAACTTGATGTTAAACAGAATAGGTAGATATTCTTTGGAATCAAAAACTGGAGCAGATCCAGGAATGAGAATAAACCATCACCTTTTGCCGTCACTTTGAAAATTCCTGTGTACTGTTTCAATGCTTTCATTTTTACATTTAGGTGCACTCAGGCAACAAGAGATTAATTATCCTTGAGTATTGGAACAAGGGGAATTAACTTTGTGCTAAAATCAAATTTGTGATGAAAATAATTGACAACATCCTATAAATTTGCCTAATAGATTGTATGACGAATGTCAGAGGTGATTAAATTAGGGATGGAATAAATATTATTTCGTCTATGCCTTTTTTTGTGTGCCACTGCTGTGACACTGTCTGTTTCTGTGGCAACAGGAATGGTTGACATCGCGAGGCAGACAGTGGAGTTTCTGTATGAAGAGAATGGCGGCATCCCTCGTGATCTCTACCTCCCCACTATTGAGGACATCAAGGACGAAGCCAACAAGTTCACAATCGACAAAGTCCGCAAAGGTACCAAAGAGAATGATCTAACTTCCAATTACAATGAATCCTCCATTAGAACTCAAATCTAAACCTCTTTATTATTGGTATAAAAGAGCAGTACAAGGTTTGACTGTGAGTCACTGCGGACAATTCTGAATCTGAATAAGTGTTAAATGATGCATATTAACTGACTTCGTTACTATCTTGTTTCCTCAACACAGGGTTGACTGTGGTCATTCGCTGTCCTGACAGCAACAACACCAACAGCACCACCGGTGGAACAGCTTTGCCAAAATTTGCCATCAGAGGCATGTTGAAGACGTTTGGTCTGCATGGCGTTGTGTTGGATGTGGACTCTGTGAGTATATTGAATGATTTTATGTTGTACAGCTTCACTGTTAGGTGACCAGTTAGCTAACTGGTATGGTTATAATATTCCCGACAGGTGAATGAACTCGTGCAGGTGGAGACCTATCTGCGCAGTGAGGGTGTGCTGGTGAGGTACTGGTACCCGATCGAGATGCTGGAGCGTCCACCTGCTGGCTCTCGTCGCACCGCAGCGAATGGCTTGGTCTCACTGGACAGCAGCAACATTCAAATCCATAGGTACCATCAATTCAGCTGATGTGAAGGTAATTTTAGCATCCTGCACCTGTGCTAAAGTTTTTTTTTTGTTGTTTTTTCTCTTCAGGGAACTTCTTCGCTGTGAAAGCGCGCTGGCTCGGTTATACTGCCGCATGGCCTTGCTCAACATCTTTGCCCCCAAGAGTCCTCACACCTTCACCCGCCTCTTTCACATACCTGCTATCCGTGACATCACCTTGGAACATCTGCAGCTTCTGTCCAATCAGCTGCTGGCTCCGCCCCTTCCTGGTCAATATCAGTCTATAGTGTGTCTTTGCTTTTTCAGTGTTGTATGAGGATTTTGTTTGGAGCTGATTGTGACTCTGTTTTCTCCTGCAGATGGCACTATTAGTTCTGGTTCGATTCTGTTGGCTCAGTCGGTGCTTCACAATCTTGAGGGCCAAAGCTGCTCTCCCACTGACCTTTTCTACCAGGGCAACGTTCAACCCATCCGGGAGTGGCTGACAGTGGCCATCACTCGTGCCTTGCATCAAGGAGAGGAAAGCTTGCTGGAGCTAACGAAGCAGATCTGCTGTTTCCTGCAGGTCCGCTCTGCCAAACAACACTTAAGTTTAAAATGGTCTCCGATTACAAACCAATGTGTTGCTGAACTTCTATCATATTCCTGATTACTTTGATAGAATGCACCAGAGCAGTTCACATCTGAGGAGTTCCCTGTGACGGAGTCGAAGGTTAGCATGGACGTCAGCTTTCCAGGTGCTGCATTTGTGATCGTGTCCTGCAAAGAGGGCCAGCTGGGTTGCCGCAAAGAGTAGGTTATGCTGCTCAATCAGTCATTAGTAATTCATGATGAAAGCCCATTTTTAATGTCCTGCTCAATTATTAATCTATATGTCTTTATCACTCCATTAGCTCCAGTCTGTACAAGGCACCTTGGGCCAGAGTCATGGTGTATGGGCTGGGTCACAAAGTGCGCAGAAATGGCCAGCTCAATCTAATGGAGGCTGTGTGTTATCCTCTGGATGCCTCACCGACCAACACAGGCCTTACCCCCCCTCCAACTACCAACCAGTACCCCGCTGTCATCATCCCCACTGATAAGGTGCACATCAAACTGGGTGAGTAAACACAACATGAGTACATCTTCTACAGGCTGTGGGGCATGTTGGAAAAAACTGTCTTTTGTTAGAATAGCATCAACTATCCAGCTGTCCTCGTTCCAGGCGTGTCACCCCCTCCTGGTGCTGTATTGGTGCTGCACTCGTTGCCACTGGAGTTTCCTCTGGCCATGGCATTTGCTGAGCAGCTGTTGACATGGAAACTTGGAGAGAGCAGCGAACGATCAGAAGACGAGTTGGACACGGTACCCTCATCTGTGCTGCTGCAGGTGGTGGAGCTTCTAGGTGGGTTTAACACCTGGTCTAATGGGAGTTTTTGAGTCTATAATCATTTTTTGGCAGGATAGTTATTGAACGATCAGTAGTCATAATACCAGAGTGATTCATCCCATGCTAAACACTAGAAATACATCCAACATGCACAAATGGGAATTTGATTTGAAAATTGAATGTGGGAATTTTAATGAACTGTATTTGAAACATGAAGGTCACATTATAGCAACATTTTTAAACAGCACATTTCGAATAACCATTGTTCCTCCTATATATTGTGATATATGAACCAGTCTAAGCTGCATATTTATCATTCTTAGTCTCACGATCCATAAATCACAGAAGGACTTCACAAAACTTATGAAATGCCGCAACCCCCCTAAGATATTTCTTTCTTATTGTTTTCAGGTGGTTTGCTTTGGACCACTGATCTGGCTCCCTCGATCAAAGAACTCATTTTTCATTTGCTGGCTGAACTTTTACGCAAGATCCACCACTTAGAGCAGCGCAAGAGCCCCGCTGGCCTTTCCAGCTCCATTGCTCTCCTGCTTAACCCCTGCCTCGCGGTGCTTATGGCCCTGCAGACGGAGCTGCGAAAACTTTACGACCGGGAGACGCAGGGATGGACTGCTGTGGGTGCCGGAGCAGGGGGGTCCTCCTCCGGAGGCATTGCATTGGCTCTGGGGGCGGAACAGAGCCGTTTCTCCACCTACTTCCACGCTCTGATGGAGGTGTGTCTCGCCGTGGCAGAGGTGACGCTGCCGCTCAATGTCGGCGGCTCCTCGGTGGGAACCCTGTCATCCACCAGCGCGCCGAACCTCAGCGATTCGTCCTCGTCCTCATCGTCGTCCCCGGGCCAGACGCCGCAGAGCCCGAGTCTGCTATCCAAACGCAAGAAGGTGAAGATGAAGCGCGAGAGAGCAGCAGCTGCGGTGGCGGCGGCCGTCTCTGGGAAGCGAGGGAGCGGCGGTGCGAGGCTGTCGGAGAGCGACAGCGCCCTGCTGAACATGGCGGGGAGCAAACCCGAGGACATGCTGTGGTTCCACCGCTGTCTCACCCTCCTGATGATCCTGCGACATCTGGCCAATAAGGACCCGCAGGGCTTAAGTGTCACCAGCGACGCAGTGACGGACGCCTCCCAGGCTCTGGTGGGTCCCACTGCCCACAGCCGCCTGCTGGTGCTCTCAGGAATCCCCACGCACTTGGAGGAGGCCGTGGTCCGAAACGCCATCCGCAGGGCCTGCAACGCACATGGAGGGCTCTTCAAAGACGAGGTCTTCATCCCTCTGCAAGAAGAAGACCCCAAGAAGCCCAAAGCTGGTGCTGCAGTTTCAAGCCCCCAGGATGGAAAAGCTGGCCCCGAATCAGAGCGTCCCTTCCCAAACAGTGGAGGTCCGGAGAGTCCCGACAGCTCCAGCAGTGTAACACCCGCGATGAGTGTGAGCGCTTCAGCCTCCACCAGTCAGACCTCCATCTGCAGCTCCTCTCAAGGCGTTTCTCGCACTGCCAGTGAACTTTCTGATCAAGAACTTTTAGCTGTTCCACCTTCGACTCCCGCTGCTGCAGCGTCTGCTGTACCGTACCCCCAGCAGGGCCCTCAAGACGCTCACACTGTGTCCAGTCAGGAGAGTCTAAACACTTCACTGTGTAGCACGGAAAGCCTGGGGAGTCTGGGCAGCTTGGGGGAGCCTCTCGACAGCACAGAAACACCCTCTGCGTCAGACGGGGGCTCTATGCACACAGTCACTTCACTGGAGAGTAACGCTGTCATGACACGGCCCATCAAGGGCTACGCTGTCATTGAGGTGGGTTAATATTAGTACTCATCATTCTAATATCTTTATATGCGAGTGTGTGTAATGTGAATTTAATTTTTTTCTTTTTGTTTTTTTAAAGATTGTTTTTGTTTGAAGTCAAACAACAATCTGAGTGAACTTTCTTCTTTCACTACAGGTTCGCTCTCGGGCCAAAGTAGAAAAAATCCGTGCCAGTCTGTTTAACAGCAGCGACCTGATTGGCTTGTCCAGTCTGGAAGGGGAAGAGGAACTGATGGAACTGACCAATGAGGAGATCCTCACAGCCTCCAGTGTTAACCAAAGCTTGTTTGACACGCAGGGAAGCTCTGCTCTTGAAGACTACTTCCTGGATAAGTCCGTCAAAGGTCGGTGCTGGCTTTGGTTTGATATTTTGTGTTTTATTCAACATCCTGAAATCAGCTCATTTCAAATTGATGTGATGTTTCAAGGTGACAAGCTTGTACCAGGAGCAAGAGATGTTCTGACGGACATTTTTAAGAGTTGCGTCCACTCTGAGCAGATGCTCAGCCTCACTCCAGCCAAGCCTGTCAAAGTGTCCGACATTTACCTCAGCAAGGAGCAGATCAACTCTCAGACACCCGGAAACCTGCTGCACACTTTCTTCACCAATGTTCGACCGCCGAAGAAAGTCCTCGAAGACCAGCTCACTCAGGTATGGAGTGCGCAATCGATTTCTGAAATGCATTAAAAAAAAAAAAAAA
>JAUESE010000015.1:5368116-5387912 GCA_032274725.1 Malacoctenus triangulatus
CCCCCCCCCCCCCCCCCCCCCCCCCCCCCCCCCCCCCCCCCCCCCCCCCCCCCCCCCCCCCCCCCCCCCCCAGAGAGTGCACAGAAACAGCCGTGTCGTGACTTAAGAGCGAGAGTCTGTGAGGAAATAAATTATCCGCAGACATTCAGGAGAGCTTCTGGAGTGCTGCTCTTCAGTTGGGGGGGGTTTTAAAAACCTTTTCTGACAGTTCTCATTTTATTTCGGAGCAGCAACTGCTGCTATCGCCGGGGCCGATGCCTGTTTTTGCACCGTGTGGACTAATGACAAGACAAGAAGACTGATATGTGCAAGCCAATGAGCAGCTGTGCACTGAACCGTGCTGATGCACAGCTGATTAGATGGTTTGTTGATAGGAGATTTCAGGAAAACGTCCACAAAATGGCTTGATATTTTTTTCCCCTGTCTTCCTCAGAATTGATGTGATAGATGAATTACGACAACCACTTTCGCTTGTTTGAGCAAAAACATGTGTCGTGGAACGATTTTACAATCACCAAATTTTTTCATGGCAGAAATTTTACAGCCATTGACGAAATTATCCCTTTTAAAACTTTCTTTTTCCATTTCTTAGCGGCAGTTTCCATATTTAGTCATCTGTGTCATTCTGCAAACATGGGAAAAAGTCCCTGTGTTGATAGTGGAAAGAAACGTTTTGGTGGCAGGGTGATGAATCTTTACGAGGGATGAGTCAGTCTTTATTCTAATTCAGGTGTCTGACTCACTCGTTGGGCAAAAGCTCGCTCCTGAACAGAACATACGGTCGAGGCATTTTTGAGGGCATGATTGGCAAGAACAAGAAGAGGAAGCACAAACTTTTAAACAGCTTCACGTTGTGGAAAATGAAAGAGGGGGTTTTTTGTTTCCCTCCGTAGGCCGGAGTCTGATTTCCTGTGTGGCTGTGATTGGGAAAGCAGAGGCACGCACGGGGAGCCTGCTTCTGTATGGAGATGCCAGATGACAGGCTTCACCACGAAGGGACTGTTGCTGAACAGCACACTTGAAGTGGCCTTTGATTGGTCATCAAAAAAAAGCAGCCCCTCATGAAAGGGGCTTCTTGTGTAAACCTGCTTCAGATGGTGGCGGCGTGTGAGCGCGAGCGTTCGTTTGAAAGGGAACGCGGCGTGAACGCGGAGCGTCTCTCAGCGGTGAGGTGTGTCGTGCTGAGCCAACCGGAATCATTCGCTAAGTGGTCGCAGGATTAAAAGCAACGTAATGTGCCATCAAATGATTGGAAGTGTCAGTGCTGGTACACATAGAAACACAATTAGCCTCACTGCTTTGAGCACAAACGTGCACTTTGATCACCGTGCCAGCTGTGGATATGGAGGCATTGTCAAACATTTTGTTCATGTTCATCCATGTGGATTACCGAGTGTGTCATGGACTCCCTGTGCGCAGCGGGAGTTCTGCCCATAAGACCATATGTCCACTTGTCCCCCTCCTCCTACTTGTCTTTTGTTATCTGAGTGACCCTTCGCTGCACCGCGGACCCTCCTGACCCTGAGGAGACACTTCCTTATTGACCAGCTCACAGCTCCATAGAGTCCATTACCTAAACCAATTTGAATCACACGCCTTTTGTTTCAACTGATTCCACCACGCTCTCCTATTGACCATTTCCGTAATTCGCCCTTTTCTCTCTGTTTTGAGTTAATTTCTCATTAAAACAATCCTCACCCTCGCTGCTGAAGTATCGGACCTCCAAGTGATGATTGTTCTGTTGTTTTTGCGGCAGCTTCTGGATTCAGTAGCTGCCGATGCGCTTTGAGTGATGATAGCTGCGCCGCTTTGAAGCTGTTTTCGTTCTGTGACTGCGGCAACGATTGTGGTGAGCGGCCTTCTCGCCAGAATAACCATATCCTCTGTTTTTAATTCTATTCGTCCCAGTTTGGAAATTAAATATAGAAAAAAGTTTATATTGAAGCGAGTCGGAGCTGCTCCCTCTGGCCAAAAAAAATGGCTGACAAAAATCTTTTGGCAGTGTTGTGGATCTGATGGCAACGCGCAGCAAAAATATTGTGCGGGATACTTTATGTGACAGCTGCTCTCAGCAGGAAGAAGCAGGGAAAGTGTATGTAAACAGAGCTGTAGTCCTTTCCAGCGTACAAGGTCCTCCGTCCTTTGTGAGTTGTGCCTTTCATGTGCGCATTCAATCTGCCGTTTCCATGAAAATAATCAAGGACAGTTTCTGCTTGCACAGAGATCAAGGCGCTGTGGCAGTGCAGCAGTGAAGTGTTGCGCTGTTTGAATCTCCTTAGCTCATTAACACCTGTTTAAACTGTGATGAGCTCAGGCATTGCGGGATTTATGGAGCAGATGCAGTAAGTCACCTATTTATGCACGTCTGACAGGTTTGCAATGTGATGGACTGCACTGATTTATCTACTTATTTATTATTTTTTGCGGTGCTTTAAAAACAAGCCGAGGAAACTGAACAAACACTGCTGATCTTTCACCATCTTGTTCATCTGCATCGTGGAGCAAATGATCCACTTATTTCTTCATTTGTAAGGGAAACTTTGTTCAACCTGATTGAACCATATTGTCCGTAATACTTTCTTTTTTTTATCTCATTTCAGTAATTGATTAGTATTGTTTATTTCTTTTAAATTCACTCACCATTTTTGAACTACATACAAAATTATACATTATTTTGTCAATCGTTAGTTGAAAAAATAACTCGTAATTAAGTATTGGTCATTCCATGACCATTAGAATAATGAGCAGGGTGCTCCAACATTAAGATGTATTGTTGTTGGGATTATAAAACCAGCAAGTTTTTTACTCCCATATGAGACCTAATAAACCGAGTCAGTCTGCGTGTGCTTCAGTTAAACATCCTGAGTTGTTGCACTTAACAGCTCCACGTTTATTATGGTCGTAACAACTACAGCCGCAGAGAAACGTCCAGTTTGCCAGTAGCCGTGACTTGGCTGCCAGATTTAGGCTGACCTGGAAGTGAGGATATGTCGCCACCGAGGTCAGTATCCTGGATATGCATCACGCAGGACGGAAACAACACGGTGGCACTCGGTCGGATCGCCTGCTGGCGGTTTTAGGACCTGGGAAAGCGTCCTTGGTCGACGCAACAGCCCGCGGAGCGCCTCCTGCCTGGACAGAGCAGCACTGGCTCAGTGCGTAAACGCAAAGCGCACTTTCTGTAGAGAACGTGTGTCCGGCGGCGCTATGACCCGCCTGCCTTTTGCCTGCTCAGCTCGTACTGCCAGAAGTCTGTGAACTGGCAGGCTGGAGGAGCGCAGGGGAAGGAAGTCATCAGAGAGCCGGAGTCCAGTTTGTTGCTGTTGCAGGAATCAGGATTTCCTTCCAGTCCAGCTCCTCACACAAATTCCAGGGATATTTTTTTGTTAGTACTATTTCTTGGTGGCTGTTCCCCCTCCTCTGCCTCCTCCTCCTTCTCCTCCTCCTCCTTCTCCTTCTCCATGAAAGTAACCTCCCAGCCTGTCGCGCAGTCTCCACCGGGTTCTGACTATTTGTCCTCCACTTCTTCCAAAAACTATGTTTCTTTCGCCGGAAAACGGGATTGAACCACTGTGACGAATGTTTCTGCCTTTTGGCACACGATCCGCCTTCCTCTCCCCGGGATCCAAGAGGACAGACTGCGCATAGTTTCACCGTGAAGCACCGGACCGAGGCTGGAGCCGACGCAGATGGACGACCTCGTTTCGAAAAAGTTAAAGAATTAATTTTTCCCGATCCGCCGCTCGGATTGGTCCTGGAGGCGCCGACTCTGCGTGCCAGTGAGGAGGGACTGGGTTCCTAACGGACTCCTACTTTGGATTTACGCACAGGAACCTTCCACCCAAACACTGTCAGTCGACACTATGCGCCTCTGATTTATTCCCCGAGCTCAACTGTGGATTTAACCGCTGCATGATTTGTGTTGACTGCGCTGTCTCCCCCCAAAATTGCCGCAAAGCCGAGACTCGCACACCATCATGCACCGCTTCTTGGAGAAAATCTGCTGCACACCCGAGCGAAGTGGAGAGGCAGCATGACTTGCGCTCTGGATTTCTTTGAATCTACATTCCAATCCCAAATAATATCTTAATGCTGTTCAATTTTGGTTTACAAATATGATGAAATGGCAGCCCCGGAAGAAGGTGAGTCCATCTGGCACATTCCTTCCTTATGTGACGGTAAAAACGCGTTCCTATGGTTGATCCCAAGTTGGGAAGAGGGGGCTCAGCCACAGACTGCTGCTGTGTCTGTACGGTCACTGCCGACTGTAAGAACCACAGATAGAACCGATAGTACCGCACTGGACTCAACTACAGACGAACTGCATCCAAGGCAGAGCTCAGCAGGGCTGTCAAGTTTCTCCTCTCTTTCCAGAGAAATCTTTGATCGCAGTTTGAACACTTTCTGCCTGCTGGTGTGACACAGGCAATAATCTGGTTGCTCTATCGCGCTGTATATGACATATAAAATACTTGTGTATTAATAATGCATATCCTGGAGAGTGAAATATATTATGCTATGTTAATAGCTGTGTTAATATTTAATTCCCATACTCGCTCTGACCCTTTGTTTTGTATATTTTGTGTGTTCTGTGCCTCCTAACGACACCAGACAGGCCTGCAGCTTGATCTGGACTAATGGAGACGTCAGAGATTAATGCGTGAGAGTGAAACGCCGGAGTTTAGGGGGGCAGATGTGATCACTTATTGTGTGGAGATGTGGAATAACTTTCCCTGATGATTGCAAATAGAAACCAAGAAGCTTCTTAATCGAGGCATAAAAGTTTGAGGACAAACTGGCACCTCTTTAACAACACATCTCTGAGTAGTGTGTTTAGTAGTAGTGAGGGAGACGGCGAGAAACGTCTGTGTTTGTCGTGGCTCGACATTCTTTTTCCTTTTAAAGTTTGTGTTGTTGCTATTCTCCCTCATTGCTCCGTTTTCTGAGCCGACGGGTATTACAGCATGGAAAATATCTGAAAATCATCTGGGGTCCATAAAAAAAATGGTAGCACACGAATGCCGGCGGTGAAGATTTCTACCAGCAGGGGGCAGTTGTCTGACAAGAAACAGCCCCTCTTTTGCAGAAGTAGGCTTTAACACTTCTGCAGACTGAGAGAGGGATTTAAAAAAAAATAAATAAATATATATATATATATATATATCAAGGGATGACGAACTGTTTCGGCTCATCCATCAACACTTTGGATCTTTCTGACTTTTTCTTTCCCACAAGACTTTGTTTTAACAGCATGCATGAACGTTTGCTGGATTTTTCATTGTGGCCTAGATATTTTCTTTTTTCCCTCGCTGAGCCATTCTAACAGTGTTCTGGCTTCATAATTACTCGGTAAAAATAGCACTAGTATCCAATGTCAAAAGCAGCGTAACCACTGCCACTGGTGCGCCGCTGGAAAGTCGTCCTACGGTGTCGGCGGTCTCTCGGTGTGCTCCCGCCTAAATGAAAAGCCTTTGTGCTGTTTGTTGTGCATCAAGTGTCAATAATGTGGATAATTGCGTCTGGAAAGATGGAATGAAAGCAAAGAAACCAAGTTTCCTAATGTTGATTTGTCAACCGGGAGAACGAATGCAGTGAACATGCCCTAATGATTTCCACAGCTGTGCAGAGTATCTGCCAGAGTCATCCGTGAGACCCCCCTTCGAGGACTAAAAGCCTTTTCCTCACTGCAGGAGCTGATTCCTTGTCACACTGCATTCATATGGACTCAAATGGCAGAAAATAGAGCCTGTCTTTCATATTTGGGTGATTTTTCCTTTGATATCACTGAGGTGAATACACCAGATCACGCTCGTCGCGGCGCTTCTCATCAGGGAGGAAAATGGTTACTCTGTTTTGTCTGATGTTGATTAATTAACCTGTTGGTGACGCTGGATGCAGGATGCATATGTATGAGGACAAGCACTCAGAAAAGAAATCGCAGACCCGCAGAGCACTGTTCAATATTTTGAATTACTTTCCTTGCACATCGTGTATGTGTGTGTGTGTACGTGTTTTTGTGTGTGTCTGACATTGTCCCTTCACCCTGAACTCTGGTTCACTGCCAAGGATGTCCTCCGACTGAGATATTGCACATAGCAGACAGGGAATTAAAAAAAAAACAGCTATTGTACTCCACATTTAAAAGAAAGCAATTTCTTTTGAATGCAATATTCTCCTTAGAAAATGCTCACGCAATAATGTCACAAAGGGGTTCTTGATTTTTTTTTTCAGTTCTCGCTTCTTTTTTTCTTATCAGCTTTTCAATCTGTCTCTTTACTACACTTGTAAAGCAATGGGGATCAATAGAAAGTGTAGGAGAATCATATTGATTCAGGCTGAGAGTCCAGTCCACCTCCTCATAATGGATTACGCTAATGAGTAAAAATTCTAAACCTCTAATGTTGAATAGAGCAGAGCAATTCCCATAATGTTGCTGGCAGATAGCTCGTCTGCTTTGGAGAGGGAATACAAAAGAAACACAGGTTGTTGTTTTTTTTCTTTTCAAGGATTGTGTGAATAACTTTGTCTCCCTGTGATTTGATGGAGTTGGACTGAACAATTGTGCCAATTAGGAAAGACGGGTAGAAGAAACCTGGAAGAGGAGGCGTCTGGTGCGGCTCTGATAATCGCGGGCTCAGGCCGTCGGCCCAGTGATAATCAATGTTTTGTCCAGAAATAGCCTTTACATTCGGCTCTAAATCCCACTGCGTCACCGTGTGAGTAACTCTTCGTATTAAAGGAGATGGACGACATTTGAATTGTCACCGGGTTCAGTCTCGTTCACAAACCAGTGGTGACAAAGCTGCCAAAGACACTGCTCACAAACCGTCATGGGGACCATGTGTGTTTTACCATGTGTGTTTTGGTGTCATGCATGGCGACATGCAGAGGCAGAGTGTGCACCACCAAGCTGGCAGTGACAGCAGTGGTTCCCAACCAGGGGTCTGCAGCTCTCTTTGAGGGGCATCAGCTTTCACAGGGTTGGAGTTTTTGTTCCTCCCTGGTTTTTGGCTTCACTGTGATGTTTTTTGCAAGTAAAAGATTGACTTGGACTTCCACAAACGTTCACACGGGGGGCTCGAGGGAAAGCGCCACCACCCCTTCCACCTGAGTCACAGCCATCACTCTTGTATCCCGCTTGTGCGTCTTAGAAATGGTGTGATGTGAATGCAAACCAGCAAGTCACTGCTGCTCCTGTTGGTTGTGTTGCAACAGAGGGAAGTAGGCAGCATAAAACATGGAGAGAGGCTGTCCTGGGGGGAAGGTAACTCAGTGAGCCAGGTAAGAGATGGCAGCATGCCTGCGCTGAAATTTACGAAAGCCACCAGGTTACAGTCTGGGAAAGGAAAACTTGTGGGACTGCTGACTCGTAAGACAGAGAGTATCAGAAACTCTGGTTTTTATGCCTTCATATTTTTGTGCATGTGTGTACACAGCTCCAGAGAGACGCGGACATTATTTATAGACTCCTGTGGATTGGCAAGTTTCTTTTCGTATCAGACAAAGTTGTTTTTTTCTTGTCTGTTCTTTTGCTGAAAAACATCGTGTGCTCCTTCTTTGCTGCCAAACGTGTTTCCAAGTGATGATCAGCGCCCGTGTTTTCTTGGGCAGAATTGCTCACAACCTGTTAATACGCTGGGTGGTCTCAGATTACAAAGCCAGGCTCAACGCTTGGGGTTCACATCGTGCCTCGTGGCAACGTGACCAAGTCAGAGGGAAGTTGGTGTTTGTTTTTGTGGTCATGCCAGATGTTTCTGTGGCTTCCACACAGTTGACATAAGGCCTTCTCACCTGAGAGGGAAAAGACGACCTGCTCATGTTTCTGTGGACAAGCTCACTGGGAGCTCTGACTGTGAGCACCGGCAGGCGCACCCTCACAGCCCTGACCGTGCTCATTGGCTTTTTTACCTCCAGGGGTTTTCTCATGCTGCCTTTCCCCTTTGATTTGGTATTATTTATGAGTCCACCGGTGGGCGGAAAGGGCTATCTTTCCCCCCAGCGCTCCATCAGTCCCCGTGACGTCTCATGGCTGGCAGCAGCGCCGCAGTTTTGGAATACATTCACAGCAGGGGAAAACCCGTCAGATTGTGAAGAGAAAACGCTGGAAGACACATATCTGTGGAGAGAAGAAAGCAGACACGGCTGTCACTGGGGGGGAAGACTCACTTCGGAGAGGCTGAAAATGCAGGACCAAGATTGAGATACATCAGGGAACAAATGAATGGGGGCCAGATTGTAGGAAATAAGGAGATAGATGGGTGGATATCGCAGAGAAGAAATGGGATTTCTGTAGAGCCGTAGACATTGATAGAATTTGAGATGGTTGGAATTCGAGTGAGAGGAGAGGGGGAAGGCTCGGAGGCTTGAGAATAAGATGGTGCAAGGAGATAGAGATTTGGAGTTTAGATGCGCGAGCCCCTAGAGTGATGCAGCAGGTATAATTAATGATAGGGAGTGATAGCACCTGCTGTTCCTGATGCTGCGCCGTATTTATGGCGCAGCATGCCAAGTGGAACGGGATGCGGCTGCTTGGCCAGCCCCCTGGCCCATCCTCCTGGGGCGTGAAAAGAAAGGGTAGGGGCGGGGGATTGGGTCAAGTGAGGAGGGGGGTGGGGGGGGGGGGGGCTGCGTGGGTAACAGCGACTCAGCAATACTGCCGAAATTTATGTGCAGTAACCTGCTCTGTTAATCCTGGGCTACCGCCTCCCATTGGGAGAGCCGAACAGAGATGGAGGAGAGATAGAAGAGCTTCGTGGAATGCAAGACCCCCGTTCACCAGTGTGGTGCAGTGGGCTGCGCTAGACAGGAGCTGTGGGCATTCGCCTGCTCGGGCTCTCCTGGGAGTCCACTGTCAAAAAATACAACAGGAAAGACATTGGTGACTGGGCCATTTGATTCCCATTAATCCTTATTCCTGGAACCTGCACATAACCCTGTGAGTTCTGAAATTGATTCCTGGATTGCAACTGGTAAATAGGAAAATTGATTTATGTGTTGAACAGTCCATCTGTAATGTTTTCCTCCAAGCCTCAGAGCCCTTCTCTCTGATTTGCGATACCTTGCCTTTCCCCCCCAGTGCTTCCGTTGGAGCAAATGGGCCCGTGTTTGAGTTTATTGAGGTCATTGTTCCAGGGGTGTGGTCAGCTGCACTGGTGGCTCAGGAGGTGCCTGCCTCTGGGTGCCTCCATGGGGAATAAAGCAAACCTGACTTGATGGACCACATCAATTGGAGCACATTTCCTTGTTCTATGAGGTGGAACAGTCCTCAGCAGGACTTAAGCTCTATTCTTTTCATTCTTTTCATTGGTTAAGCTTCTGTATTATGTACTCAGTCTTGCACACGCTGAAGAGAGCCAGTGTTTCGCACACAAGCTGGATAAAGCGTATTTTGAATAAGGGCTGTCAATGGCACTGAAGCCTCATCCCTTCAGCATATGGCCTGAAAAACATGCATACTTTACTCTGTTTCACAACATTTATCAGAGTACAGCTGCCAAAACCGCACTTCCTACATTCCTTTATAACTCCACACTGGACTGCTTCCAGTGGGCCGGGCATAGTATCAGTTTAGTCTTTAGGCCCTGCAGCTGTCTCCCACCAATGCAGCCTGTGTGTTGTGACAGACATTCACATCGAGTGTGTTCTAAAGAGAGACTGTGATCCAGTCTGGATGGAGACGTGTGAAGAGCATCACTAATACCACTCCGCCTCACACTGACGCCCATAAATCCCACTAATTCCATCTCTTCGTTTGTCAGAGATGGGATTCATAAGCTCTTCTTTGAGGGCTCAATTTTCGAGGAGTATGTCCATGGCTTAGCTGTTGCCCTCATATCGCCAGGACCTGCCATTCCATCCCTTGGATTGACGGGGTGGTCTGGCACCCCAGCGGTCATCGTCCCGTCCTCAAGCAGATTATTGATGATTATTGAGCATTACTCAATTAACCTTTGCTTCATCAGGACCGACGCCCACATGGTGTCAGAAAGAACCAAACAAGATTAGTCTGAGCCTCACTCTCTCTCAGACTCTCTGAGGACAAACGGGTCCTGTGCGTTGTTTTTGCAGTCAAACAGTGTAGCGGAGACGCACAGCAACAGCCTCGGCGGAGTGCTTCTCCAGGGGTCACAGAAACAACCAAGCCCAGAGCAGATTGTTTTACTTCCCCTCACCGTCACTCTGGCCCGGCTGGCCCTGCCTCTCCCTACTTTTCTTGCCACACTTGATAGGGTGAGGGTAACACAAAGAATGGTTTTTACAGCTAGCTGTAAATTCCTGCAGGAAGGAAGGAGAAACTGTGCCGAGCACGACCCATTGAGCATCTTGCATCTCTGTTTCTCACGGCTCGGCTCAGCTGCCGTTCTTTCTTGTAAGTTTGAATACATTTCTACGAGGCTTATACCGGGATATTTATGTCAACCATATGTTTATAGTCGCTACGATATGTGGGCTATGTGCCGCGGGCATATCCTCTGTGGGCTTGTCTCCTGAGGGAGATTCATGATTCCGGCTTCCCTAACAAGGCCGACAGACAGGTAGTGACTGACAGGCTGGCTGAGATAGATTCAGTAATGAGGACTACAGAACAAACCTCTGAGGTCCACCCCCTCTGCTTCTCCTCCTCAAATGATCTCATGCCTCATAGATTTTATACATTTAACCAGAGGTTCTGTTGCCATCTAATAGAGACATAGCTCCTCGCTGTGTAATGCTGTCGAGGCCTCCTGCTCCCCGACTGTGGCCTCTGTCTGCCCTCTCTGTTGCACCGGTGTTGCCTCCTATTGTGCTGTTGTTCTTGTGGTTGTTCGCATCTTAAACACATGAAGGTGACTGTGCGTGCCCGACCGCACTGGCTCCAGTGAAATATATTGTTACTTTCCCTTCAAGTCGTTGTGTCAGAATCCGTTTTGCTTTCCAAAGTGCCCTTTTGCTGGTTGTCTTGAAGTATCTCGGAGAAAGGTTGTTTTGGCACATGAGCGATAGCGATGTGTCCGACTGGACATGATTGATGGAAGTGGGGTAATATTATCATCCATCAGAGATACTGAAATACTTCACCTTTTTCTTCTTTCTCGCAGCCTGTTACCCCCCCTCCCCCCTCCCCCCCCCCCTCCTCCTCCATTCCTCCCTCTTGATCTATATTCCTGTGACTGGGGTCAGAGGCCACATTAGAGAGCATATTGTTCAGCAGTCTGGAGAGTGCTCCAGTTACCCCTGTGAAATCTCAGGCATCAGCAGCTTCTTGGCTCTTTAAATATACTGTAGGAGGCTGAACGCTGCCACAGAGGCCACACAGACACCACGCCGCGTCTTTGGTGTGACGCGACTACAATATTTTCTGTGTTTTTCTTCGTGGCTACGTGGGAGAAAAAACCAGCGTTTGTTGCCTTTGCCACCTGCCTGGGTGTTCTCCGTGATGAAATCATGCCGAACAGAAACGTGTCTGGAGCAACGAGTGCTTGTCTGCCTTCTGCAATAAAAGACTGGTATGTGCAGTCGTTCCAGCTGCTCCAATGAGGGCTGTAAAAAAAGATACATAATCACTCATTGGAACGAAAGACTGTAACTTGGCACACAACAGTTGGCGTAATGCTTCAGGTGTGAAATTACCTTCCCAATTTACATTAGGGAGTACGTGCTCGCCCCCTTCCGCTGCATCTTCCCATGAACAGCGTTTTCTTTCTTAGTCTCAGAAATGGCGGCATCGCTCGCCACGCATACTGCCGCAACACCACCTTCGCAGAATAGCAGAGTTCTGCTGCCCCATTAGGTCTGGTTGAAGCTCCGTTACAGCTCAGGTGCAGAGTTGCTGAGTCAAACTGCTGAGTCTGGTGCTGTAATGAATGGATGTATTATACTTTACAGAATGCTTCTCGTTTGTTGCTGCTGGGCTGTGCACGTTTTACAGCAATGCCCTGAGGACATCCTTGTAGCTGAGCTATGCTGGCTGGCATGCGGACATGTGAAATTATCCATGCCCGAGTCTGTCAGTGGACATGACTTCATGTGTCCATCAGGGTCTGTCCAGCTGCAGCAGCACTAAACAGTGCAACTTTTCTGCCTTCAGCGAATCTCGGTAGGAGCGAAACTTGCACGCAAACTTTCCTCCTGCTTTGAAACATTTGGTTTTATTTTTTATTTTTTCCCAGACAACTGGGACATTGTATTATTTATAGCGTGGTGGAGCGCACAGGCTCAACAGCTATCAGCCTGGAAACTCATATGAATTCATATTAGCTCCTCAAATGCTACACGGCTTAGCTGGAGTTGATTTGAGCTAAGCTGTTGACATTTACGCCAACAGATCTGTTTCCCCGAGCTTCCTGCCTCTCCGTCCCCTCATTCCTGCGTCTCCGCATTGCTGCTCCTATAGCAAACAGAGTTGGGCCTGAGGCGGAGCAGGTGCAGGCTGCTGTGATGGTGGCTCTTCTGATGCGTACACACACACACACACGCACGACAGACTCAGGGGGGGATCGGTTGGCTACGGACCAGTCTCAGCGAAAATGGCAGACCAGGATTGTCGGTTGGAAAGAACAGAAATTTCTGCGCTGGTTGTATTTCGTGTTCTAAGTAGAAAGTGAGCAGGTGTTTAGAAATGAAAGCAGTCCTCCATGTGTCGAATGGGCTCTGGTTCCCAGAGGAGTAATTTAGATCTGGTAAAATCCTGTTCACTGCAAATCTGTTGGCAATGCTGAGTATCTCTGCCAGTTGGTGTTTTGAAGTGTTTCTTCTAAGCACCATGTTAAAAATGTAATTCAATAAGTTGGTCTGTCCCTGTTGCGGCGAGTCCGCAGTTGATGAAATTACACATTTCAAAGCCTCAATCGATAGGAATCGACAGATTCTCAAGGCTTGGATGCTTTGTTTTTCTCTGAAGAATAGCTTTTTTTTCCTGGAGAAAGCTCGCAGTGTAAGAACCGTTCAAACACACAAGCCCCTGCTATGCATGTGGATTAATGGTGGCTTCCCAAGGAAAGCACTGGATGTTTTAGTTTGAGATTGAACGTGTGGAGAAACAATTTGACCTCAAATTCTTCGCTCTTCCTCCTTCGCTGGTGTCTTTTCTCTCCCTTTTTTTTGTTCGTGCTGTGCTTTGTTCTGGAAAATAAAAACTGACTTGACATTTGAAATGGATTTCTAATCAAAGTGAGAGACAAATGTAATGGCTGCGTGATGGAGCTGTCAGCGTGATGACTGTCGACCAGACAGCGCCGATAAAATACTTTGCAACTCTTTATGCGTTCAACAGGAGTAATAATTAGAAACTGATGAAAAATGTTAAACAGTACAACTGCGAGTCGGCTTGCGGCATTTTTCGAGTGCCGCTTTCCCTCGTTGCCGAACATATGTGACACGTGTTTCCTTTGTACATGGTGTTTGTCAGTCTTCTGAGCAACGTGTGGCAACCAGACAGATGGACTGGCAGGTTGACAGATAATGGAGATGTGAATGTGGCGGGCGACACTCCTTCTGTGGCACCTCTTTGACTGTTATCACAGCCACTTGTCCCCGTTGCCATAAAGAGAGGCTCATTTAATTCCCTGTCCTCGTTTCCTGCAATGACGGAAACTGTCGCGCGCCACAGAAACTCTTCATCTCGGGAAACTTGCACAAAAACAACACAGAATGGGAAGATGTTTTTTTTAGGAGGGGGGTTTGTTTTTTTACCAGAACACATTTTGTGATTTCTCTTTTCCTCTCATTCGTTACTGATGCACGTGCTTAGTAGTCCCAATCAGACGGCATCTTTTGAGTGTTTTTCCTGCCTGAGAAATTAGTGTCAAATGATCTTGTTGGAGTGTCTGTCTCTTCTTGGCGTGTGTGATGGGGAGTCCCCGGGGGGTTTGTGAGAGGATTCAGATCGGAGGTTGTCTGGAGGAGGGAGGGGAGTTTTGAAACCTGATTAGAATATGGTTTGAGTTAATTAACTCTGGGTTTTTTTTTTTCCTTCCTCGTTCCATCTATCTGTGTGTAATCTAATTACAGATGGTGGTTTTCCCGTTCCTATCAAATGAAAATGTAACTGGTCCCATGAGGGGAGGGACTCCTCCCAGCCACCCAGTCTCCTCCTCCTCCTCCTCCTCCTCCTCCTCCTCCTCCTCCTCCTCCTCCACCTCCTGGTCTTGTCCGCTCCAGTCTGTGCCGAGGAGTAAACAGATGTGATGTCGGGCCAATCAGACGCCATTGTGTCCGACTTTGGCAGCGCTCCGTTCATTCCGCCACGTGCCCTGAAACTGCCAGTTTGTCTGTCAGAGATGCTTTGGGTGTGTCATCATTTAATGGATCTAATTAGCTTCCACCAGCGACTTCAGAGAGCAAACACCTCTGCGTGTTGTGCTGTTTCCCTGCGAGCAACAATTCACATAAGTAAGCAGTTGAACTAGAATTGCATCATGCCTTTGTTATACGGGAGAGTAGTGAGCGTTGTGATCAGATATTTTAACTGCACCACGGCATCACCCCGAGGAAATGGTGGTCTGTGGACCATTTCAGCTGCAGTGTGTGCTTCAAACATAATTATTAACAGATGGTGGACCTCTCATATTCATTTCTGTCATCCCTGTTTTCACCGCCTTTGTTCCGCCGACTCCCCCTCCAACTTCTTCATGTCTTCCCTTCAAAACTTCTCGGAGTGCAGCAAACTTCTTCATGCTGACACGCTCTTTTGTTTCTGCTTGTTGAATATCTGAGCAGCTCTTGTCATGGTAGCTGATTGGAAAGATCAAGAGCGGCTCTTCCACTGCAGTCTCTTTGTATAAAAGGAGTTAAAGGCCAAAAATGCAATTCAAGCACTTCTGTCTCTCCTCAAAGATGACACTCATATTAGTGCCAACGTCTTGCTTTCCTGTCTCACATCTTTTCCTTCCTTTTTTCTCTCTCTGTCTAAATTCAAACCGCTCATCGCTCCCCATCTACCTCTGCATATCTTCTGTACTCCATCTTTACGTCTGTGTCTTTCTGTGTCTCTCAGGAAGAAACAGCCTTTAGCTGTAAATTGGCCCATTTCTCACATTTCGTTTCCGAAAGTTGAGGCAGGTAGAAGGAGCGAGTTGGGGGAGAACCTGCTGGCCCAGCACATTGGTGAAACTGTGAATTCATTAGTCTCTCCGGGTCCTTGAACAAGAGAAAGGGAGCTATTTTTCCCCCTTCGAATCAGACAGAAATTAGTTCTTTCTGTGCTGCACTTTGAATCCACTGTCGTCCAATCAGCATACGTACACAAGGATCTTGAAATGAAACAGAAGCAGGCATTTAACATGGAACCTTTTACTGGGCTCAAGTGGTTTCCTAAGTGAAGAGAAAATATCAGGACATTTCCATTATTCTACAAATGTGTAAGTCCGTAAAAGCATAAAATTAGATATCTGTGGAGCATAAAATTAATTCTGAGACCTCCACAAAAGGTCAAAGGATATTTTCAAACTAAACCCACGATTAGCTTCGTGTTTGACATACAGTGTTAATGCCTGGTAAGAAGTTAGCCAGTGTGGAATTGGTATGTCCAGTCACACATTAATCCAGCTTTGAAGTCTTTTAAGTCTTTTGTGACCTACTAAGGATTACAGATGAATTTTCCATATTGTTCTCATGCATGTACACAGCATTTGAATCATTGTTGAAAGTACCGGTTGCGGAACGTTTTCTGCCGGTTTGGCAGCGTGTTTGTGCTCTCCAGTCACTGCTCTCCATGGTCACAGATTAGGGGAGGAGGGCGGGTTGTGTGTGTGTGTGTGTGTGTGTGTGTGTGTGTGTGTGTGTGTGTGTAGAAGCCAATTACAGTTATATCTCTGTCCCGCCGGTCGACTCCCCGCTGTCTGTCTGCAGCCCTCTCCTCAGTCAAAAGAGCACCCTCTCCTCTTGAGCAGCCCAATTTGTCAAGATCACTCATTCAGATTGGTGTCATTTTGAGTGGGGGCTGGTGTCTGACTTTACAGAGGGGTGATTACGGTGGAGGCAGATGAAAAAGGCAAAAATGCAGATGATCCTTAATCTCTTTTGGAGGAGTCGTACCTCCTCTAGCTTCTCTTCACCCCTTTATCTCATGATTCCTTTTCCTTTTCATTAGAGGTCTTTCCTCCGTCCAATTGACCTCTCATTTCCCCTCCTTGATTTCTTTCCTTCTTGATCTCTTTTCTACACTTCATTATCTTCCCTCTGTCGGATTCTCTTTCCCATTTCGCTGGCCTTCCCTTTTTCACTTTCCATTTCTTTTCTGGCTCTCCGTGGCAGCGCGCTCCTTTAATGTGTGGACGACACAGCACCGACCCCATGTAAATATGTAGGCTAATCTGGGCTTTCATTAGTTTGTGTACATGAATATTGCATGACTGGTCCTCCTGTGCGAGCCCAGATTAGTTCTCAGTCTTTTCCCTTGGTTAATTGAAAACCATTATAACCGACTACAGTCAGGAGTCGTGCTCCAAAAAGCTTCTTTCTCAGGCTGCTCTGATCTTCCTCACCCTCCGTACCCCCTCCCATCAAACCCAAAGCCCGCTTTTCAAATGGACACCAATCAAACGGCTCTTCTGGGAGAGGAAGAGCAGGGTGTTGGGAAATGAGGTTAAGTGTGCAGACTGACCGACCTTCAATAGCGCAACGCCCTCCATATCAGAATCTGACAGCCCGTGAGAGTGTGCAAAGAAAGGGCTTGGTGGGACGAGTTGTAATTGGACTGGGATACCAGAAAGCAGATGAAGCATTTAAGACTTCGACCTGTCTACTTTCAGGGCGAGAAGTGTGCAAGATGACAGATTCCCCTCTGTGGTTTTTTGACAAGAGCTCCGGCTTTCTTTTAAGCACAGTAAACAGACCTGCATTCTTAATATACACACATAATCCCCAATTTAGTTTGGATGGTACAAGCCCATAAAACAGACACGCCATGTAGAAAATGTCAGCGCTGAGTTCATCATTTTACACTCTGTGTTTTCTTCTCTAAGTCTTTTTTTTTCTTTAGCTGCTGCTCAGAAATTCAGAGGAGTGTCTGGGGGTGCTATTTTAAACAGGCCTCTCCCTTTACTATCTGATCTTGCGTTGTTACTCGGGGATATGGGCGGGGGGGGAGGCGGGGGTGTTGAGCAGAGGATGTCGAGACTCTTTGGAAACAAGGTCCTCCATGTTGCCCCCGGACACGGTCTCCCTATCAAGCAGCTAATTTTATGCAACCCTCATCACCGCCGCTGGAATGGGGAGAGAGAGAGAGAGAGATGAAGAAAAGATATAATCTCGGGGATGGTGCCAAGTTAAGAGAAGGAAATTGAGTGGAAACCTGCCATGCAAAAAAAGCCAGCAGTGGATCACCATGGGAGCGTGTTCCCCCGCATCCATTCCACACGTTTATCTGTTCGCCGTGCAAAGGAGGCGATCTTACTGTTGCTGGTTTTCCCGTCTGTTTAATTGTTTATGTTTTGGGAGACAGGGGATGTAATCGTGTGTATGCAACACATTTATGCGCCAGCTGAGGTGGATGTATATGTTTGTGTGTGGACCACAACATCTTGAAAATGTCAGTACTTTTGTTGTGTGTTTATCCAATTCACGAAAACTCTCCCTGTTATTTCATGCAATTTCATCCGCACCATCATTTCTGTCAAAGATTCTTGCTTTCCTCTGGAGTTTTTGCACTGCCAGTTTTGTTTTAAAGACAGGAACAGCCTTTTATTTCCCACCTTGACCGCGATGGGGTTCTGCTGACACGTTTTGTGTGTATCATTTGAGATTTTCCAGCTGGATTTCGGGCATATTTTTTTCTCCTACAGCAATAAAAACATGCCATCCAGAGCCTCCTTTCCGTTTCCTCACACCTAAATTCCCCCTCTGTTTCTGCCGCACGACACCGCCGTGCTGGCAGGCTCCTGCTAAGGCTTCAGGAATGGAAATGAGATGCATGGTGGCACTGTGTCAAAGAGCAGCAGATTGAACATTAGCCTGAATCGTCCAGCAAATGTTTGCAGATTTTTTTTATTCAAATTAGCCCTGAATATTGGCTCAGGAGCCAAGGGTGCGGAGGGAGCTCTGCGGCGGACACCTGCTCTATTAACCCCACATGATGCGTTTGGGTTTGATTGCATGAATTACCACAAGTATGTGTGCTATTTACGCTGCTTTCCGTGTGGTGTGCATGAGACCCAGGAGAGCAGATGGAAATCGCAAAGTTTGCTGCCTTCAGTCACTTGCGAGCTGGTATGTCGGGTGTCTGTGAGGTGTTTGCTTCCCCCCCCCGGAAGCAAAGTTTCTTCCCCCCGTACACAGAAAAAGCCGAGGGAGGGCTGCTCCGGCTTGACTTCAGACAGGATTATTTATGGTGTGTGTGCCTGTCGTTGGTGTTTGACTTATTGCAGGGTCACAGGATGTGGGTGGATTTAGGTGCTACTTTATCACTCTTACCTCTCCATTCTTAATCAAGTCACGTCCCACCCTGTCACTGCGCTGGGTCACCTCCAGTATCTGCATCTGTATCTGCGTGTGTGTGCGTGCGCGCGCGTATGTGTGTGTGTGTGTGCACGCGCGCCTGTATGCATAGTGTGCACTGTGCAGCATGCATGCACTTGATACCACTTGATACTATTGACTGGGACCACACACACACATCGCGTTAACCAAACACGAGCGACTCTTGTAGATGTTGGTGTAGAAAATTAAGGCTGCGATAATTCAATGGCTTGATGATGTGTTTAGCGAGCTCCCAACGGTTGATTCACTGCAGGAAGAAAGTTTCAGTCGCTGCACACAAGTAAAGTAGCTTCGAAAACACACTTATCACGGCCTCTTCTTCCTCCCATACAAACAAGTGTGAACTTTAAAATGACAGAGTGCTTATCGTTTGCCAATGCGCTGTTTCAGCCTCGTGATTTAATTAAAGGAGGGAGGCCTACATATGTATATTTATTTCCAGATAATTCTTTTTCTATGTATAAATTAGTGGGCCTTCACCCCCACAACTCAATCTCCTTCAATTTGATCAGCAAGCCCGATGTTTCTTTTGCTCCCTGCAGCTAATTTCAGTTTCAGTTTTCTTTAATTTTGCACGGTTCCAGTGAGATTTCAGATCTTCTTTTCAACAAAGTTTTGGCCAAGACTTCATTATTAACATGTGGGAACAGAAAATACAGATTGCAGCCGCATTTTCTGCATTGAGGGTTTTTTTGCATTTACCAGGAATAGGGAACAGCTCCCAAGGTCTGATCAGTTCAAGAATATCCAACAACACGACTTTAGATTTGTTTTATAATCAGACTGAACGTGTATAAACTCAAACCAATTACACTTTAATAGATTTACTGCAAACCTTTCGGGGGAAAAGGTTTTATTTTGTGAAGCTTTGCTACAGCTATGTCTCATGGAGACGAGAAAATAGAGGTATGTTTTGAGTGTGAAGACGTGACCTGTTGTGTCAACAATTGTAATGTTACAGCATCAAATCAATTCCACCTCAGTGCAGATTTGTGAGGTTTTCTTTTACTGTATAAACCTTGCTGCTCTGTACTATCTCTGCTTCTCTCTCTTCGTCTCCCTCTCTCTCTCTTTCGATCTCTCTCTCTCTCTTTCGATCTCTCTCTCCCTTCCTCCCTCCTTCTGTCCTTGGCTGGTTTGTGTGTGCTGACAGCAGTTGCCCCATTCTGCTTTTAACCTTAGTCTAAAGCCATGACTGATGGGATTCACAAGCCTCCTCCCTGCCTCACCTCTCACAAATGATGTATGTTTGTACAGAAATTTACTTTTGTGTGTGTGTGTGTGTGTGTGTGTGTGTGTGTGTGTGTGTGTGTGTGTGTGTGTGTGTGTGTGTGTGTGTG
>JAUESE010000015.1:5392893-5403779 GCA_032274725.1 Malacoctenus triangulatus
TTTTCCACACTCTCATGTGTTCACTACGTTACCTTGTCAGGACTCCCCCAAACCTGAAAATAAGGGCTAATCCCCAGGATGAGTGCGATTAGCTTAACAACTCTGGAGCATATTTAGTACATGTATCTACTCTGTTTAACTGCAGCTAATCTCCTAGTGCCCCCAAACTGCTGACTCCTCGTGATCCTCCCTCTCCGTGTTTACAATTCCACTCTATCTCTCTTCATGTTTTTCCTCAGGCTGGAGTGTGGATGTTTGTGCACACACCGGTAGAAGTGTATTAGTCACGGCTGTGCTGGATGTGTGCATGCGTGTTGCACTTTGGGCTACCTGTCCTTTTGGATGTGTGCGGACCTGAATCCAGTGGAGGCTGTTAACTCACAGCATATTGCAGAGTATGTGCCGTCCCTGTGGGACAAGAAAATGTTCAGAGGTTCTGCAACAGCAGCTCGTCATTTATCTTCATTGATCATCAGGTGATAGGATGCACAAAGGCTTTATAACCATAGTGATGGTATCAATTAATTACATTTAAAGCATTGTGCCTCATCAGATAGGATGTAATCTCATCCTTCAGGTCTGACAGATATACTCAGATGTGTGTGTCTGCGTTCCCAGCACCACCAATCGGCAGCGCTCGGATTAGAATTAGCAGATGGACTGTATTTGCATTAGCCACCGGGGCGCTAGCACAGACGGATTCAATCTGTTGTGTAGGGTAGAGACCAGGTTGTGGCTCACTAGGGTAGAGCCAGGCCAGGACACCCTGTCTGGGACTCTGCAGCAGCAGCGGGGGGTCGCGGTGAAGCCAGTCTGTCCGAGAGTCAAAGAGATATGGAGCACAGGTGGAAACTCGGACACCCCGGGTCCAAAAACAGCCTGACAGTTCTGAAGTGTGAACTGTTTGGTGAAGGTAGAAGGCAGCAAAAAATTGGTTGTTGAACGGTGGAGCCGGTCTGCAGAAGCGAAGAGAGCAGGTATGATTGGAGCAGAGAAGGGAAAAGGAGAGCAGGAGGTTATAAGTTGAAAAAGGCAAGTAAAGTGTGAGAAAGCAGAGAAAGTGAGGGGGAGCTTCCAAGTCCAAAACCCTTTGCAGGGTGTATTTTTTTTTTTTGGAGTCAATTAGCGTTTTTTTCCTGATACATTCTCTCTTTTTCCCATCCCCTTTGTTCTCTGTCCTCTTGCTTGGTTATCAGAGTCCCGAGCTCTCCGCGGGGGTCTGGTTGCAGTGTTTTGCTTCGGCAATGCTCGCGCTTGTGTCAACCAATCATCACATTCCCTGCAGAAACGGACAAATCTTTCTTTCTTCTCTTGCCTTTGTGCTTCTCAGATATCTATTCCTCTCTGCAGTCTTCTTTTGAAAATTGATACAGTTTGCATCCAAGGCAACATTACGATCCGTTGCAGATGCACGATTCAGCCAAAGGTTATGACAACACTGCTTTTCCTTTTATTTTTGAAATAAAAACGCTCTGTTGTTGATGTTTGCTCCAGTTTCAAAACCCGTGTGTAGTCTCATGTCCCTCTTGAATATAATTTATAGATGCCTGCTCTAATCTTTGCCCTTTACTGTAACAAGTTGCGTTGTTATCGTGTAAATGCTAACAAATGAGTCTTGGAGAGGTCAAGCCGGCCAGACTGCTGTGAATATAGCTCTTTGACATCCGTACAAATCGATGGGAACTACCTTTCCTTGTGGAAAAGTGCAAACGGCAGGCGCTGAGTCGTCACTGAGCAGGTGCCACCAGCAGCGACATGAATACATGGGAAAAAAATCGCCGCTTTCCACCAAAAGCAGACAATGAAGACTTTTTTTTTTGCTGGAGCAGCTTTTTGAGGTATGAATTAAGAAGTGCAGCAGTTTTCTCCGACCCTACACAGTGTGGGTTTGTTTTTTTGCTGTAAAAGGCATAAAGATACTGATAGATACTTAGTGGGTTGTTTTAGTAGTGGTTTACAAGCCCAGCACTTGTAGAACAAAAGGAGAATGAGGGATACTCGTCCACAGAGTTTTTAAGCTGCACAGCAGACTTCTATTTTGGGAGGAATGCGTTTTAGAGAGAACAAGAGAGTTTTGGAGGAGGGGGGGTAAAAGAAAGGCAGGCTTTTTTTTTTTTACTGCACCCATTACATGTCATCACTCCAAACTAATCATGTCCTGGAAATTGAGCCTGAGGAAGACTGCTGAGCTTGGATTTCACTCTGCTTTCCTTCCCCTCCTCCTTTGTCTCTCGTCTTTCTCTCCAGTTCTCCCTCCTTCTTTTCTCCCACTCGTTTTGCCTTTTTATCTCAGTCAAATCTCTAATTCCCTTTTACTCCATCCATAGCTGTGCCTTCCTTTAATACATTCTCTCTCTTTGCCTTTTTTTTCCTTCCTCCTACTCCATCCCCCCAACCCTCACCCCATCCCCTCCCCTTCGTTTTTTAGGTTTTTTTCTTCTTTTTCTTCCAGTTTCTCCGTGTTAACTACTGAGCCAGAGAATTGTGCCTCAGCGACTCTGAACTGGATTGTTTGCTCTCAGACAAAGAAGTGGATTTTCAATTAAATTGGCTGTCATTAGAAAGATGGCGACACTCTGCCTCTCCTCAGACGTCTGGTCTGCAGCACAGGCAGCCTTCTCTTATGTTTGATGATGTTTTTCCCCCTCCTCATCATCCGTCCACTTTCTCCCTCATTCCACCTAAAACACCAGCGCTCCATGGCTGTGTGTGAATGCCTCGGGTGCAGAAGTCTTACACAAGCAGCCTGAGTTGCTGCAAAGCTGCTGGAAATATCAACTTCCGCAGTCACATGCTTGTCGAACGCCGTGTGGCAAGATGCTGACCCCCAGTCTGGTAATTGCATTGGCCTAATAGTAGCAAGAATGCTATCTCTTCATGACAGGTGGTCACAAGATGTGGTGGGATAAATCGCTGAATAAATTACCCGCAGAGGTGGAACGGCACTTTTTGCTGGAACAGGGGGGGGGGGGTTACAGCCATTTCAAGGGGGGAAAAGCCGATAAGCAACTGGATGAGGAATGTGATGGGAAGTGGTAGGGTAGGACTTAACCATGACACAGGGGGAAGCAGGGCTGTGAGTGGTAGAATCCTGAATGCCGGCCGCGCAGTGGTTATCTTTCAATACAAAAACACAAATAATTGAGGTCTGGGAGAATGAGTTTGAAGAGCAGGAACACAGGGGCCTGGGGACAGACAGCATACAGATTACACACGCAGTCCGTCCTCCGGGGTGGGAAGAATACGCTTTTTCCTATAACACGGTATTTATTTGATCCTCTCCTGGCTGTGATTACCACCATCTCTCTCTACTTCCAGTCTGGCCTTCCCCTGTGCGTGCACGTGCGTGTGGATGTCGGTGTTGTGTGTGCGTGTGTAGATATATGCACACATTGTAGAAAGAAGCGGGGCAGTTATATTAGATTTGGCAGAGGCAGCACAATTTGTCTGACATGTTGAGGGAGAAGATTAGAAGGGGAAACACAAAATGTATTCAGTATTACATTCTCATCTCACAGCTGTAGCAATTGATTTTATAAAAGTACACATTGGAGCGCCTGGACCGCCGATAGCTGAGAGCGAGGTGTGGAGAACTGCCATTATCAGGCCAAAGACTCCAGTGCACACATGTAAAAATTCAGAATGAAAAGAGGATAAACAGCAATAATCTGTTTCTGCGGACGGAAGCGTGTCTAAAGTCATTTGGGGGGAAGCCGCTGTGTATGAGTTTCTCCACTGCTCTGGCTCATTGTCCTTTACTACATCGCGCGGCCTAAGCCTGCCCTCTGGGTCAGATTACTCGCAAAATGCCTCCGAGCCTCCCCAGGATTCCCCTAGACTGAGCTTATCATTCTCTCACACATTCAGCAACTCGACTGGAAAGCAAGGGCACTGTCTTAGCGCGAGTCCACACTGTGCCCGCCAGTTGACCAAACGCTGAATAATACGGTCAACAAAAAGGAGCAGGGGGGAGGGGAAAAAAATGCCTTCATCAGCAGTGAACTGCTAATATGGATCAACAACCTGGAAAAACCTCCGCGGCTTCAGTAAAAAGCAGCCGCAGCACTCGGTGAGACAGATTGAGACGTTTCTTCACACCTTTGCTTACCTCACACGTTAACGCTGCACCTTGGCCATTGATGAGGGTGAACTTTAAATGAAAGCACCAGTCAATGTCAGCCAGTTAATGTTGTTCGTTGGCTATAAATGGTTTCTTAATGGTTTGTCAATTTTCCCACTTTTGCGCGTAGTCTCATATGAAATGATTAGCGACGCATGGCTGTGTAAGGAGGGGGACCATTAATCAAGCCTGAGAGCAGAGAATGGTTAATGACACATGTGTCTGAGAGGGAGGTGCACGGGGGTGGTAGGTGGTGATGATGGCGGGCAGCTGCCTTTCATTCTCAAATATGCATTTTCGTTCCCTTTGTTCTCTCTTCTTATCTCACAACTTGTAATTATTCCATGTTCGAACGGAAACTTCGGGAAAAATCTCACCTCGTTTTTTTTTCTTCTCACAAAAAGTTTTTATGTCTATTTTTAAATGTTGGTACGAATACTTTGGAGTATCTGAATGCCTAATACGCATCCAAACACACCGCAGAATCCCCTCGGCTGTGCGGTATCACAGCCCCACTCAGGTAAACATGTGTCCCTCCGAGTGTGTGTCTGTTTTGACAATGTTGTTTTTAGCAGTCCCCCGCTACATGTGCTGAGCTCCTCTGACGTCAGTCTGTGGCGCTCTGTGAACCATGAAGCCTCATATATCATGTGAGCGAAGGAACAGAGGAGACTCCGCTCTCAAGTCTCTTTGATCAGCCTGCAAAACTCAAACCAGCTCCTATCACACTGCGCCAGTGTGTGGGAACACTTTCACACAGTATTTACCTTGATGGGGAATTGAAACTGACTTGATAGAGGAACGTGACCCTCCTGGGGTTTAGAACAAAGTACTCGTGTTAGTAAACAGATGCATAAATTGCATTCTTGCGAGCCGTGAGTAACAGCTCGCAGACTTTCACAGCCTGGAGGCGGGGGTGTATAATTTCAGCATCCCTCGAGCTTCCCAAGGTTTTGGTTAAACATTCCGGAAATACCAGCCTGGCGATCCATCTTTGGCCAGCGAGCCGAGGAGTGGTTTCCTGCTTTTGAGGTCTCGCAGTGTCGGTACAGTTCCTCGTGCTGCTCCCAGATCAGCTGGCACTTGGTGCTCCATCCATCTGCTCGCACTTTTTCCGCTTTTGTCATATTTGCGGGTGCCACTTAGTGTTTCCAGTCCATGTTTCTCTCGGAGGGAAGCAGTAAAGTTCCCAGTTGTGTTGTTTTTAACATGCGGGCATTTCACAGTCAGATTCAACACTTGATTTTCTTTGGAGATGTTTGAGGTTTTTTTTTTTTTTTTCAGAGCTGCTTTTCATTAAGTCACAAATACCAGACAAGTTGTGTCATTGTAAAGTACTTCTGCACCAAAGGGAACCTGAGATGCATCACTAAGTGTGATGAAAGCATAGATTTTTCACTAAAAATAATGATATCGCTGATACATGAACTACTTAGCAGTATTTTTTTAAAGCACTGAGCATGCATACTTACTCAATTCCTTCTAATTTGATTACGAATGCAAATACAACAAGCGCCATTGAAAAAACAGTGATTAAAAAGTAGCCTTAGCAAATAAAATCACTAATAAATATAATAAATAAGAAGTGTCACCATCTTACTGGGTCTTGGAAGCTCTTGTAAATACCTAACTTTGTGCTCCACTATCTTTCTTTTGCTAATTCCAAAAGAATTGCGACCCAGTTTGTAGGTAGCAAAAGTCAGGCTGCGTGTTAAACTTGCTGCTCCAAATGTCCTCCAGCTACGTGTCACACTTTATACGCCCCGATAGAAATCATAGCATGGTATTGCCCTAATGCTAACTCAATTAGGCCCCTTCCCTCCTGTGAGCCCCAAGCTTAACCTTATCTTAGATAGCCATGAACCATAACTGATATAATCATAGCAGTCCCTGTGTGGATGTGTTACCACCACATTATCACACGTAGTAAATCAGTTTATGGATTAATCAAATTTAGCCTCCTTGTCTTTAAATAGCAGCACCTCCCCTCCCCCTCTGCTTCCTATCCTCCTCCTCCTCCACAGCGGTCCTCCTGCAGTTGACTCAGCTGAGTGCTCTGCCCATTTCCAGAGCACTCAGGTGTGGCTCCACCTCCGCACTCTCTTAATAAGGGCGTAATGGCTCCATATCTGCTCCTCGGCCAAATGAATTGAATCAGTTCCACGGTGTGATTAAGAGTGTGGCGCTGGTGGCCCGGGTGTCGCTGGTAAGGCTTCGCTGTCTCGGGGAAGTCCAGGAGAGCGAGCTTGGCCGGCGCTCGCTGGGATGCCTGAAGCACCTGCCTCCGCTCAAACGTGCACGATCAAAGGTGCTCAGCGGGGGACCCGGACTGCTGCGAGTTCAGGAGAATTTGGAGGGAAGACTTCTGCTACTCAGTATTTTTAATGAGGACAGTGTCTCTGAATGAGAGTTTCCAGCACTAAAATAATGATGTAATTACACCCATGGTGTTTCATACCTTAATTTATAATATGAAACATGAATTTTGAATGTGAACCATTAATTTTTGAATAGATGTAAAAACAAATTTGAATTGTTTTTGGTGTAAAAGCAGTCGTCACTTCTGATCTCTTTGTGTTTTAACGATAAAGCATATATGCATAAAGAGAACAAGTGAATCCGACAAAGCCACAGCACACAACCAGCCACCTAATTAAGTATTTCTGTAGCCAACAGCCATAGATAATGAAGGAAGTGGTGGTCGGTGGGAATTGGCTTGACAGCCTTTTCTCTGCGTTCCTCCCTCCCGCAGCACCGTCCTCTTGGTCCTCTGTAAATACCATTGAGATAAATTAGCGTCACTGATAAAAACAGGCCGGCTTCACAAAAGACACCGTAAGTGACGGTAATTGTCTTTCTCAGATTACATTTCTAACCTTTGCACCGCATTCCCTCCTCCTCTTAACAAGCCTCAGTTCTCTTAAGCACAGCGGCAATGAACTGACAAGTTGTGTTATTCAGATCCTCGGCTACTTTGTGGAGCCACTTTCTTCCCTTTGTCTTTGACAGGCTGTCACACAATGTAATGATCCACTGATGGAGAAAGCTGTCACTCTCTGTCAAGAAGACCTGTGCACAGTTCACTGAAGTGACAGTCACCTTTGGTATTTTTATTCTCTTTGAGTTGCGCATTTCTTTTTCTCGCTTCATTTCAAACAGAAATTCACACTTTGCCCCTTGAAGTCTTTGGTCACATTGTTGTAGCCAAAAAATTCGAAATAATGATGCATGTGCGATATCTGCAGAGCGCTATCTGCAATATTGTGTCCTTTTTTGGAGGAAAACAAAGCAGTGAGAAAGCTCATGAAGACAAAGCAAAGTGATGGATACAATAAGGCGGCGAGATGTTGGGGTGGGTGAAAAGATAAGAGAGAGAGAGAGAGAGAGAGAGAGAGAGAGAGAGAGAGAGAGAGAGAGAGATGAATAACTGGTTGACAGGTGGAATGAAAAAGCCGCAGAGGGTGTTTGGAGCAGTGCGTTAGGAGTGTGTGCGGTGTGGTGTGGCGCAGCACAGCGTTTGGGTCATACATCACGCTAATACAGCAGGAGGACATAGCCTAGCACAGCGCTATGCAGAGCAGGGCGAGAATAATGTGCTGCGCTTGCACCCGCTCAATCTGATTGAAGCACACAGCACAGGGGGCTACATTTACTCACCCCCCACGCGCACACTTTATGAATCCACCCGCGGCCTGTATATTCTCCCGGATAATCCCAGAAAACAGAGACAGAAAACACACATGCGAGTTCTCCATCACGGAGACACGCGGGCCGACCGCACTGCGTGCCGGCTCGTTGCGTATCGCCGTGCCGAGCTGCTTCGCCAAGGCCAGCGACATAAAAGTACACTGTCATGGCGAGTGAATTCAAAGACAGGCAATTAAAATAGCATGAGATCACCATTGAGAACCGATTCCACTCGACGTAAGACATTGATCAGAGTTGTTTGTTCATTTTTTAGACAAGACAATCCTTATTTTGCTGTACTCGCCTCACATGATCTGCTAATTTGTCTTTTCAGTACGTTTTTGTTGCTTCCCATCGTAGACGTGAGGGGCCTCCGTACTCGGGGTGGGAAGCTTTTAAAGATGCTGGAATTAAACAGAGAGTCCTAACCATACATGACAGTGGTGTTCAATGTTTTATTTCAGGCATGCGATAATAAAGAATTATTTAGATTATTATAACAGGCCCCGGCTCTGCGCTCTATTCTCTATTCTCCGCTTTTGATCACTGAAGCAAGAGGCGAAGCAATCCTGATGAAAGCTCTCCGCCGCTCTCACATACTACTGACATTTACATTACCCGCCCTGGCCGTTCACCAGCCTTAATCATTAGCTTATCTCTGCGGACGTGCAGGAAACGTAGCATGATACACCTCTGAAAGAATGTGTGAGCGCTCCGGCGTGCCAGTCGGGCTGGAACACAAGCTCCTGGGCGCTGCAGGTGGAGACCCGCGTGTCAATCACACGTAACGACATGCAGCAGACAGACGATGGCGATGCGATATTCATGCAACCGGTATTACATTGCAGTGGGGGTCCGCGGGTGGATCTAATTGGCTGAGGGGTTCCTCTCTCAGAGCCTGCCACCTGCTTACTCCGTCATTAGCATGGAGGAGGTGCTGCTTTACATTTGAGACCTCTCACCTCCTCCTGGGACTGGTGGTGTGAGGTAAGCTGAGTTTGGACCCTTGGCTGTTGTGCCACTCTGACCCCAGGAGGCAATTAATTAACACTGAAGGCCGACCAGATGATCACACCTTTAAAAAAGAAGAAAAAACCCAGTGTGGTGGTGATGAGGGCCGTTTAGGGAGCCCTCTCACCCCCCACTGTGCTCTCTCTCACCTCCTGGTCACGGAGTTGAATGGATAGAGTCATCACTGATGGCGGGCTGCTCCTCAGATGTGGGTGGGCTACTGGGGACCTCAAGGTCTTCCTTGGTCAGAGAATTGGATTCCCTCCACTAATAAGGATTTGCTCACCAGGGAGTTAAAACTGAATGGAGGTCGTCTTTGAAAGGTGTGCCTGCAGGGATTTTGGAGAGTTTGTGGTTGCGTTCGGGGTTGATAGGTTGAAATATAGAGCTGGATCTCACTGTTGACTAGAAGGCTTTTTTTCATTATTGTTCTGGTCTTGTCTTGGGCTGTGTTCATTAGAGTTCAAGGGTCTGGTGTGCACCAACTTTCACAGGGGCTGAAATTGGGGTTTCAAGGGGTATGAGAGGGCCCCTCAGGCGGTGAACTGGTCCTTTGGAGCGTTGTGGTATTTGACAGGGCAGCAGTAATTGCTCCTCGGAGACCAGGAAGAGTCAGCGTCGTCAAAATGAGCACTTTTGAAAGGGATTCACTCCCATAAGGAATGAAATGCTGCATAGGAGGAGGGAGACCTTAAGAGAGCAAGACAGGAAAAAGGCATTTATTCATTTTGTGTTAATAACTTTTATATCTGTGGAGAAATTACCTCAGATGTCTTCCTTGGGTCCTCTGAGGCACTGAAATCTCTTGCCCATTTACCGTCTTGGCCCTTTTCCTCTAAGCAATCCTTTTTTCTTTCCTCAAATTTATTCTCTTTTCATTTATGTCGATGCTTGTGTATTGAAAAACATGAGAGCGAGGCCAAGCCTTGGGTGTCCCCAGGGGCAGCACTGAGGCTCTCTTTCGGCATGAAGCACCATGTTCAAAGGCTCCCTTCGTTTTTTTCCTGCCGAATAAAAGCCAAGTTAGTTTGGAAGTAATGGTTGTTTCCTCCGCTGTGCAAGGTCACCAGACGGGCTCGGGTCGTGGGCATGCGAAGGATTCAGGACTTTTGGGTGTTTGAGTACAAGTAGCCTGGGGTAGCTACATTCACATCTGCAGCTTGGAGATAATAGTCATGGTGTTGCGCTGAGACTGGGTCTTTCTGCGTGAGGTTTGTCTGCAGGCTGTGATAAATATACCTCTGTAATTGACCAGGGTGTCAGAAAACACTCACTCTTATTTGTGTGGGATTCAGCGAATGTTGGTTTATGACTGACGGGGAGACAGCTGCAGAAACTCTGTGGCAGCACCTGCTGTTGTGTTACCAGCGTGGGCGTGCGTGCATGAGTGCGTGTGTGTGTGTGTGTGTGTGTGTGTGTGTGTGTGTGTGTGTGTGTGTAAGCGTGAGGTGGATGGCACTGGGCCACATTATCGAGGTCAGATGGTCACTCTGGGAGTGATGGGTGTGTTCTTGATGAGTGACCTTCGTTTCTGTGCCGCCACCTTCCTCTTCCATCACTCACTCTTGTTCTGCGCTGTGCGCACATGCTCAGAAGCAACGTGCAGGTTTAATTGTATCAGCGGCCGATTAGTTCTCAATCTCCCTCCTTTGTAATGTAGATATATTTGCATTAATAACACCTGTCCTTTATGGCTGACTGCCCACCAAAAAAAAGGTTTCCATAAACAAAGCTGGCGTCCCCTCGGGTGCAAGCCGGCTGTTGACCCATGATGAACTCCTGACCAGAGCTGCCATGTCCTCCTGACTTGGTTCAGTGACACTCTGGATTGGGAACGACGGACAGCGGGAGCATGCAGACAAACTGACACTCTGACCCAGACACTCTGGAATGCAAAGAGGAGGATCTACAGAGATTACGCTGCCTGCTTTCCTTAGCCTCTCCTTCAGAGTGCAAGTCAACACCCCCTCCCCATACACACACAATCACACACACATACACACACTGAAGAGGCCTGGTCACAGAGATAGGTTCCCTTTCTCTTTTTTTTTGCCACAAACTGTACATT
>JAUESE010000015.1:5439885-5458380 GCA_032274725.1 Malacoctenus triangulatus
GGACCTCCTTCTATTGTATGAAACCCCCTGAGAGGATCCCGGACCCCATGTTAGGAACCCCTCATCCAGGCGATATCGCCTGTCTTGCTTGGTAAAGCTTTTTTTTCTTGACAGTGGCAGCTGGAAACAAGATTGAAGAGACCAGAATTAGAAAAAAAAGAGGAGGGTAAAAAAGCGCTCTTTTCCACTGCATGTAATCCATTTCACACAGTCACTTGATCCTCTGTTTATATGAAAAATACGGATTAGTGGAGGTTTTAGTACCTTCAGAGAAAAAAAAGAAAGATGTTTCTTTTTTTTTCTCATAAAGTACAAAGCTGTGATGGGTGTCTCTAAATAATCATTTACGCCGTTCACTCATAATAATCAACTCATGATTAAAGACAAACCACAGAGAGACTTGAGCCTTCTGGTCTGTTGCAGTTTATTATGTTAACCAGGAGCAAAGAAAACAGCACAGCCTCCGTTTCACCTCCTGTTGACTCGATGCGGAGAAGACTGAGGTGGGAATAGACCTCTGTGAGAATGCAAATTGCTTTTGACTACACAGACACATTCTGGATCCCACTTAAGTCTGGGAAACAAAGAACTCAGAGGGTTATACCAGGCCACTGATGTAAACAGCTGATCAAGCCAACTCATCAGCACTTTTCCTCATACTAATCTCCTGTCTTTACCGCTTCCAACAGTCATCAGCTTATATTTCGCAGTCGGGTCAAACCTGAAGGCGAGAGAGTTGAATTGCTATTTCACAGAGATCTGATGTGGTCCAGGAGCGTTTAAGTGTGAGTGACCTGCTGTTGCCGACGGATCGGAGGACAGTCGCACAAAGGCTCTGTCTCCCTCCTCAAAGTGAACAGAGGAGTGCTGAGACTCTGGACATTTGGTTGTCACTCTTCATTTCAGTCTCTGTGTCAGGCGGCTGCAGGCCAGCTCGCATTGATCAGGCTCCTCAGACTTTAACCTGTGCTCTCATACCTCCCTCCTCCTCTTCTCTCCTCTTGCGACTTTACAACTGGAATTTTTTTGCTTACCATTAAACAAATTGAAGCAGGCCGTCCTGTGTGTCAGGCCTGATTTGTCCAGCTGTGTGGGCTGACAGGGACACCGCCTCCCATCCCCGGTTCCTGCGAATCGCCCTTGAGTAGCCCTCGATTTGCGCGTCCTTGGATTGACTGCGCGGTCTCCCGCTGAACGCTCTGGAACGCAGGCGTGGGCATACGAGCGACGCTATATTTGGCACCGCGTCCTTAGACCCAGCAGGAAACTGTAACAACAGCTAATTAGCTTTTAATGGATAGACTTTGAAAATGATGTTGTATTATCATATGCTGCATAGCTAATCGAACTTCAAGCCTTTGTTCGTCAGTTCACCTGCGTTACCATTTCTTTCCTTTGATATGGAAGGTTGTTTTTTTTTCCTGACAGTTTACAAGCAATTGGGATCATTACAGTGATTTTTGAGCGCGTTGAGTCGCGCTGTCGCTCCTCACGCCTGTTAACATTGAAGGAAGGAGTTCTCCACAACATTATACATTTCTCCCTCCTTTCCGTCCCTTGCTCGAGGCATTGCAAAGTGGCAAACCTTGATGTTTACCTCAAACCCCTCCTGGAATGACTTTCAAACACCACTGTGATTTCCCCTTCTGTCACCACAAGGTCTCTGAAGAATTGATTCCCTACACCAGCAGGCATCACACAGCTACGCCTGTGGAGATTTGACTTTAGTACAGAAATAAACAGCAGTGCCGTGCAACCCTTCAAGGCTTTGCTCTGATTTAGAGTACATTAAGATTCATTCACAGTGCCCTGCTTCCCCTGTGTGCCACCTCTTCAATTTCCTCCTCAACCAGACTTTAGATTCATGTGTTTATATCAGAAGGCGGGAGGGCTGTTTTTGCATTTGAACAATGCTGACATCCTGTCACAGGGGACTCTGAGGTAGAGGCTGTGGGGGCTGGGAAGCCGAGCTACCGCCCTCCCTCTCTTTCCCTCACTTAACATTAGGCCATTTCTGTAAACCTTGTTTTGTCTACCATATTGTCAGTGAGGGGGAGCTTGAAATATCAAACCCCCCCACCACTTAAAGGGAACAGTCAAATTTTCCACCAACACCAGTGGAGACTGTCAGGTCCAATTTTGCTCCTTGCCTCTCGTGCTTCTCCCCTCTCAGCTGCCTGTTTGCTACCATCTCGCGCAATATAGCCTCAAACAAACACACAAGCGCAGAGCAGAGGATGGATGTCCCGGCACACGGACAGAACCTGCAAAGCTCCGAGATACATTCGGTGTGTTTGTGAATTACTTTGTGTGTCTGTGCAGGAATGTGTCAGTGAATGTGCACTGGGTCTCCGGAGTAACCACAAATCATCCAGCGATCGCCTGGTACCACCGTACAAACGACGAAGCTGAAAAAATGTATTTCTCACGAGCAGAACTGCTCTGCGGCTTGTCGCTATCATTAGTTGGCTGCATGTGATGCTGCAGGGGCATTAGCGTGTCTGTATGCTTGTTTCTGGGAGTACAGTACGTGTGATTGTGTGAGCGTGTGTGTGTGACCGTAGCAGACAGTCTGACAGCGAGCGTCGGCGCTGTAACGAGCGCCCTTACCCGTCGCTTGACCTTTAGTGACAATCAATCCTTTGTGAATGTGTCCTGTGAAGGCTAAAGGAATTACCAAGGTACAGGCCCTCTGGCGTCATTTATCTACAAGTGGGGGGGTTGCGCAGGTCAGAGAGGAACAAGTGTCTTCACTGGTATCTCATCACTGTTGATAGATCAGGTTAGTGCTGATGATTGATTAGCAAACTTGCCTAACAGCTGAGTAAATTATGGCGTCTGTCTTTATCTCCTCCTGATACCAACAAAACCGAGCCTCACATGAGGGGCCTTGACGAAATCTGGTATATTTTAGGCCACTGCGTGTTTTTTTTTCTCTATTGAATTAACATCCTGGAAAAAGCACAGTTGTGACTTTCATGGATTATATTTCAAAACTTGGAAAGGCAATGAAAAACAAGTCTGTATTTTGGCTTCAAAAGACACAGGAATGAATTCAGCCTGGACCGTGCCGAGTATATCATCCGCAGCGAATGCCTGAATGGTATGTGTACTTGTGTTACTCTTGTTGGGGAAACAAAATTAGGAGTCCAGCATCTCTGTAATGTATATCTTTAAAATTTCAGTCAAAAAAAACAAGTCTTGGAAGGTTTACGTGAGTCAGGGTTATTGTCAGGGTAAATCTCCAGGAAATGAATGCAAGTCAATGTACTGTCCTCTGAGGGCTTGGAAACACAGCTGTGTGTGCGTGTGCATGTGTGTGTCCATGTTTGCTCGTAAGCGTGTGTGAAAGGGAGCAATCAGGCACAGCTGTACCTGCGCCTGCATGGCAGAGCACAGCATTTGCCTGCTTAAAAAAGCAGAAGGTTTTGATATGGCAGAGAGGCAGTCATTTGGCCGATCTAATGGTGGCTCCCATAGGATCCATATCTGTGTGCAAACACCGCGCGAGGGAAGAGAATGGAGTGCGCGCCCATAAAACCGGCTGAATATTTTATCATAAGCATCCCCGCCCCCAGCCTCTCCAGCGACTCCACCAGCACACCTCCTACATCCCCCCCTTTGTTTTTCTTCCCTTTTATTCATGCGTACATTCACATACATGTTGCCCTGCACATGCACATGCTGAAAACAACATGCGCCTTTCGGAAACATCCTTCAAGTTTCTTTGAGCGCGCCTTTGACTGGTCTCTTCCGTCTGTTCCCACTTTATTACAGTTGAGATGTTTCCTTTTTTGTCAAAATGCATCTCTGCAGGTGAATTCAGATCTAAAGACAGCCTCACCCTGGGGATGTCTCCAGCTTTCTCTTCTCTCATCCTTCAAACACAATCTCTCCCATAGCCTTTTATCTGCCCCCCACCACCCCCACCCCCCTGTCCCTCCCCTCTCTCCCCCGCCCCCCCTCCTCCTCTCTATGCGCCCTACTCCCTCCAGCGCCTGGTTCTGTTCCCTGCCAGCCAGCTCCTGTTGCTGCCTGAGCCCAGCTCGTTAAGGGAAACACTGGTGCATGGTCCTCCTCACCTTCCCTCTGCACTGCCTTTTAATTAGACAGCTGTTGGGAGGAGGGGGGGGTGTTGGTGTGTGTGTGTGTGTGTTTGCGATGAAACATACTGAAGTGTCTGTGCGTAGTGTTGGTAAAGTGTTTTCAGTCACTTGAGTCATTCTACTGGAATGATTGGTATCACTGTGGCTTGTTTGTTCCTCTAATCGCTCAGCCAAGTAGTAAAAAGCTGCACACACTAACACTGTGCCGCTCAGTTCTTTCTTTTTTTATCAAGGAGAAGGTGACATTGACATTTATTGGCTGCAGCTTTTTAAAATTCTATATTGTGTGCGCGTCTGTGTGTGTGTGTGTGTGTGCGCGCGCGCGCACGCGCGTGCATGCGTGCGTGCGTTAGTCCTTTGTCAGTAACGTGGCAAATATTTGGGGTCCTTTTTAATCAAACGTTAGCAGCTTGAATGAGCCATTTTTGAGCTCTAGATTTTTTGTATTTTAATGAGCAATTATCACTACATTGTGATGTTATGTTAAATAGAAAAAAATAAAGGCACAGTGTTACTATCACATCATCTTCAGGATGAAATATAGATGATCAGCCCTTTAATTTTTACTTGAATGACAGACAAAAGGGAATTAAATATGTCACAACTGAATATGTGGACCATGTGTGTTGTGTGTTGTGTCCACAATGTTAACATGTGTAATGTGTACTGTGTGTACCATGTGGAGTATGTGTAATATGTGTACATACGGTATCAGAAAATATTCATATTCATGTCTGGTTCTTCTCGTGGGTAATCACCTTTACACGTACTGATATGTTAATTCCACAACAGGAGGGACCTAATTTTGTCAGGCCTTAAGTGGAAACAGATGTGTGAATGCTGGGATTGGTATCAACAATTGGTTAAAGTTGGAGCATAGCAGTAATGCAGAATTTGGCAGAAAAGTGTAATGCATTGCTAATTAGTTAATTACAGGATTATGCTTGTTGTGCAATGTTGCTGAGCAACACTTTTCTTTTTTTTTTTTAATTCAGAGCATGCGACTTTTGACTCCACACTATTTGTCTTTTAACCGTGCTGATTAGACTATTAGATGAAAATCCAACACACCAGGTTTCATGGCTCCACCTCAGCACTGGAGGAGTGAGGAACGAGGTTGTTCCCACCTCTCTGGTAATGGAATCAAACCTGCTCTCGATCCCCCCGGTGCCAAGACAGAGCGACTCCTCTGCTCTTCCACATAATCCCATTAACAGCACTTTACTGGAGTAGCGCTGCCCCGCTCTGCTGCAGCACATGCTGTTTGGACTGAGGGCAAACTGTGGGCTCTTTAACACCTTACACCTCTGGAGCCCGCCTGTCTCTTCCTCTCCCTTTATCACAGACTAACTTACCTGCGATCGCTCATTTATTGTCACGAGTAAATACAATACAGGAGTCTGTTTTTCAGGTGATCTTAATTGAGCCCTGTTCTTTTTAAAAAAAGGATGCTAATTCAAATTTATTGAATTATTCAACTCAAATGTACACTAAATAATTTATTTAAATAATTTCAACATTGTGTTTTTTCAGTGACATATAGCTCACTGTTTTTACACTCTAATTTTAAATCCAGAAGCAGCATAATTGATGAGCCAGAATCTGAACCATGTGCTCATATGAGCAAGTGACAGTTTGTGGCATCATTTAAAAGCAGCTCTGTTATTCAGAATAAGTAAAAAATCATGTGTAATAATGCATATATATTTTCTAAAATGTTTTTTTTTTTTCTTCAAATCTATTTTGTTCATTTGGAGTCCAAGCTGTCCCGTTTGAATCAGTACATCAGTGGCTCAATCCAAATATAGCTCACAGTCAGTGTGGTTTGGGAGGCGGGTGAATTTATTTTTATGCGGTTGATGTCGCCTGTTTACAGACTTGCCCGTCCCTTTGTTTGCCTATTTTTGTTTGCCCAGAAGGAGGTCGCACACCTGTGTCTATGAGCATAGCAGTGGTAGTGTCTTCAGTGAAGCCGGCCCTAATCCAACTATTTCAATCTCCATGACAACGAGGCTTGTCCCATAAGCTCTGCCAGTCTGTGATGATAGCCTTGGTTGTTTGGAGTATCTCAGACCTCACAGTCCAAAGTGAAAAAGGAGGATTTTTCAAAGACACAGCCACACAGCTGCAAGGCGAGGCAGCACCACATAGCTCAACACGGCAGTGAAGTGGTGGGCAGCCCGCCTCTGTTCCAGGGTAAGAAATAAAACACACACCGGGGGCTCAGAGTCACACAACTCACATACCACCAAGCCCAGCCATCAAGAGCAGCCCTGCTGCATGACATAAGGGGCTAATTATGCTAAGTATAATGCATTACCTCCAGCATGTGTTATGAAAGTAGCCATTTCTCTAATGCACTGCAGAATATAAACATACTTAGTCGTGGAGGCTGATCGAGGTTCGGCGAGGAATCTTCTACCACCATCCTTGTCGGAGGAAAGAAATGTAGTAATGTAGGAGGAGTCATGCATTTCTGATTAACATGTAACCTCAGCCCCGCTCAGCTGTCTCACTTCTTCTTCTTCTCCTGCACTCTCCCAGGCAGAACTAGTTTACCTTTCATTAGGAGACCCTCGGTGCAAAATGTATTTGCTGATAAGAGCTAGCGGTTTATCAACAGTTTATAATGTACGGTGTTGGGATTAATCGAATCAGCGCACATCCGGCGAAGGGGCCAGACTCTGTAAACACAATCAGATCTGACTCTGCCGACTATTTGAGCGAAGTGGAGGAGAGAGCGTGAGAGTGGGGAGGGAGAATAGATAAGTGCAGAAAAGAAATGGAATCAAATTAAAATGTTGGAGTTAATTTTTGCAGGAATTGACATTTTTTTCCCCCCTACAATGTTTTTGCCTGCAAATGAAATGATACTGGTGAGGAGTCGGAATGAGCAGTGGTGGGAAGGACTGCAGTCAGGAGTGGGAGAGCTACATATGGCCCCAGCGTCTGTCCCCGAGCCAAACACAGTGCATCCTCTGTAACTGGCAAGGCTGGCTCCTCATTATCTGCCTATCTTGGCTTCCATCTGAGGAGAAAATGCAGCGTTGCAGTCTCACTTTGGAGGGACACTGATCACAAGTGCGACTCATCACAACTGGGGAAAGATTGTGCCCCCCCCTCCCCCCACTCCCTCCTTCTGCGCTTTCTCGCCTCTGTCTCCCACTGTGCTCGGCTGAAGACAGGCAGAGATGAGGGATCCTCTGTTTTCTGCACAGAAAAGTGGAAGTTTGAGTCGGAGAGATGGAGCGAAGCTTCAAAAGGCACATGTAATTGAGCAGCTCTAGATAGGCTATCTGGGAACATGAAACAGCAACAGTTGTGACGGAGGGTAATTGCCTCCCCGGGCTCGTATAATGCCTTGTCGAGTCTTTAAACTTGAGCAAACTGCTGGAAGTCCTTATGTCAGCAGGTAATTGGTTCCAGGCATCAGCAGCTATGTGGAATGAAGGAGGAATAGGTTGGTGGGGTGTATGAGTGCATCCAGAAAAAGGATTTATGAACGATTCAAAGAAAAGTGTTTGCCTTCACAAGCCTCTTCAGGAGAGTCCAGTTATCTAGCTTTTTTTTGTCTCACGCTGTGCTTTACTTTTTCTTTATTTGGAGCACTATATTTTCATCAAAACTGTGCTGGCGTGAAGTTCAAACACTTTTCGTTTCATTCAATCACATCTTCATTGTTTATATTTAATAAATGTCATGTTTGAATCAAGATGGCTGCATGACAAACCTCGTCCAAAGCTACCATTGACCTCCACTCGGCTCGACACGATTGTCATCACGGCAAGGTGACCTGAAATAAGCTGACATTTGTATGCAGCACAACCAACAGTGTCAGTTTGTGAGCAGTGTTCCTGCTATCACTCAATGTTAACGTCCGAACATCAGAGTACAGTTGCGGCTCAGTGTTCAAATCAGAGTGTCGTACGATGTGTCTGTTTACTACACAATCCTCACCATGCCCGCTGCTTGACTTTTCAGTCGGGACTTTTTTCTTTCTCCAACATCCTCGTGATTACGACTGTTGCCGTGGCTAAAAGCTCGCCGAGACGGGCAGCGCCGTGGCCCCCGATCTCCAGGTGTCAGTCCTTCCTCCTGGCCTGCATCCAACCCCTTTTTTTTCATGCTGGAGGATGTGGAGTGGGACATCAGGAAGGAGATGCTTTATTAGCTGCTCCTGCATGATTAATTGAACATCTGTTCACACAAAGACAACTGACCCTAATTCCCAGCTGTTTATACTTGGCATAAACACTTATTAAGCCTGTTGTGAAGGTGTCATGGGGGGTCAAGACCGCGTTTGGTGAATCCTCTCCTTTTCACTTCCACCCCTCCCATTCTGCAGTTACAGCTGTCGCTCTCTGTGGTTTTATTTCCACCGGTGGACGCCGCTTGTGAAAATGGCAGATTGTATCAGTGACAATCCTCAAAATGGTGTTTTTCTGTGTGTGTTTCCAGTTTGAGAGGTCTTGCCAGCAGCCAGTCAGCCGGCCCCCCCACTGCGGTGGTGTGAAGCTAAAGCCCCTCTCCTCTCCCTCCTGATTAGCGGTGTCTTTGTTCCGTTGGTGGTGGCACGCCATGAAGCGTGATTGCAGTGGGCAAACTGACGGCTTTAAAACAAGCCTGCTGCTGTGCTGATCTGCATCACTTTTTACCCCCCTCTTTGCTCAGCTACGACAAAATCAAATCAGGTTTTGTTTGTTGTTTGGTCTCTGAGCACTAAGCCTCCTAAGAGACTTGGGAATTTGGATTTTTCCTTCTCCTTCTTTCCTCATTTGATCTACAATACTTCTGGGTAAAAGGACATTTTAGTGTGGGTGGGGAATCTGTGATGCAGAGGCAACAGAATTACTCACCGTTGATGGAATGTGGGTATAATTAATGAGGCTATTTGAGATTTCTTTTCATTTGCCTACAATGTATTACCTTGCTGCTTTCTTATCTGCTATGTGTCTTCTTTCTTTTTCTCTATCTCCAGGCTGCTTCAATGGCCTTGAGCAGCTTGGGCCATGTATATACAGCCATCGGGGATTACCCAAATGCCCTCGCCAGCCACAAGCAATGTGTGCTACTGGCCAAGCAGTCCAAGGATCAGCTGTCTGAGGCTCGAGAGCTGGGCAACATGGGAGCGGTCTACATCGCAATGGGAGACTTTGAAAATGCCGTCCAATGTCACGAGCAGCACCTCGGCATCGCCAAGGCCCTGGAGAACAAGCGAGAGGAAGCCCGGGCGTATAGCAACCTGGGCAGCGCCTACCACTACCACCGAAACTTTGACAAGGCCATGTCCTACCACACCCACGTGCTGGAGCTCGCCCAGGAGCTGGAGGAGAAGTCCATTGAGATGAGGGCTTACGCCGGGCTGGGCCACGCTGCCCGCTGTATGCAGGACTTGGAGAGGGCCAAGCAGTACCACGAACAGCAGCTGTCCATCGCCGAGGGTTTGAAGGACCGGGCCGCAGAAGGAAGAGCCTCCTCCAATTTGGGTACGTACGCTGAAGCTCCTTCACAATACGTTGGTGGTTGATCAGCATTGATTGCAGGAGCACTTCGTCATCCATATTTACTCCGTAGGTGCTAATGACACATTGCTGCAATCAAAACTGAGAAAGTGACGGATTTTTTTCTCTTTTACTTTCTTAGATTCCCACATCAATTTTATTACACGTTAATGTATCTTCATGTGTATCTGGCCTTAAAAATTCTTGGATGGCTGTAATGTGAGACTTTGCGCTGTGTTATGATAAAGACAGATAACTGCAGTGTGTTGAAACTGAATTGTTGACAGTTCGCAGATGATATCAGTGACGTTCAGTGAAAGGAATGCATCCATAAGACATCAAGACACTGCGCTGAGGTTTACAATGCTTCGGAAAGATGCTTTATCAACGCTGAAAAGTTGTTACAGCAGCAGTCGCGTTGTCTCTCTTTCTGACATTTGAGAGGTAAACTGTATAAAAAGCTCTTTGGAGTTGTGAGTGAGAGTTTATTCAGCAGTGTGCTGATCAAAGAAATGAATCTGGGTTTTTTTCCTTCATTATATTGGATTGTCACATTAATCTTTTGAAAAAATCAAAGTATTTTAGGCTATGCTGTAAAGTTAGTGGGTATCATATAGGAACCTTGTAGTATTTTATGATCATTCAAAGACAAACCCATTCATTATGCAAGTCTGTGACACTGAGGCTTCACCAGAGCTGTGCTCGTGTGAAAGCGTGCATGCAGGCAAAAATCAGTGTAAGCAGTGTAACAAACACTCTCAAAACAAACGCACAATCTCTTCGCTCATGCACAGAATTCTGTGTGCAACATTGGAGATCTTAATAACTCTCGAACTGACTTTGAAATGGGTCAGCCACTTTTTTTGCCGTGTGACTTTGGCGGATGTTCTGGAAGCTCAGCACCGACTGAAGTCGATTCAAAGAACGCTCGTTGGATGCATGTCGGTCGTTCTTTGCGATTCTCCTTTGAATATTGCTGTTGAGGGCAATATTAACGCTAGTTAGCGGCAGCATATTGATGGCTGTCTGCCTCAGCGCATCCTCAGACATGAGAAAGAAATGCTGGTTTCAGAGAATAAAAGAAAGGAAAAGATTTACTTGTTGTGCTTTTATCAAGCTAAGCTGACATGTTCCAGCGAGCCAAAACGAAAGGTGACGCCGAGGCTGAATATCACTGTTGAAAATACAAGTGCGATGTGTATTTTCATAGTTTGATTAGACTCCAAATGTAAACTCCAGCTTGTTCTGTTATTGTTTGGGTAATAAGAAGTAATAAGAGCCTCTGTTTGTTTGTTCTCAATGTGCTGCTGGCTAGATTCCTTTGTCTTCACTGAGATGCTCTTGTTAAATCAACACTGTTTTCACTGATGCTTATGGTTTTCAAGTGTTTTTGCAACCTTCATGCAGCCACAACTAGTAAACAATGTAGTAAATGATGCACTGTTCTATCACTCTTTTATAGAAAGATATTTGAATTCTATTAATGGATAACCTTTAAGAGGTGATGTACATATAAGGCAGTGGAATTAGGATCGTTTAGGTTTCAGCTGTTTGCAATTATAAGCTGTCCTGTGACGCAGTAATGCTGTCTTATGTTACACTCTGTGTGTCATTACAGATAAAATGTATATTTTTCATGGGAAATCTTCCCTCATGAATCTCATCTGCGCTCACCTTTACACCAGTTTGATCTGAATCCCGTCTGGGAGAGAGGCGAGGGGTGAAGATAAATAAAAATGAGAGGGAGGAATCCAATGAACGATAAAGTCTTTTGATTGAAATCCTGAGCGTAATTAATGTCCTCATCACAATCCTTGCACTGTGATACAGCTTAATCCTGCAAAAAAAGAAAGAAATTATTAGCAAGGTAACCTTGTGGAGTCTGCTAATATAATGATGAAAGAACCCGGAGGGATAAAGGTGTCCCTGTGGATTTTCAATACCCATGAGATTTGTCATATGGGTAATTCTTCTGTATTTAGTCCAGCAATTACAACTGGCGCTAGATGACTTATGATAGCCATCAGAACGGTAGTAAACCTGACTCTAATGGACAACTAAAAGGCATGATAGTTCTTTCCAGATGAGTTATACTTTAACCTAATGTGCAAAATTGTGCAAGCAGAGAGTGGGGTTAATCAGCCAAACATAAATTGAAACTGTCCTCTGACCAGCCTAATGGCCGCACTCTCTGCGGAGCTCTCGGCTCCAGCACACACCTGATTTTTAAAAAGTGAACTGGTAACCGGTTGTCATAAATTAGAGGCTCCAGTGAGAACGTTTTATGATGCTACAGTACATGTGAGTTTTATTACAAGTGGTCTCTGTGTGTCAGGCTGCAAATTTATTCCAGGCTGAAGCAGGATCGTCATTACGAGGGCAGGAGCGCCTTCATTCATTATTAGCAGCAACATCGCAGTTCCTCCTGTGGGCGACGGAGCAATGATAGCGCAGCTGAAGCCGCGTTGGAGATGTCCAGCTGGTGACGGTGCAGAAGCTAAATGAGTGGGCGGCAACAGTGCAGCCTGTTGCTTCAAAGAGACGAACTGGAGAAGCCGGACCCTCGCGTGGTTACAGTACCACTCGACATCCAGGCGAGCTGGTGGCCCATCAAAGCACTGCCAGATCTGTTAGCACTTCTGCTTCTTTCCACTTTTTGATGCCTCTCTCTCTTCCTCTTCCCACCTCACCCCTACTGATTGTAATCTGCAGCTGTCAAGCTCCCAGTAATTGAAACTGACTTGATGAATCGCTTAATTACCTTTAATAGCTGATTCAAGAGGAGCTGAATAATGAAGATAACGGAGAATGAAGTGGAGGTTGTGAAGCATCAGTCTGTAATTGCCCCATTGTTGTTGTTTTTGTTTGCGGCAGTGGGGCGTGCATTGTTTTCCCGTCATCGGTGCCCGCGAGCCTGCTTAGCACAAGAAGATATGGGCTAAAACTACCAGGATGTTGTTCCAGACTTCAAAAAATGCTGCCTTTGCCTTCGCACAAAGAGGGAACCGATGATCGAGTGAAGATTAATGAGCAATGATAAAAGCAGAAAACAGTGCGGGAGATGGGAGGGAGAAGTTGCAGAAACAGGAAAGAGCAAACTTTTATTATGCCCTCTCAGCCTGTCGTTAATGTTCCGTGTAGTGTGGGTGGAGCAGCAGCTGACATGGCTCTAAGGTACAGTTGTATAGAGATTGCCATCCTTTAATATCTAACCGTGGTGCCCAGCGGTACCAGCAGCCCTGGCTCAGCACTCTGACCTATAAAGGATATGAAAATGTTGCATTCCAGCCCCATTTATTATTCATTAATTGGCCAACTTACCCCCTAGTCAGCAATATTTAATATCAGAGTGGGATCCCTTGTAGTTCTTATTTCTGGTATTCATGAAGAAAAGAAATAAAACTGTATTATTATTTTCTCTTGTATTTCACTTCAAAGAGACTTCAAATAAGTTGGTTTGGAAGTGTTTGTGTTGTTGTTGTTTGCTGGCCTTTCTCCTGCCTGCTGCTCTTGAGTCACACCTACTTCTTTGGCCATATGTCTCAAAGAAGTCACATGAAACGGCGACTCTCATCAGTTGGAAAAAGCTGGAGGTAAAAGTCCTAATTAAGCATTTTTTTCCCCCCTCTTCCTTTCATCCAGCATCCCCAGGGAATGCTTTCTGCTGATGTTCACAAAAACAAAAGCAACAGAGAGAAGAAAACAACAGAGAGAGAGAGAGAGATAGAGGGAGAGGGAGAGAGAGAGAGGGGGGGGGAGAGGGAGAGAGAGAACAACACAGATCAGACAATATGCATTTGGAGGTGCTGCATATAGATGCTGTCAGTGGTTTCTAAAAAAACAGGTCATTGCATGATGAGGGATTGAAAACTGTGCATTAGAGTTTTCCCACGTTGCTGCTTCATACAACAATGAACAGTGTACAATCCATCTTACATGAGAGGTGATCGACTTTAATCTCATCCTCGCGACACGATGGCCAAATGCTGTGTGAGCACAAAAATAAACCAAAAAAGGAAAAATCATGAATGAAATTTAAATCAGATTGTAATTACATAATTAAGGCTTTAGATTCGGTAAGAATGTTTAAAAAAAAGAAGTTTTTTTTATGTTCATTGATGACTGTAGAACGAAGACTGAATTGTTTATTGTAAATGTTGCTGCAGGCAGGGACGGTGGCCACATGTGGCCCCACAAGTTGCTCGTGTCTGTTTTAGATAATCAGACACAGAAATCTGTTTCGTGGATTTATCCGATCGCCACATTTTGTACCAATGCTGACAATAACATCAGTTGTAGGTAAAGAGTTGAGGTTTGTAATGTGCTGTACCTTTTTACCAAAAAAATAATTGTTGTTTGATAATGACACAACAGTGACTCCCACATTAAAAGCTTTCGAGCATGCAGAGATCAAAGAGATTCTGAAAACATCAAAGCTATTTTTGTAAACAAAACTGCGATGTTTTCTGGACAGACAGCTGCTTGAGATCACATGACCCTCAGATGTGTCGGGGGACAGTGAACAGTAACAAAACCAATAAACAGCAAACAAGGTTTCAAAAAAAGAGTTGTAAACTATCATGTGTACATGATAGTTTAGAGAACTACAGTATATTGCATGGAGTAGTATCATGAATACTGAAAATGATATATCCTATAAGGATATGCATAAATATAAGTAGATTCATTGACGATTGCGGGTAGTAGTAGTAGTATTTCACCCACATCGTCCTGATCAACACAGAGACGCTGTGGCTGTGTGGAGATAAATCCACAATTTCTTCCATCCAGTTTTCAAACTGCCTGCAGCTGAAGCAGACTACAAACAGCGACCAGACTTGCCCAAAGCACCGAAACTTAGAGATGATTCAGTTTTGTATCTCAGCTCTCGGAAACAACAGTGGCTGTGGGTGTATGAATAGTGCGACTTGGAAAACGAGCCGGAGCGAGCTGAATATACAGAGGATTTCAACGAGTCTGATTGCCCAGACAGGATGAATGAAAGAAAGCTGTGGAAGACTTCTAGCAATGTCAAACACAAAAAGTGCATTCATCCGAGCTCAGTGACATGCAGTACTCTGATAATAACCAGATAAATACCTGAAGTAAATATTATCAGCTCTGCACGAGGAGAAAAAGGACAGAAGAAAAGGTTGTTGGGGAAAAGGAAGGTGGAATAATCAGGATGTTAGCAGTGCGGGTTGCTGGCCAGTGGGTCTCGGTGGCCGGGCCCCACACTTCCTTTTATTGGAAACGCAGCAGATTCACCCGTCCCTCCCCTCACATGGCCCCCTTAATCTCACGGCCAAGGACCGAGCCAGAAACTGGACTGGAGGAAACGCACACTCTCTTGGTCCTTGTCCTCAAGTGTTGCTCACGCAGTGTGCAGTTATTACTCACTTCAGGGCTATTAAACGAAACAAAGGGGCTGTAGCGTTTTTCTGCATTAAGCAACTGTGTCCTTTTTCTAGCACATCAGCAAATTCGGCATGAAATGTGATCTCTGCCTAAACAGGAGGGAGATTGTGCAGAGGGGGGAAAAAAGCTGAGGAGAAACACGTTTTTTTTTTTTAAGCGGTTGGAGGAGTCAAATGTCGTGCATGCAGACAGTGCGGAGAAAGAAAGTTTTGTGAGTTGAATGGGGGGTGAAGGTCAGCAGGGGGAAAGCAGACCAGCTGGGGGGCTCTGCGTGTTGCTGGCAGACCACCTAGCGAGCGTGCATCCATCTATCCGTACCCTGTCCTTTTTTATCTCTCTATTTCCTGTTTCTCTGTCAGTCAGACAGTCAGAGATGTCTGTGTCTGCGAGTGAGGATTTGGTACCTTAAGCCCAGACCCCCTCAGCTCCACCCCCTTCCTGCAGACCCCAGGAGGATCCAACATCTGCTTCAGCTCTCTGCCTCCCCCAGCCGATCATCAGCTACATTCTTGTACATCCTCCCATCATACATTACTATCATGATCCTTGCTGTATAATGATGCGCTCTTATTCTGTTCATATCCTTCACTCCTTCTACTTCACACTCATGACATTTTTCTAAATGTTCTGTCAGCACAGAATAATAATTTGAGTTTTTGGTACAATAAAAGGACAGCCAGCTTATCGACCTAATGATCAAAGACATTAAGAATCAAGTACTCCTCTCAGTTTTCTAATTCAATAATATTTCATTTTCATGTACATTCTTTTTTCTGTATTTCCAAACATTGCTGAAGAAGATTCCATCATGTCTTCTTGATTTGTCATTCTTACATATTGTAAGTAATTATTGCTCAACTCATTTCTTTTATAACGTTTTCTATTAAATATGCTCAACATTGCTCTGATAACTCATGCTAGCTCAGTAGGATAATGATGTTTTTGGGTGAGTGCTGTCGTACCTCATTGAAATTTCCTTCAAACACGACTTCTCCGTTTTGACATTGCAGTCACGTCTCTTCGAGTTGAGACTCCAAAGTAGCATCAGAATTTCTGCAAACACCAACAATCCTGCGCTGTCGTTCACTCCTCAACCACGATCCTAAAGCGCAGCGTTGACCTCGTTCTGAGTTTCGAAAGAGAAACACACCCCGAATTTATGACTGAGACTGGTCACCGTTCCTCTTCTGCCGGTATCACCACTGTTTGTGAGATCTTCTCGGCTAACTGTCGGCTGCAGAGCTCCTGGAAGAATGACACAGTGATTTACTCTGAACACGACTTCATCCCTCAAAGTCATCACTGCTGCATATCCCTCTATGTACAGCCAGCTGTGTAATGAAAAGTGACAACACATTGCCATGCATTTAATGTCTTTGGTCATGGGGGGATGGATAGGGCTCCGTATAAAAGTGCTTGAATCTCGTGGCTTGTGCTTTATCCTGCTTTTTCATTGTCGGTGTCTCCTGCTGTGTGCAAAAACTGTAGTAATTGAGCCATGTTGTTTGAGATATTTTAGTCTGGCATATTTAGGAGGGGGGCACAATGTCAAAGTACAATCCAGCGAGTCCAAAGGCTGACTTTTTGTTGAGGTCATTCAGACTTTGACAACATGCCACAGTGGCCGCATCAGCCTGACCTCCCCTAACTAATTCCCAATTTCTGTGTTGCCGCACTATTTACCAACATGTTTGGTATGGTTTTATTTACTGTTCTGCAGGATACTATTCCCACAGGGCTCCGTAATCCTCTTACCATATGGGGGGGGGCAGAAAATATTTCTTGCCTGAAGTGTGGCTCCAAGCGTAGCCTGGGGCTTTTGGCAATTTTGGCTGCCGCTTCCAAGCCCGACCTCAAACCCAGCCACACTTCCCCAGCCTCTGTCCAGGCTGCCTGCTTTACCCCAACGTCCACCGCTCCCCATCCATTTTTAGCCTGCAGCATGGAACATGTTAGCTGGTAATACATCAGTAGGCATTATATCCTCAGTAAGATCGGCCTCCGTTGGGAAAAGCATAACCTTGGGAGTGACTTTGTGGCGAGGGCTGTCAGAGCTCTTCCGACTAGCTTGCTCTGCATCTTAACATGCCTCCACTCTCAGGAAAGACTCCAAGGGAAGGAAACAGTGAAGCTTTTGTCGCAGAGTAGAAAAAGTCGACGGTAGTGGAATCCTTAAAACGCAAGCGCCAAATTTTTACCATGATTGCACTGCAAATAATCAACAAAAAACTGCACAGTTGTATCCTTTTAGCAGATTGAACTGTTCCTCCATCACTCGGCAACAGTGCTTCTATCTGGGATTCAGCGAGCATACCAATTCCTCCAGGTTGTGACCTGATGGTTACAGGGTCATTTCAGGTTGTATCACTTTAACCTGAGATCACAAGCGAGCGAGCGAACAGATAATCAGGTTTGATATGTCAGTGGGCATGTGCGACACTCTGAATAATGGCCTGAATAAATACGAAGTGGATCTTTGATTATGTGTCCCAAAAAATCCAGGCTATTGGCACCAGAGCTGATTTTTTTTTTCCTGGCTCTAATTCCGAGACATCCAATTAAGGCAGGTTTATTTTTAATCAAACACTTAGAATAGAATTAATGCCATTTTTCACACATACTAATCGAGGTAAGCATTCACCGTACCTATTTATATGATGAGTATTATGAGCTTGTAATGTTTCATAACACGCAAGCAGCCCAGACGCTCGGAACATAACGCCCGTTGGGTTTGTTCCCTGTAGTCCTGGCCTGATGTGCTGCTCTCCGATCCAACCAGAATCAAAATCTTTATCCACATCTAACATGTAACCTCGACTGTCGTTTAAGCCCCCCTGTTTAATTTCAATCCCACTGTTTACGTAGCCTGTGTCCAGGCCCATAATGTGGCAGGTTTCGGATGAAATGAATGGGAAAACACACATGGCGGTAACTAATCCCAGCGGCACCATCACACACTCGCCACAAGCCACAGAGCCCCTCGCCGTCCCTGGTTCCCACCCACTCTGGCTCCAGAAGCGTTTCCATCCCTCGAGTCCCATCAGAGGCTCTACCTCCGTCCTACGAGCCCATTAGCCTCCATGCTGATGCAGCAAAACAATGATGGTCAGGCTGAACGGTGGATGAAAGACTGTATTTTTTTTCTTGTTTTTTTGCTTTGAAGTTGCTTTTTTTCCGTCTCTATCCACAAACCTGCAGCTGTCCCACCATACTTTTTATTAAGTTTCAATATGATCCGCGCAGTTATTAACACAGAAAGTTAAGGTGACATAGAGATTAAAAGGGGGCCTCTGAGGAAAAGAAAAGAGATATTGCAGATATGCTGTGATGGCTCTTTACTCTGTGCAGTGTATTTGTCAATGTGCATGAGGATATAGGTGTTGGTGCACACTTTGAAGAGTGTGTGTGTGTGTGTGTGTGTGTGTGTGTGTGTGTGTGTGTGTGTGTGTGTGTGTGTGTGTGTGTGTGTG
>JAUESE010000015.1:5475282-5489845 GCA_032274725.1 Malacoctenus triangulatus
TGTGTGTGTGTGTGTGTGTGTGTGTGTGTGTGTGTGTGTGTGTGTGTGTGTGTGTGTGTGTGTGTGTGTGAAGTTGATTTATCTGAGGAATAAAACAATGTAAGTCTGTGTATTGTCTGCTGCACTCCAGCGTCGTATCCCTGCCAACGTTTTTCTGTGGCTGTGGACGACTCTCACTCCTTCTCCTTCTCCGCTCTTGCAGAGGGTGTTCGAGCAGCGAGACGGAGAGCGAGGCGGGAGATTTGTTGGACCAGCAATTTGAAGAGCTCAACAACAAGCTTAACTCGGTCACCGATCCAACAGGCTTCTTGCGCATGGTGTCCAGAAACAACCTCTTCAACAGGTACGAGGGTTGTTGCTCGGCACCTGGCTGCAGTAACACTCTTAACAAGGGAAACTCACAGTCACCCAAGTACTACTTTGGCTCACTTTTTTTTTAACCCAAAAAGAAGATTAAAATATCTGCATGGGTAAGGAGATTGGTGGGTATTGTCGCTCATCTGTGAAAAGAGTCCCTTTTTTCCATTGTTTAGTCAGTGCAAAGGCAGCATGTGAATCCGCCTTAATAAAGCGACTGAGTAGAGCCAAGCTGCTAAAGCCCTTATCAACTGTCTCCTCTGATGGAGCTTTGTGCGTGTGGAAGTATTTCATGTGTGTGCGTGCACGTCTGTGTGTCTTCTTGGCAAAGACGCGCACCGAGACCAATGTGGTTTTAAGATGTTTGCCCTGTCTGTGTTTGTTATGAAGATTTATGAGATTTCAGCGAGTCTGCCAGTAGCTTGTTCGGAGCATTATGTATTGACACAATGCAAAGTATTCATTTACATTGAGCTGATTGGTAATGTATACCAATGGAAGGAGTGCGTGTGTGTGTGTGTGTGTGTGTGTGTGTGTGTGTGTGTGTGTGTGTGCGTGTGTGTGTCTGGGTCATATTTCCCTGTCCTCGTCCACAGTTGAGCTGCTCTTTGATGAGAGGGTAATTCCAGCTTTAATTGAGTCTCGGTGCTCATTAAGCCCCTTTAATGGGCTGCCGGTAATAATCCGCTCATTCTTTTGGGCCTCAAAAATCTCTGAATTATAAAGCTCCTCATGCTTAGGAGCCTGTCATCTATCACAATAGTAAAGCAAAAGAAAATGAAGAAACCCTCATTGTCATTTCAAGTCATACATCTTGGGGTTCAGTGTCAGATATTATACGTGTGCTGTGCGTGCTTTCCCAGGGCTCTCTGTGATTCCACTCTCTCCTGCCTTCTTCCTTCTACATATATGATTCAGACTTTATCGTCTTATTACTCATTTCAAAAACTGAAAGTTTTTCCTGGTAATAATAATTAGTGGGAAATAATAGAATTATATACTATCATATGTATATATAGATATATTAAACATGTAAAATATTATATACTCTAATTAAATTGTGTTAAACTCCAAATAGGTGCAGGAACAATGCATGCAGCATGAAATGAGCTGTTAATTGCCCTGTTTTACCACTTTGATGTAATTTCCACTTGGGAGCTCAGAAGGATTACTATGAGAAGGTGATAATGAAAATCTTCCTGTATCTGCTCCCTTTGGTGTTTTCCTGAATATATATGAGAGTACATTATAGAAGATAATGTATATGAAGCTGTCAGTAAAAGAGGCGATAAAACTGTAGCCAACAAGGGGTCAGCAGATCCCCGGCTGAGCAGGTGTTTATGTGATAGTCGCCTGCTCGGGTCTGAATTAGACGGACTTGTTTACCACTCAGATCACACTTGAAGTCTGTCTTTTAACTGCAGACCAAAACGACAGCCACCGAATGCAATCTTCACCTCCACCATTACTGCTTTCCGTCTTCCCCTTTTTTTCAGCGTTCCCTTCTACACTTGACACTCACCTTCTCCAGGCTTATCCCTCGCCTCCTCTCATTCTTCTTGTCAGGCTAACAAACGATTGTTTTGCTTTCCCATGGAGGCTCATGCCAAGGCTGACAGAGAAAGAGGGAGCGAGAGAGACAGAGAGAGAGAGAGAGGAGACAGAGGGTTGGGAGGCTGGAGTAAAGCCAGTGGCCTGGGGCTACCAGAAGGGCAGGATAGATGTCTGTTGGCTAAGGTCCGGAGGAAACTCTGGCTGGCGGAACAGATGGAGAGTAGTGACAAGTGCGGCCATAAAGCCTGGCCCTGCAGGGCCAAGCAAGTGGCTTCTAACCCTTTGGCCACTATTAGCACAGTTTTCAGTATGTTGGGAGTCTTTACGTCGGCAGTGTTGTCACTCCTTTCACACGGCAGTCGCAGAAACACCCCACTGTTACCAAATTTTGCTGTCAAGAAATGAATATGCTCCTGTAGGGATTTACAAAAAGACCTCACGAAGAAGCACAGACTTTTGAATAACCATACAACTAAGATTGTTTGATTTCCTTCTCATGTAGCGATTCCTCCCAGCTGATCAATACGAATTTCTGCTGGACAAAAGCAGCAGTGCAGTACTGCCATCTAGTGGAGAATGCAATTTTAACAATATTTTTTTGGGTGAATTTGCAACCCTTTTAAATTTTGTGTTGTACATTCAAACGAGTGTGCCCTGCTTTTTTTGTTTGTTTTGCTTTGTTGTTGTCTTTCCCTTGATTCAACTCGGATATGACAGCAAGAATTTCAGAGGAGAAAGATGAGACTGCCAGTGTTGGATGACTCTCCTCTGCTGTAGCTTTGTACTGTCGACATACAACCATATCTGATGCAAAACCACAAAAATGTCCTTTCTTCCAAAAAATCTACAAAGTTCAATAACGGACATTGTGGTGCACAAAATGTATGTTTAAAAGCAAATACCTAAAAAAAAAAAAAAGCTGACTAGAAAAACAAGTCAGAACTGAACTTGTGGGCGCATAACGGGTAAAAGTTGAGGTTTGAAAGAAATACCTAAAACAGGGTGTGTGTGTCCCATTCTAATATATATGAATCCAACTTTGGTCTTGATTGAAACTGCATCAAATTTGGCTTTTGCTTTCCCCTTTTAATGAAGGATTTGCATCCATTATGGCAGAGGTGAATCTCTACACTGACTCGTGCCTTCAGAAGTCTAATCCTTCAAATTAAGGGAGCGCCATCCAGTTTTTGTGTGACTGTTAAAACCATCAGTCAGCGTTGGGATGTGTGTGGTTCACGTGACCTCTGCTCTGTGTGCAGGAGTTGCCAGAGTATGACCAGCCTGTTCAGCAACACCATGTCTCCTGCCAAAGATGGAAACTCTTCCCTGCCTCGCCGCTCCAGCAACCTTGGAAAACCTCCTCTCCGGGCACTTTATGATTTGCTCATTGCACCTATGGAAGGGGTGAGTATTACCTCCATGGGTCGTTGCCTGCCTATTCGGGTCGTTCAGTGAAGGGAAAATGGGGATAAGGAACGCTGCATTTAGGTGGAACAGCAACCAAAATCACTGCATGAACAAATGTAATTTGTATTAACACGTTTCTCGCTCTTTTTGTGTCCTTAAGGGCTTGATGCACTCCAGTGGACCTGTTGGTCGACATAGACAACTGGTGATGGTCCTTGAGGGAGAATTGTACCTCATCCCCTTTGCACTGCTCAAAGGAAGCTCCTCTAATGAATACCTGTATGAGCGCTTCAGCCTCATCGCAGTGCCCTCCATTCATGGCCTGGGATCCAGTGCCAAGGTTTTACTTCCTGTTCATACTACAAACATACAATGTGATGTGAAACACTGAATCATAGTTCATCAAACCAACATGTGAAATGTCTGTTTGGTCTCAGGCTCATTCTCGGCGTCCAGGACCAGCTCCATGTGGAGGGGTCTCCATGGCAGCAGTGGTCGGGAACCCCAGACTGCCGTCACCTGTGATGGACCGCTGGCTGTGGGGCCCCATGCCCTCTGCAGAAGAGGAGGCGATGATGGTTGCGGAGCTGCTGGGATGCCAACCCCTGGCTGGCACCTCCGCCACTAAGGAGAGGGTGATGAGTGCGCTCACACAAGCTGAGTGCGCCCACTTTGCCACCCACATTTCCTGGAAACTGGCAGCTCTGGTTCTCACCCCAAATCCCGAAGGTGTGCCTGGAGGGGCAAGCGCCGGGGTGGGTGTGGGGACGGTGGGCAGAGGTGCAGGCGGGAGGAGAGGCAGCAGCAGTCGTGGCAGGAAGGGCTCCATTGGAAGCGGCTACACCATCCCAGAGTCCCTCCACATGCAGGATGACAGCAGTGACGTGGAGAGCATCTGTGACAGCCCACCGCTCCAGGAGTTCCTGCTTACAGCTGCAGATATATTGGACCTGAGGCTGCCCGTCAAGCTGGTTGTGCTCGGGTAGGGGAACAAATTCACCGTGTTTCCTCACTTATAGCTCTAAAGCAGTGAACAGGTTATTTATTTCAATAAATGTCTTTGCAGCATTTCCAAAAAGTCAGTTTTGTCAGGTTCCTCAAAAGTCACAATTTATTCAGAAAAATTGTCAGTTACTTCTCAATCTTTGATTGTGATATTTATCTGTTAAGAGATATAGGAAAACAACTTTTTTTTCATTGTTTTTCAACATTCATGAGATGATGTGATTCCTGATAACATCACGTAGAATAGCATAATATATAAAGCTAAATAAAGCTATGAAGAAGGTCACATCTTTCCGGTTCACTCATACGTGTGTCTCTGGGGCTGCAGGTCATACCAGGAGTCCAGCAGCAAGGTCACAGCAGATGGCGTCGTGGGACTGACCAGAGCCTTCCTGGCTGCCGGGGCTCAGTGTGTTCTCGTGTCCTTGTGGCCTGTCCCTGTTGCTGCCTCCAAGGTCTTCGTTCATGCCTTCTACACTGCTCTGCTCAATGGGACCAAGGCGAGTGCGGCTCTGGCTGACGCCATGAAGACTGTGCAGAGCAGCAAGCAGTACTCGCACCCCTCCAACTGGGCAGGTTAGAGTTGCCATCATCATTACTGCCTATATTGTACATTGCAGTAATGAAAATGACATGGTTTTACAATCAAGCGCTTTTATTACATTGATTCCCTCTCCAGGATACATGCTGATTGGCAACGATGTGAAGCTTAACAGCCCTTCCTCCCTGATTGGCCAAGCTTTGGCTGAGATCCTGCAGTACCCAGATCGAGCTCGTGATGCGCTGAGAGTTTTACTCCACCTGGTGAGACACACACGAGGACCAACTACACAAAATATCTCACTAAAACACCAACAAAATGCTGATGCTTCTCCGCCATGCTCCCTGCAGGTGGAGAAGTCTCTCCAGAGGATCCAGAACGGCCAGCGTAACTCCATGTACACGTCACAGCAGAGTGTGGAGAACAAAGTGGGAGGCGTCCCTGGCTGGCAGGCTCTGCTAACAGCTGTGGGCTTCCGACTTGACTCTGCAGGCACCGGCATTCCTGCTGCTGTCTTCTTCCCCACAGCTGACCCAGGAGACAGGCTGCAACAATGCAGCACTACTTTACAGTCTCTACTGGGTATGTACTTGAGACAACATGCACAGTCACACAGTGTAGTTCATAACAATTTTCATTCTTTCTAAGTTTTTAAGGTCTTTTTAATGTTTTCCACTCAAAGCTTTGTATACTTTCTATACTTGAGGCACAAAAGGAGAAAGCTTGATTGTAATTAATCAGTTCTCTGCCTCCAGCACAGTACCTGGCTTCTGCTTTTAAAACAGTACCAATTCTCCTCTGTATGCTGTTTCTAGTATCTTTTTTTCTCACAGTGCTTGTCAGCCGGGCTTTCTCAGGTATCCTGGTGGATTTGAGACAGTTTTACTCGGGATTTAAGCTGTCTCGGTAGCTTCTGTCTCTTCATGTAATCCCAGACTTACTTCATGATGTCGAGATCAGGGCTCCGTGGTGGTTGTACAATCTGGTACAAGATTCTCCTTTGTGTTTGTGTCAATGAATGCAGTTTCTTTATCACTTTGGCTGTGCTTGGGATCAAAGACTTACTGGTTGTAGAATCAGATCTTTTGGCCTTATTGCTGTGATTAGTACGTGACACCAAAGAGCACACAGCTGAAGTGCCTTAAACCAGTCTTTTTTGCGAGACTCCTCTACCTGTTCAGGATGTAAAGATTGTTCCTTGTAAATTAAAAATGAATACGTGTCTTTGATCCTGTCCCCCAGGTCTCCCACCACCAGCTCTTCAAGCCTTGTGCAAACTCATCACGGCTTCAGAGGCAGGAGAGCAGCTCATCAACCGGGTAGGTGCCTGCAGCTCTGAAGAAACAGTTGAAAAATGGTCTTTGGCTCAAATGACTCCTATTGTTAGCAGTTAAAAACTTCTGTGGCAGTCCTCTCCCCTTTTTCTGAAACCTTCCTGCCTGCGAGGATTTATCATTGCATAACTTAGTGACGTCAGATACTTGCTTCTCGGTCGTTCACTGGCAACACAAAGCTGCAGCTTAGGCCTGCATGAAATACTGCATTGAAGTATCTCACTGTGCTTGAAGTGCAAAGTCCAAAACACAATCTGAGGTCTGTTTTCCTATTACGAAGGCTTGTGACAACCAAGGAATAATCCCACTGCTGAGGTTTATCCCTGTTCATACATAACAAGTGGATATCACATGCTTACACTGGAAGGCTGAACAATGATTGGCAAATTTGTCAATTCAGACCTCAGATATGATTCTTCAGAAAACTAATCTCTGTATGTTGTTAAACTCTATATTACACTATATCAACTTGATTGTAGCTTGTTGCTGTTTCCCTTCTTATTGACCTTGGTGAATGGCTTGTTTGCATGCAATTAAAAGCCTATTTTCTCTCTCCTGCTCCTAACGTGTGATCTGAAGGCTGTTAAAAATATGGTGGCCATGGTAAGTTCGCTCCGTTTTCCCTGCACTCTTTCCCATCCCTCCATTTCCTCCCTCCATTATTCACTAGCTTTGAACACAGACTTCAGTTGTAGAGCCTGTCAGCAAAGTTTTTTTTCTTGTTTCAATGCCACTGAGTTTTTGCATGCATTAAGTGTTAGTGATCACACTCTGTTGTCTTGTAGATACATTTCCACAGCCAGTCTCTGTAGCCACATCCTTGTGGGATTGAGGGTATTTAAGGATTTACAACAATTAAAGATGAGGAATGTTTCACGGTGCTGGAAGGGATAAAACTTTGATGCAAAAACAACCGTCACACAATTGCGCCGAGTGAATCGGGGAGAAGAGGCACGTTTCCACTTTCTGCAGAGTTACGTCGAGTTGACAAAGGTGTCTCTGTTCTAAGCCGAGTAATCCCCAAACAAACCAGGCAAGTGTGCTCCCAGGCCACGTGTAAGCCCCCGTAAAGCTCAAACCCCTTTAGTTCAGCTTCCCAGCAGGTGTTTGTTCAAGCATGGGACTCAAACAGCTTAACAGACTGATACAAACTACAAAAAGAAGTTCTACTCCAGTGGATTTTTCTGTGGTCATTTCATTTGTTAGTCTAAATAGATGGAAATATTATCAATGTCATCATACTATCAAATAAGAAATCTATCATCTCTACATGTTGATGTTCTAGTTCCTCACAGGGTAGAAATCACCTGATCGCCAGTCAAATTTCCCACCAGTATTCGTCTCACCTCCAACAAATCTCTGTTTGTGTGCTCGTCTGTTTCCTTCTCCAGCTCCACCAGGTGCTAGTTCAACTCCAGACAGGAGAGAAGGAACAGGACTTCTCCCTCCTCCCCATTCAGGTGTCCATCAGCGTGCAGTTATGGAGACTGCCCGGATGCCACGAATTTCTGGCTGCTCTTGGTGAGTCAGCTGTCTTGTCCCACACCTGCCGTGCATAAACACATGCCCATCAACTCACATACATGTCACATATGTATTTCATATATTACATTTGTTTTGCCCTTTTTGTGTGTTCAGGATTCGATTTATGTGAGGTGGGCCAAGAAGAAGTGGTGCTAAAAACAGGGAAGCTTGCAAACCGCCGCACCTTGCACTTTGCTCTCCAATCTCTGCTGGCGCTGTTTGGTGAGTAAATTCATCCTAATTGTATCTATACTTTATAACCATCTACATAATGATATTTTCACTGGTAATTATCCTATCGTTTTCGATTAAATTGTCCTTTCTCCTTATTTCTTCTTAAAGACTCCACCGAACTGCCCAAGCGCCTGAGTCTGGACAGCTCATCTTCCCTCGAGTCTCTGGCTTCAGCCCAGTCGGTGTCCAATCCCATGCCCCTGGGATATTCAAGCCTTCCCTTCTCGCCTCCTTGCCTGGACAATCAAGCATCCGATGCCATCTCTGTCTATAGTCTCAGCTCGGTAGCATCTTCCATGAGCTTTGCTTCCAAGTCAGAGTGCGATTTCCTTGGTCACAGGCAGCGCGGCGGCATCACGGCACACTACACTGTGCACAAGCACCCTCATGTTCCCCGCAGTCGCTCCTCTCCTCATGGAGCAGCTGCTGCTGCAGTGGCAGCAGCTCGGGGGGATGAAGAGGAATATGAGGGCTTTTCCATCATCAGCAGCGAGCCCCTGGGAAGTCACTGTGATTCACTGCCGTTGCCACCCGGTCACGGCCAGCGCCACCACCGCGGAGGCAGGGGAGTTGTTGGTGGGTCCAATACAGGTGCAGGAAGGGGCTACACTGTGTCAGTGTCATCAAGGGGCAGTGTCAGCACCCCCACGTCACCTGTCAAAACATCCCTAGTTCCCAGTCCAAACTCGCCCTTCCAGAAGGTTGGTAAGGTGAGCAGCTCGGACACGGGAGAATCTGACCAGTCCAGCACTGAGACGGACAGTACTGTCAAGTCTCAGGAAGAAAAAACTGTCCCTCTGGATCCTCAGGAACTGGCCCAGAAGATTTTGGAGGAGACTCACAGCCACCTGCGTGCCGTGGGCAGCCTTCAGCGGGCCGGGGCAGAGGCGGGCACAGCAGGGGGGGGCTCAGCGCGGAGCAGCGCGTTTCGCTCCTCTGAAACGAGTGCATTCAGCCGTCCCAACAGCAGCGCCAGCGGCCGAGCTCAGTCTTCTCCGAGACCCAAGCCTCCGTCCCGTTCCTCCTCACTGCAGAAGATAAGCTCTGGCTACAACAGTCCTGCAGTCTCTGAGTCTTCCCAAAAGGAGGGCAGCCATCCCTCACCCACTCTGGACAGCCATGCACAGTTCAAATTAAAGTACCCAAGCTCCCCTTACAGCGGCCACATCTCCCGTTCACCGAGTAATGTCTCTCCAAGTTCTGGTCACCAGTCCCCAGCTGGTAGCGCTCCGTCTCCAGCCCTGTCGTACTCCTCCACAGGCTCCGCCTGCTCCACATCGGCAGATGCTACGGACTTGGACAGGCTGAGAAGAGGGGTCATTGATGAGAAAGTCCAAGCAATTCACAATCTGAAGACCTTTTGGGCTAACGCGGCGGCCCAACAGCAGCAACATCTGGGTCCCGTCAGAGGTGTCCACAGCACTCCTGGAGCTCTCGCCTCGGCCAGTCGAGATGTGCTGAGCCTTCTGAACCTCTCCCCACGCCACTGCTCCCCTAATGACACCCAAGACAGCCTGGAGCTGCGGGAGCTGGGGCTGCAGTCACTGGATAAGGGCAGCAAAAACTCCTCCAATGGACATCACTGCTCCAACCCCCGAAAAGTGGCCCCGTCTCCGACTATCTCCACGAGCAGTAGCCCTGGTCCCCGTTCAATCCGACTACCTGCTGGCAACGGATACAAGTTCCTGTCGCCTGGGAGGTTTTTCCCTTCCTCTAAATGCTGAGACATTTCAGACGGCCCTCGACTTTTATCTATCATTTACTATCCTGTGTGCTGGAGGAGAAGGGCACTTTGTGAGGACCGCTGCTGGTCCACCGAGCTTGACGGACAGTAGGAAGGATTTCTTTGGTTAGTGAGTGTGAGCCCACAGAGGCACATGAATGCTTCAGACAGTGTCTTGTCTTCGTGCCCATAACACTGTAAATGGCAATGAGAAATACTCAACGACCTGATACTGTGTTTGTGTGTAACTGTGTGTCAGGTAAATGTAAATGCCATTTGGTATTTTTCCCCCAAAACTTTCGCTGTTTGTGTGGGCCAAGATGCAACAGCTATGACTGATTTCCTCCATTCTTTTTTTTGTTTTTAAATTTAATGGTTATTGTTATTATTGTTTGTTATTGTTATTAATATTATAATAATTATTATGTTTTGTAAATTAATTCCAGTGTTTCACAATCAGTATTAAGCGTTTTATATAATTAAAAAGTGAACAAACCTGTACCATGTAAAGATGGATAGAGTGGGGGAAAAAAGATTTAATATTTTTTATTGAAATCAAAAGGGCACTTTGCCTGATTTCTTTGTGAATTGAGTGTCTGCTCTGAAGCATGGATTCTCTTGCTATTCAATGTTAAGTACCATGTATGACTTTTTAGCCCATGATTTTTGAGATTAAACACTAAAGTTTCATGACAACCATCTGTCATTTATCAGTAAACTGTTTCAATAAAAAAAAATAAAATAAAAACCATCATGTTTGCTTTCTTGCATTCCTGCCTGGACATTATTCTTCTGTATGACCCTGTAATTAATGGACAGGGCAGGAAGTGGGTGACGTCTCTCAATTCACAGTGGAAATGTACCGGCTGTGGCGCTTCATTGTGGGGTTTGCGTGTTCTGTCTGTGTGCATTGATGATTTTTTTTCTGCAGGTCCAGATTGTCTTTAGGTGTGCGTGAGTGTATGATTGTCCTGTCTTTACCCCCCAAAAAACTCACATGAGCTCAAACCTCCAAGTTGGACACGTGGTTCAGAGGATGACTGGGTGGAAGCAGGCAGGTAACAGCTTATAAAAAGTTGCTCCTTATGAACAAAAGGAAAACACTGGGTTTGAAATTGTGGCAGAGCACCTCTCCCAAAGTACTTTACTGATATTGGAGCAGTATTTGATCATTTATCTTGGGAAATCTTTAGATTTTCAAAAAATTTGGTGTGGAATTGAACTACTTATTACAATTCAGTGTGGTGAAATGAATTCATTTCTTTATTACCATGTGGGAATCCAATTGCATCATGTCTGTAAGCGGCTCACGCGCTGTAAGGAATGATAACGGGCCCACCAGTTTCCAATGAGCGCCGTCCGATAAGCCCGCAGATAGCGGTCTTACTGTTTTCAAGTGGTCCCTCCTTCCTCCCGTCGACAAATCAGCGCTCAGGAGGAGGACCCGCGCGCTGCGCCGGGCCGCGCTCAGCAGACAGTGACGTCAGCTGCAGTAAGGGGTCTCCGTGCGGTAACGGCAGTACGACGCGGAACAAGTTACGATGGTCCTCATCAAGGAGTAGTAAGTCCGCTATTTCTGTTTGGTTCTCCCCCTTTCTGACCGTTTTTCGGCCGTCGCATCGTTTCCTCACACGTTCAGTCAAGCGTGGCGGTTTTCTCTCCGTTAAACGGGCGCGGATGAAAACTTTTCCAGCTGTCTCTTCGCCCGTGTCAGGCACACGAGGGTGTAGGGTGGGTTTGCTCAAGAGCCGCCGCTCCGTGTTTCTCGGCCTACCGGCTTTGACAGCGGCGGAGCATCGCCTGACAGCTGTTGGGTTTCCCACGTTCACTCCAAAGTCCGGCCGCCTTCGTAACTCTCCGGTTTCGGACTTGTGAGAAAGAAAGAGAGACGACGAGCCAAGTTCGCGACTCGGAGTTTCGGGTTGGCTCAGGGCTTTGCTAACGCTAAAACTAGCTGACCTGTGTTGGTAACCTGGATGGGGATCGCCTCGCGCTGCTAAGTCAACAGTTACCTGACAGTGCGGACACGTTAACCCGCAGCGGCGGCAGCTAATCTTTACCGAGATAAGTCGCTGTGATTAGGTGAAGTTTGCTCACTTCTGTCCGATCGAACCACTTGTGCCGTATAGCTGGCTACATGTTGCTTTAATAATTAGCTGTTAGCTGACTGAGGAAGTTAAGAGTGATGATGTAGAGTCCACCGTCAGTTTGAACTAAATGGTTTAACCACCGCTGCAATCGACTGAAAATCATAAACAGACGTGTTTGGTCTTGTTGCTTTTAAAAGTATTTCTCGTAATTGTTCCTGATGAGTGAGGAAGTAGAAGGATACGACTTTTTTAATCTTGGCTCCGTCAATTGGAAATTTCCTGTCAGAGCGATGTAGCTTTCATTGAACCGCCCCCTCCCAGCTCTAAGACTAGTGCGAGTAAACAAAAACAAAGCAGACCAGCAGAGGCTGCCATTTTCAGGTAAATCTTCAGTTTGTACAAGCGTGTTCCCAATTGATTGTAGTTTTGGCTCCAAGAGGAATACGTCGTTGTTTTTAGCATGTACTACAACACTGTCCTGAAATGTACCACAGTTTATGTGCGGTAGGCACCCGCTGGATCATTACTTGATAAGGCGTCCTTTGTTTGTTTTACACCCCCCCCAACCAGTGGTGTTTGCCTCCACTCCATTAAGCCTGCATCTCTCCACAGCACAGCCAGTGATGCATGGGTTCAAAAATTCTACTTGAGTAATAGGCTGTCAGCAAAGTGTCCAGAAGTCCACAAAACTCTCTGTCAACTGATGGGGATTCATGCAAGACCCTTTTTAAAGCTTCCCAGATCTCACAGATAGCCTCAGCTTGCACTTTTTATTTTTGTACATATAAGCTTTACACGTTGAAGAGCAAACTCAACATTTTGGTCCTGCATCCTGTTCGTACCTTGTCAACAAACAAAAATACAGTTTCAAAGTAAACAAAGTTTGACACCCATCACAACATAACGTTAACTGTATTTGCACATTATGTCACTGTACTAGACGGTTAATATACTCCCAGGAACAAGTAAGACAGGCTTTACATCCCACACTGCCATAAAATAGAGACACTCAATGTTTTTGTGGAGCTGTAATTTATCTTCATTCTCAGTTTGTCACACCACAGGAAATTGTGCCGTTATAACCCGCCCAAAAGTGGATTATCAAGTAGCTGTTAATAATATGATGATGGTACTCCAAATCCTGGGAATATGTCCTCTGCTGTGTCCTCTGGGAGGGGTGTGTCTGAGACCAAGATGTGAAACTTAAAGTATGTGAGGCACATCTGAAAAGTCAACAATCATTGTAAAAAGACTGGACTGATAACTAAAAATAGCAGCAATAATTATGCAAACCACTGTTGTAATTAGAAGGCAACTGCTGCTGACAGTGTTTCCAGGCTCGGGTTTTTTTTGGCAGCAAAGGAAGATAATCCACGACTCCTTTTCGTCCCTGATCTGAGTTAGTAAAACTACCCGTGGCAAAGTAATCACTGCTGGGTAAAGTTTTAGGGAAAACCATCAGCTCTCCATGAATGTGGCTCTTCAACGACCGGTAGCAGTCGCTTCCACCGATCTGATCCAATCCATTTCTTTTTTTCATAGAAAGATCGCAGTAATCACAACTCATCACAAAGCCGTGCTCCATAGTTGTGAGATTTTTACTTTGGAGAGATTTACTTCCTGTCCCTGAGTGTCATCCGAGTCTAGCTTTAGTTTAAACTCAAGTTCACGGTGTAGTGTTGTAAAACTAATTCTCACCGTCATGCTGTGTCACTGCTCATTAATATCAGTGAGCTCCTGGGCTTAAGAGGGCGCCCAAAAAATGTTAGGTTTGTCTGTCAGTTCAGATTTTGCTTCAAACGTGTTCTTGCTGTGAGTTTCCTCTTCTTTTTTTCTGCCGTGTGTGGTTTCTGGTTTGTGAGGGGAAACTGCTTGCTCATGGGGGAAATGATGCAATTGTTTGGGCACAGCATAGTACGCCCTGACGGTTTCAGGGCACAAAGTAGCTCCACTGCCATTCTGTTGCAATGCATCAAAGAAAGCCTGTTGGTGACTCTCACATGTGCTTGTGATGTTTTTTTTCCTGAAAATTAACAATTTGTAAAAAGCCACAAAGGGTTTAATACTCTGCCAAACCAATAGAGACAGCATCCAGTCCTACCAGAGACTGAGTGAGGCTCATTTGTCTGCTGCCCCCCACCTTTCTTTGTCCCCATTGTACGTCTGAACATATTGGTGAACACTGGACAAAGCTACCTGACATGGTCACCGTTGTGGTGTTGTATCAATTTCTTGTACACAGGCCACTGTGGGTCGCAGCCAACGCCTTAAAACAGCTGCTAATACACACATGGTGCTCACCAAACCCCAGTCAAGCCCACCTTGTTTATTCTCCAGGCCAGGGGTCTGCAAACTTTACAACCAAAACAGACATTTTGTAGCTCATCCCACCAAAAATCAAAAGTGTTTGGAGTTCCCAAAAAGAGGCCTATTTACTTTTGAAATTACTTTGATTTTTAACATATAGTATCTCTGCAATACTGTTAATGTCTCAAGACATTTGACTTTTTTGGTATTGTCATTTAAAATTATTTGAAAAAAGGTGTTTTATCACTTCAACAGTCATGCTCTGCTTCTGATCAGTGAGCTTTGCTATGAGTTTTCTCAAACCTATTTAGTTTTATTTCATTTGTATTTTACCCAGAATGAGCTGCAGGTTACTACTCGCCTTGCTGAAGAGTGACCCCAGCTGGCCTCTCGTCTGCGTCAGTCTGAACATTTCTTTTCATTTGGCTTTTTTCACTTTAAGTTTTTATGTGCATGTGGGTACAACTCAATTGCTCTATTGGCCCAA
>JAUESE010000015.1:5507560-5518913 GCA_032274725.1 Malacoctenus triangulatus
CTCGTCCCGCGTGTTTCCTTTATTCTGAATGATTAGAGGAAAAGATTCACCTGTAAACTCCAGTAGATTCATTGGAAGTGAGGAGAAGTGTCCACACATTTTTTTTAAAACTCCTTTTTCTTTGTTAAGAGGTCAAGTTTAAAAAAAAAAAGAAGAAATGAACATGACATGACATGACATGACATGAAAATAAAATAAAGAGAGGAACTACTCGAGGTGTGCACGAAAATTTGGTCCAAGATCGTATCAGTATGCAAATAAATGATCTCAAATTCCTTCACTTTGTAAATTCTAAAACAATTTTTGTCACCACGTGTGTAATCTATGAGCTGAACTTAAAGGTTGTCAGTAGTTTGTACTTCCTGAATCATGAGGGGCTCGAGTTGGGACACAAACATTGTTGAGGCCTGACTTTGTTGAAGCAGAGCCATTGTCTCGCTCTGGCATAAACATGACGATAAGGTGAATAATTTTAATGCTTATCTTAAGTTATGGCAGCTCTTAACCTGGGACAGATAACCTGGCCAGCGCTGCTAATTAACCTCGGAAATAAATGGTCCTAATCTGGCCTCGCAAAATATTCTATTTTGAAGACTATAATACTCAGAGAAGACTATTGATTATCGGCACGAGGCCCAATATCGTTCACTTGATTTAGTTCAGATGTTCTTTTAAGGAGGATTTTTGCCCCTTTGGGACTTCGGGTCCAACATGCTGGTCTGTGGTCAGTCTAGATGTGCAATCCTGCGCACATTCATTGTTAGTCGTAAGCTTCATACCTTTATCCCAACATCGATAGCAGCTCGTAATTCTGGCCTCCTTTCTGAGTGAACATTATTTCCCAGTCAGCACCTGCTGTAAATCAATCTACTGTACCCAGGCCAGTATTGGGCAATTTCATTATTCAGCATGGATTTCGGATTGAGATTGTGACTTTCCTCTGGCAATTGCTTACACATGAGAACAAATTAAACATCCATCTTGTGACCTCAGCATTACCTCTCCTAAAAATGTTTTTTTTTCTAATTCATAAAGTGTGGGAGGATAAATAAAAGAAGCCTCCTCTGAGCGCTCAGTTGAAGTGTGATCTCTGTCGTTCTTTTAGTTTATTATATGTTGCTGCTGTAATAAATAATCCGTCTTTGACGCGGAGCTAATTGCTGCTTGAATCGGAGGGTTAAAGGCATAAAGGCAGTTAGTTCCTAGGTGAGGAGGTGTCACCCACCATGCAAAACAACACGGTGGAGAATTTACCTTCAAGCTTTTCCGTTCCTTAGGAGGTTGCCTTAACTGCTGCTCAAACCTGCAGCAATGAAAGAGAAGGGAGAACGGCCTGTTTTATTATTAGAGATGAGCTGTTTGGTCTGCATGATCACATGTGGATCAAACCCGATCGCTTCTTTTGGACAAAACATTACTTTTTAAGTGAAAGCCTTTTCAAAGATGTGATTTACACGCGCGTTTTCAAGCTCATTGACTCCGCGGACCACCTTAACAGCACTTGTCCCGCCCTCGGAGCTTCCTTCGCTCGCTGCGATTGGCTGGAACCTCGTGGATGGAAGTGGCTGCAGAAATGCAAAACTTGTTGCTGGCTCCTCTGGACGCGTTGATCTCACACAGCGCCAAGCGGCAGAGCAGTCTGCGAGTGGATCTGTGAATCGCTCCCAAGTGCGCTCAGACCTCACCACACTACACTCGGTAAACGGAGGGACGCGCGCACCGGGAACGACACGCACTGAGAGGACTCGGAGTCCACGGCGCCTCACGGCCGAGCGCATGAACGGCAGTGGGTGAAGGATGCTGTCCGGACGCTGTGGAGCCGCGGAGTGCGGGTAGTGCACGCCACGCCGCTCCGCGCTTCCAACGCGTAAACAGACGCTCCGGTCCTCCGGCGCCCTGGCTGCAGAGCCGCGCGGTTGGACTTTTCTTCCTCAGAGGGACTTTTGCCTCCACTGACGTGTTTAATTTTTCCTTTATTTGAGACTTTGAAGGACATTATTGCAGCGCTGAGTTGAAGAAAACGCTTTTCTTTGCGCAGCGTTCAACTGCGCGGCAGCGATTGGACATTTTTTTTTCTTTATTTGCATCATGGGACCTTACGCTGAAAGTCATTCTGGGACACTTGACATCGGACTGGAATAACAAGTCGGCGAAGAAAAACAGTTTTATTCCGCGTTCAATCCCTGCCACTTTTTGCGCTCTTATAATTAGTGAGCGGACTGTTTTTGTGTCAGGTTCGCCCCGAAGAAAAGCGCACTGAAAAACTTTGGTATGTGAAAGGTGACTCCTGTAGCAAGTTTTTGTTGCTGTGTTTTTGTTTGTTTTTGTTTTTTTTGTTTTTTTTTTTCTTCTTTTTTTTGGTCGAAGCAGTCGTCAACAAAGACGTAAAGAGGAGCTTTTATACGGAACAGACACAATCAACGTGCGTATTTTGGACACAGTCTGTCTCCGCGTCCGAGGAGAAGTTGGAAAAAGAATAGCGTCACCGCAATGAAAACTTATTTGGTGAGTTTTGATACTTAAAGTAGACACACCAGACTTATCGCCAGAGTAAACTGACGTTTTAATCGTGCTTTTGCATCTTTTTTTTTTCTTCCTATTTTTGTTTTGGAGACAGACGGGAAAATAGACAGTGCGCCGATGTCTGGCAAACTGGCCGTCATGTGGGATTGATTGCAGGGGAGTATGTTTGGGCTGGAGCAGTTTGGTTCTCAAATTAATAGCAGAAACCCTGGCCAGTCAGAGAGAAACATAAACCAGCAGAGACTGAACATGGGCTCCCATTATAAAGGCCCTGGCTTTCATGCCGGAGGCCCACCGGGAGCCGTGGAGCCCGGCATGGGCCCTCTGAGCGAGCCGCAGATGCTCGGGCTCAATATGAACATGAACGGAGAGCAGTACGGGGGCTTCCACCCGCGGGGGCACTCAGACATGCATGCAGGCGGCGGACTTCAGCAGCAGCAGCAGCAGCAGCAAGGACCGATGCATGGATTTTTTAACAACCAGCAACCTCATCAAGGACACCCTCACGGCCACCAACCTCACCCCCACCAACATCACCCTCATTTCAGTGGGAACTTTGGAGGCCCAGAGCCAGGTTCGTCATGCCTGCACGGTGGCAGGCTAATGGGCTACAACAACAATGGCATGGGACCACAGCAGGGCTTTGGTGAAGGATTTGATCCTCTCGCTGAGGGACAGACAGGCGATGGCTTCCCCCAGCAGCAGCAGCAGCAGCGGCCCACTAACATGCCTGACTTTCAACATCACGGGCCTCCCAGTGGCAACCATCCCGTCCCTGCTCCCTGTCTACCCCTGGATCAGTCACCCAATCGAGCGGCGTCCTTCCACGGGCTTCCTTCTTCGTCCTCCTCCTCCTCGGAGTCTCACGGCTTGGAGCCTCGGCGGATGCCCAATCAGGGAGCCGTCGAAGGATTAGACTACAACTTCCCCAGTGAGCCCCAGTCTGGACACTTTGATGTACCTGTGTTTTCTCCATCAGAATCAGAATCTCAGTTACCACATTTTGGGCCAGGGAGGCCGGTTCCCAGCGGGAGTTTCCCAGGAAACCCTGGCATGCCGCGGACACCAGGTATGCCGGGCATCTCTAAAGGGCACCAGCCGCCGCCGCAGTCCCAGCAGCCTCAGCACGGAGTGTTTTTTGAGCGTTTTGGAAACGGCCGGAAGGTGCCCGTGGGAATGGAGCCGGGCGTCAATGCAAGACATCCTCTCATGCAGCAGCAACAACAGGCTGGCTTGATAGCCAGACAGAACTCGTGCCCCCCTGGCCTCCCCCGACCCCCTCAGGCTGAGCCCGGCGCTGCTAACCCTAACATTCTGGATGGAGGGGTCATGATGCCTGGCCAACACAACCAGTTTGAATATCCCATTCACAGACTGGAAAATAGGGGTCTGCACCCCTATGGGGACCCCATGTTTAATATGCAACAGCAAGCTCCTCCTCCCTCCCAACAACCCCCAAATCAAAGACTGCAACACTTTGACTCTCCTTATATGAACATGGCAAAAAGGCCGAGATTTGATTTTCCTAACACACACGGCGGCGAAGGCTGGTGCGGCAGTATAGATAACCACCTCTCCCCCTCCGCCTACCCCGGCCTTCCTGGAGAGTTCACCCCACCCGTGAATGAAGGCTTTGCACCAGGTCCCCTGCAACACCCAGGACCCGAGCAGCAGTCCCTGCAGCAGCGCCAGAATGCAGCCATGATGATAAAGCAGATGGCTTCACGTAACCAGCAGCAGAGGATGAGGCAGCCCAGTCTGCAGCAGTTGGGTCACCATGGCGATGTCCCTCCCGGCCCGATGGCTCACGGCGGCCCGGTCGGGAGCATGCCCCAGCCTAACTTCGACCGGGAGAGTGCCGGCAGGATGCCCAACATCGATGGACAAAATCCTCATGTAACTCAGGAGAACTCCTGGTTTCAGGGGTCCCACCCACCAGGAGAGATGATGTCACGACGTATGGGTGGAGCAGGTAATGAGTCAGGGCCCCATGACATAGGTTTACAGCAGAACGGGGCCGGGATGATGTTTAGGCCAGGCATCGGCATGCAGGAGCCCATGAGAATACCAGGAGATGGACACGTGCAGACCCTGCATTCCCCAGGCATGCACTCGCAGTTCAGTGGCAACATGGGCAACCTCTCACAGATGCAGTCTCCAGGAGCAGGGACAGGACATCCAAACGCTCCAGCAGAGAGGCGGCCAGCTGACTTCCCTGCACCTCCAATGGGAGCACAGCCAACATTTCCCTATGGGGGGGCTAACCGTCAGGGGCCTGCCCACAGTGCTCCCCAGGGTGTGAGCACCTCACCAGGGAGCTACCCTCCTCAGTCTGAGTTCCCCTCAGGCCAGCGGTCGTCTGTTAGTAAGCTTGGAGCTCTGTCCCTCGGGAACTTCAGCAAAACCAGCAGTAAAGACAGTGTTTTCGGCCAGAGCTGCCTGGCGGCCCTTTCCACGGCCTGCCAGAACATGATCGCTAGCCTAGGGGCCCCCAATCTTAACGTAACATTCAACAAGAAGAACCAAAATGAGGGCAAGCGAAAACTGAGTCAGACAGAGCAGGACATTAATAGCAGCACATCTAATGGGACTGGCAGTGCTGGTCCTGAATATTTTCAGAGCAGCACTTCCCAGAACAGCCAGATGCCTGGCACCGGGAATAGCAACTCTAAGCCTGCAGTTCAAAGCCAGACGGTGCAGGGGGAAGCCAGTGCCCTCTCCCCAAATTACAACATGGACGCTACCCCGTGCAGTGAGGGGAAGGCAACAACAGGGAGTGGGAGAGGGAGAGGGAGGAGAAAAAGAGACAGTGGACATGTGAGCCCTGGAATTTTTTTTTCCTCTGACAATGGCAACCCTGTTGTAAGTCCAGGCCAGCAGACCCCCTCGGCTGGCGTTGGGGAGAGGGGTGGGGGCACGCCCCATGAGAAACACCTCCAGTCGCCCTCTTGGGGAAAAGGAGGTGACCTAATGTTGGGGGACCAGGCTGACCTTATGTCTTCTTTAGACAGTGGCATTCAGAGTGTCGCTGCCAAGTCTGACAGCAGCTCACCAAGAGTGGACTTCCCTGACGATGTCAGCACCCACTATGGCAACGAGGATGAGGTGTCCTCCAGCTCGGACGCGGGAGGGGCCTCGGTCCCCAAGCCGAATCGCAGCCCGATGATCACCGCCTCACCCAAGATGCAGAGGAGTGACCACGGGCTGATCAATGGACAGAAGCCCCTCGGCATGGGCATTAACAATCATACTACCTCGACACCAGACAACTATGGACTGAACGCTGGTGTGGGCACGGGGGCCAGTGGGGTCAGCCACCCGGGCACGCCCGGCGTGGAACAGGTACGAACCCCGTCCAGCACCTCTGGCCAGGAGGAAATCCACCCCCTGGAGATTCTGCAGGCCCAGATCCAGCTCCAGCGGCAACAGTTCAGTATCTCAGAAGACCAGCCGCTGGCGATGAAGAATGGCAAGAAGAATGGCGACTGTCCCTCGCAGAACGGAGACAATGAGCTGGCGAGCTGCAGCCCGGATGCTGGGAAGGGCTCAATGGGCACTATTGACCTTGACACCCTCATGGCAGAGCAGCACGCCACCTGGTACGTGCCCAGTGACAAGGCCATGATGGACGGAGCAGAGGATGACAAGGCCATGGGACCCTGGGAAAAAAACAAGAGCCAAAACAACAGTAAAGAAGGTAAAGCAGACAGTTTCATTCCTTTGCTTCTCTTTTTCCACATTTGTCTCTCTTTTTTGGTTGCAACACTCTCCCTCACACTCAACCCAGACTCCAATAAATTAGCAGTTTTATGCATCAAGCTCAGTTTCATTTTCATTTAAAAATAGATTTTTTTCAATGTTAAGGGTTAAATCTCCCACTTGACAGTTTAATGCTGTGGTGACATCGTTATGTACATTATGTGCAGGCAGAATGCAGCCGTGTGTGCTCAATTGGAAACTATTTTTTTTTAAGTCAATTTAAAGATTAAAGTAAAATTCACATGAGTCCAATTCAAGTCTTCAAAATAAGTAAATTATTCAAACGCAATAATTATTGCGGCGTTTTTCGCGTTAGGGCGAATTGTGAAACGTATTAAAGTATTTAGAAAACGTAACAAAGAAAATCCGTCCTAATGAGCAAAGTAAACACGTCTGCTGGAAGTATTTTTAAAGGTTTCTTCATTGTACAGGCACTTCAAAAGAACAGCTCGAGAAAAGTAAACATTTCCTGTGGTTCTTTATCTCGGTTTTCAGGGTGAACAACTACATTGAGAAGATTAATAGCTTTCTGAGGATATGCTTTTGCGCAGCGGGGTTCCCCTCGCCTCCTTACGTGTTTGTTTTTGTTATTATCACGGGATAATACGGAGCTGGTGAGGCTGCATTGATTTCACATCGGCCGGACCAGATTTCAGGGATTAGATATCATAATGAAATTACTGACACTCCGGTGAAGTTTAATTCACCGAGATAAATTGTAATCTAATTTAGAAATGCTTTAAATGCAAATTAACATTCCCTTGAAATGCCGTTTATTATCGCTAAATGTGGACGTATTCGTTTTTTTTATTCACTTTTGGAAAATGTATTTAAAGCGTACTGGTCATCGATAGAATTTGACAAATCAATTGTAGGTGAGAAAAATATTTGGGAGTGAGTGAGTGAGTTCTTCAGAGTTTCTTAAAGTGGGAGATGTTGATGTGAACACACAGAAGCCGTTTTTCAGGGATTTATTGTAAATTTCAGAGGATGGATTTATGACCACAATTTAGGTATTTTAGTTTTTTCTTTTTAAAGTGCTCTTGAGAAAAAAACGCAAATAACATAAGCATTTTTTTTTGCTATTGAAGGTGTACTGTTTGACTGTGAATTATAAATATTAATAATATTGCTCGTATTTTAAACGCCTAACTTGTAACATTTTTGTTGGGGTTACTTCACGTTTTTTAATCATATGAAACTATTGAGGCTTGGTGTCTGCGGTGGTAAACTCTCTACATTTGACACAGTGCTGGCATATTTTTTCGAGAGTGGTATTTTATCGTCTAAATGACTCTTTGAATTTTCTTTTCATTTTACTTGTTTACGGTCGCTGTGTAGAGAACGGGTAAAAAGCCAGATCATGTGTCGCTGAATTAAACAGATCGTTCCAGTTTCTTCTTCAAGCTGCCGTGAAGCCTGCGGCTGTTTCCGCGTAACACAATGTGAATATATATGTATGTATATATATGTGTGTATATGTTTGTGCGGAGCGTCCAGCGCGTCACCGGCGCCTCTTTGTTCTGATCTGTGCGGGTGCAGAGAGGGGCGGGGGCGCGCATCGCGCGGACTCTCGAGTCCGGGCGCATTGTTTATCTGAGGCTGAGCGCCGGGTGTCGGGTTGTAACACTAATGCCATTACATCGAGGGAGCGCTGTGACTGCTCGTTCAGGCTGTGGAGGAGCTCTGGGTCATTATGCAGCAGACAGAGGAGCCACCGCACGCAGGCAACATCACTGATTACAGCCAAACTCCCGATTCACCTCTTCCCACTCTTTTTGCCCCCCCATACTTTTTTTTTTTATCAAGGGGCAAAAAAAAGAACCTTGTTTTGTGAATGAGTTGCCATATAACATCAGTGTGTGTTGCATTAAATGGATAAGCAGTCAGTCATATTCATCCTGTTGCTTTGTGTTTGAACCTCACTGATGTGAAAGCTCGTTCAACGTTACAAAGTTAGAAAAATCAGAAAGCGTTTAAAATCCGAATGATCCATCGCTCCCTCCTCTCCTCTCCTCTCCTCCTCTCCCCTCCTCTCCCCTCCCCTCCCCTCCACTCCCCTCCTCTCCCCTCCTTCAGCCCTCCCTGCATGGACACAAGGCATGCAGCTCTGGAGCGATCGATAGCTAGTTAGCACAAATCACGGCTCCTGACAGTTTCTCATTTGAGTGCTTCAGACAGCAAAGATGAAAAAAGGGTGGAGGTGTATTTGGGAGGGGAGGGGGGGATTTTTTTTAGATTGAATCTGATGCTAAGGCTACACAGAAGGGAGCAAAATAACATAATAATTTAAGATAAGTCCCAGCCCATGGAGGAGGTCCAGAAGGAAACAGCATCCCACCGGCTTTCGAAAGTCCACTTGGACCAGTCAGTCAACTTCCAAGTCCTCAGTGCTGTAAACAAAAAGACCTGCCACCAGTGAGATCCTTCCTGTGACATTAATTTAATATAAATCAAGGCAATTCTTTAGTCCATTAACCTTAATGAAAAATAACTCGGTCAAAGAAAGATGATCATCGTAATTAGGAAGAAATTCATTTTCATCCTCGCAGTGACGGATGAAACGACTCTTTCCGCTTCTAAGTGCTTGATTTAACATTTTAATCATCACAGGATCCGAGAGAGTTAGGATATTGTTTTTAGAGTGGAAATATTCTGGAGGTCCAATAAACCTTAAGTATCGTTCAGGATCGATCGAAACAAATTGAATTTTCTTTTGAAGGTGATTTTTTTTGTTGTTTTTTTTTTAAAAAATTTTTATCTCTCCTTGGTGAACTAGTTTCCATTCTGTCCTCCCTCCAAAACTTCTCTTGTCATCACCATTTCATTTGCATAGCCGGTGTGTGTGAGTGTGTTGTGCTGCTCTCTCGGGAGCGTTGTTGAATTATGCACTGATTATTTTCACTCCTAAACAACTGACACTCTCGCCGCCTAATACATTCAGTAATAACAAGCTGTATACATTTACACACAGAAACCTAAGTTAACTCGCTAATCGTACTGCATTAATAATGTCAATAATGAAGAAAAAAAGGAATTTTAAGCTGCACTTTTAGTGGGATTCTTTTCAATTTACACTCGCGAGTTCAGAAAAAAAACGAGAGAATTTTTGGAGTCGTGTGAGTTTTGTTGTCATGTTGTGTGCTTGTTGTTGCTTCGTGTGTGTCTGTGTGAGTGTTGGGGGCGGGCGGTGGGGTCAAACAGAGATTTAACTGAAACAGGTGAATTTTGCTGTTGTGTTTATTGTGGCGATGCAGACAAGTTGGCTTGCTGACGATGGCAAAGGTGGGAAAACCCTCGGGGTCAAAGGTCAGTTTGGATTGTTTACATCGCCATTTCATATAAAAAAAAAAACGTTTCGGTCGTTCCACCAACCGAACCTTGTTTTGAACTGTGTTTTCGCTACAGTAGCCACATATCTTGCGAGGAAAGAGAAACAAAACGAGACATTCAGGCTCCCTCTGAGCGCTCCGACGTGCACACGACTCGCTGATAAAAGTTAAAACGAGCCCGCAGAGTCTTCGCTCTCTCGTCGTTTCACCCAGCGCTCCTTCTGCGCGCTCCCTGTGCGCCTGTTTAAAGTGATGCGTGTGGCAGTAATGTCCCCCTCCGGACTCCATATTTGGCCTCCTCCTCTTTGTATCTCCAAGTTGTCACCAAGGCTCATTGATGGCAGTGGCTGCAGATTCGTCGCCTGAAGTTTAGGTGCAGATGATAAACTTTTCCTGGTTCGTTGTCAGTTGATATTATTTCTCCTTTTTTTCTCTCTCTCTCTCTCTCTCTCTTAAAAAAAAGAAAACAGGCAGCATTTTTTCCTCTCTTCCTGTTTCCTTCTCTTCTTATATCTTCACCAGAAGCTGGCCGTTCATTTGGAAACTCGTGCAAAGTCGTGATAACAGGCAACCGACAGGCGAAGGAAGTGATTCAGTTATTTTTACTTTTTCAGCCACATGCACTCATGCGACTCCTTTTTTTTCCTTCTTCTTCTTTTCTGTTTATCAGCTCAGTTGAAACACTTCACAAGTTGACCTTGTGGAATAGTTTCACTCCTCACGCTCGGTAATCAGTCCTTAAACAGCTCTAATAATGATCAAATCTCTGTCACTCCGACTTTGACAGATTTGAAAAGAAGGAACTCGCGTCTTATCACGCCAACTAGAAAGCACTTAAAGCGCTGAAAGAGCCGTATTGATATTCCACCGTGGAGAACAATCCTGTGAGACTACCTGGCTTTGACATTTCAGCACGACAACAACCCCACAAATCACGCCCGTAATTTTTTGTTTGGCGTTACTAAAAAAGAAGAGAGTGATTGGCATGTGCTTAAATGTGGAAAAAAACAGCTCGGGGCAGTCTGTGTTCTTTACCTGTCATTACAAGGTGTTTCATATTGACTTTTTTACAACAGCACACATCCGCCGAGCATTTCAGAAACTCCTGTACTGCAGTAATGATAATCATTATGATAATCACAGCAATTAGCATTGGTAATATTGTTTTGCAAAAGTCATAATTCATCATCTAGCGAGTACTGTAAGTTGACTTGGTTATTGACAGGCTCATCAGAGCTCTAAAAAAACACTGTGGGTTTATGATTGCAACTCTTTATTGTTCCAATAGAAACACGTTTCATGAACTTTCATAGAACTCAATAGAATCATGTCGAGAAAATAAAACTAATTAAAGTAGAAAAACTGAGCGGGAATTTTTTTTTTAAAATAAAACTGTTTTTGTTGCGTCTGCGTGTGCGTGCGTGACCATGTGACAAAGGGCAGGACTGTAAGCGCTGCAACTTGATAGTATGGATTTGTCAGCTACCGACATAAAGTTTGATTTATTTAGACTCGGTGTCAGGCTCACGGCTTCAGCCCCGCAGCTCAGGTGTCTCGCTCAGTGGAACACACACACTTAATTCTCATGTGTTGAAAATATTTAAGAGTATTTACTCAGCCTGTAAATAGTGCAGGACTGAAAACGCCCATCCTGCATTTAAGGCGTCTAAGATTTAAGACTTGTTTTTTTTTTGTGTGTGCGTGTGTGTGTGTGTCTGTGTGTGTGTGTCTGTGTGTGT
>JAUESE010000015.1:5533737-5545218 GCA_032274725.1 Malacoctenus triangulatus
TGTGTGTGTGTGTGTGTGTGTGTGTGTGTGTGTGTGTGTGTGTGTGTGTGTGTGTGTGTGTGTGTGTGTGAGGGGAGCAGTAAAGCCTGTCCCTCGGTGACTGGGCCTGCTTGCTGGGTGACAGATAGCCCAGGGAGAGAGGGGACACCAGGCTGTTTAGCTGATAATTAAGGGGGTTTTATCTTAATTTGAGCTGTTACTCTCTATCCTCTCCTGTGATTTATGAGTCGCTGGCCAGCCCTGCTCCCCTGCTCTGCCCCTTAGCATTGGGAACAAGACAAAGGAACCCTTTTCCCTCCGCGCACCTACAACTCACATTCATACATTACGAGTGTACAAGATGTACATTATCGCTGGTGTAAACGCTGGAGTGGTGACACACAAACTGATAATTATTCCCAAGAAATACATTTGTGCATGTGAACTCAATAGACCCTGAGAGTTCAAAAACACATAATCAGCACACGTGCTGATTGATATCTGCCTGCAGTGGAGCAGCAGGTCCCTCTCCTTTGGTCTGTGGAGCTCTGGTGGTAATGAATCATATAAGAAAAGGGGCTGAAGACTTAACCTCTCCCTGGCCCAGGAGAGACACACGGAGCTGCGCAGGATAGTGTTCCTGCGAGGTGGAGTGACCGCAGGCAAGAGTTAACTCGATCTTCAGCTGGGTGGGGTATGAGGTGAAGAGGAGACAGGGCGGAGGAGTTGGAGGGGGGGTAGTACAGGCAAACAATGTGAGCCACTGTTCTCAACCTATCACCCCCCGGGGTCACAGCGGAGAAGACATGCTAGTGCAACCTCATCTCCTGCAGTCGCCTCTCACATAAAGGCCGGGGATTTCTCCAGTGCCCCGGCTCGGATGTTGTTTTTACCGAGACTGTGGGTAGATCTGTTGGCCGAGCGTGTTTCGGGCTGTGCTATAATAATCCCACAGGTATTTGGCTTGAGGGAGGGACCTTCACACCTCTGCAAAAATGGCACAGGGCGAAAAGTTTGTGGGCATGCAGGTGTGTGAGCCGAGACGTCATTCTCATTGTCTCTCGTGAACGTTTTTTTTTTTTTTAATGTCAACATTTCCAGTTCGTCTACATTCAGGAGATGTTTTCTTGGTAAGTGAATTGTTTACTCAGTGAGAGACTTTCCAAGACTTCACCTTTCAACTCCACTATCTACAGTTAGTGAAACCAGTTTCAAACTTGTTTTGGTCAACAAATATGAAAGACAAATTTACAAGAGGAGGACTCAAAGCAGTCCGGACCTCACCCACACGACCCATGTTCAGTCTCGTTACGTGTACACATGCACGTGTGTTGGTGGTGAGAATACAAATGGGACGGGCAGTTCTCCACTGGAAGTTCCCTCTTCGACCCCTCACCCCAGTGATCCAACAACCGGTTTGTGTTTCCACGGCGATCCTCCTCGTTTGCTCTTATCTCTTCTCTGGTGGGGCGAGTGAAGAGCTGCAAAGGAAGTGGCGATTTCAGCCGAAGGCACCGAGTCTTCTAAGGGCATGAAACCTCATCTGTCCCCTCCTCCATCTATCTGGGCTCTAAACTTTCACCCCTGACCCTGTCACACCCTCCTCTGGGCTCCAGCAACAACAAAAGCAGAAGATTAGGGAAATTGACAGGCTAGAGGGGATTACTGTAGCCCTTTTCATCCTTGGCTGCACTCACAGTTGACACAATCTGTTAGCAGTACTTCAACTTAATCTGAGTGCAGTTTACTTTTTAGTTTGTGTGTTTATGTAAGCCATGATTTGTACATAGACTTAATTGTAGCAAAATCCACAGAAATAACACACAGGGGCAGTTTCATGTTTACACAGCGTCTACTTTTATTCGCAAGACTGAGATTACTAAACATCCACTATATTACACAGGTGATTAGCAAGCTAAGCTGGGGTCAACTTGGATTTTTCACTTTTCCTTCTCTGCTGAAACTTTACACTTCGAGGGAAACAGAAGGAAGTGGAAGAGAGACACCTGAATCAGACAAGATCATCCGAGTGTGTGACCCCTGACATTTCATGGCCGTCGTTTCATCAGGTTCTGTAAACATCTTCAATGACACTTCACAGGAATATCGTACGGCACAACAAGAGCAAAACTGTAAGCAATCAGCGTGATTACAGTGAACAAAGAAGAATAGATGTCGCTTTTAGAGAAGCACAAAATTAAATTTATGCACACCTGTGCCTGCTAATTACAGTCAAATCCTTCCTCCCTTTTCTCGCTCCACTCCTCTCTCCTTGTTAGCCCGTGAAGTGCCCCTCAATCGCCTTGGTTCCACGGGGTCTGGCAGCAAGTCAAAACTGTGAGCTCGACCCTCTACAAGCACGTCTGCTAACCGTTAAGCCGTTTAGCTCCTAATACCAACAACAAACACTCTTTCTGTGCTGGCCCTGGGCATACAGCGCTGTTAGCTGCCTGTGAGGGAGGTCAGACAACTCTATAATCGGACTCTACCCATCTGCCCTCTGCTCTCCCACACTGAGCAGCAGGTTGGGCTCCTCGGCAGGGGACTAAGTGGGACATGGGGACACAGATGCCCATTGACACTGGACCATTCAGGGAGCTTAAGCCGCGGCATAACCACACAGTGATCTCACAATGAGCAAATCATTTGATGATGTGTACTTTGCTCGCACGTGGGCATACGGTTCGTGTGCAGCACCTGCGAGGAGATGTGTGGATGTACGAGAGCCGGTGTCAAGAACATGCATAATTGTGTGTGGAGAGGTGTGTGCATGTCTGTATATTTATGAAGTGCTAGATCAGACATTTAATTTGCCACAGCCTGGTGAATGTGCAGAGAGGCGTCTCAGTAGATGTGTGCTGTCACCACCCTCTCCGCCCCTTTCTGCCTACCAGCATTCCTCCTTCCTCTACAATCTGACCCTCATTTTCTCTCCGGTGCCTCCACTCTCCCCCACCGCCACCCCCCCTCCCCCCTCCGCTGTGCCTGCACCCCATGCTGGGCCTAATTTTAGAGTTTCTTGCCTGGATCCCAGCATCCAGCTGGAGGTGTCTCTCCACCCCTGCCTAGCTGAGGAGCATCTCTCATGGATGTGCTCCACAGAGTGCGCCAGCGCTCCTCAGGGCGTGTAAAAGGTACGCTGATGGTAAAGGAAGGAGTGTCAAGGAGAGCGGGGGTGGGAGCCGGCTACCCCCTCGCTCCCTGCTCTTTAACCGTGCCAAGGTGCCATGGTAACCAGAATTTACCTCTCTAATGGGGGATTTTCTTTTCATCATCTTTGTTTTTGTTGTTTTTTTTTCCCCTCATGCTCGTCCACCCTGTTCATTGGAAGAGCGCTGCTCTCCACTCAGGGGTGTAAGTGCACAGGTGATTGGTTATGCAGAATCCCTGGTGATCTATTAGCAGTTAGACAGCACACCACATGGTGAACCCAGTAAGAGGCGGCTTTCTGTCAGATAAACTGAGATGGGACACACACAGCTGAACAAACACACTCTGAAAATACAATTTACATACATGCATGGGTGTGTGTGAATATCCTGAATAGGAGTGTTAAAATCACATTACTGTTGAGGTGCTGCATAATGTCTCCACCATGTGTGTATAATCTTGGAAAGATTTAATTGTAGAAAACGGGTTTTCCCCTAATGTTGCACTTCACAATCTGATTTTAAAACACTAAAAATTAAATAGAAAAATAAAATTACTTTTCACAATGAAATATTGACATTTTTAGGATATCACAGTATTACTGTGAGTGGCATATAGGTTTATCATGCCCTTTGCTTTATGCAAGCAGACTCTGATTATTAGATCATCATTATCCTACAACATCAATATTCTAATAAATGGGAGAGAAGAGCTGAGTTTTTGCTCAAAATCTTCACATTTCTGCTTAAATTCATTGTGAAAATCAAAGTGGACAGAAGAAAGACATCCTACCACCACAGACAATACCAAACAGAGCGATTTTCCAGTTTTGTTTCTTTGAAAGAGAATTGTTGTTTTCTGTTTGATGTTAGCAAACACAGAAAAGGCTATGCCCTCGCAGGAAAGTGGGACGAATACATTTTATGCTTTCCTGGAATTGTTTCTTTTATACCATCCCAGTGTTTTTTGTATCACCAACTGTAATAGAAATTGGAAGTGTTTTACCAGCCGACGACAATGATCTCAATGACCGCTGTGCTGCCTATAAAAAGCAACAGCAGAAAGTTACAGAACAAACTGGGCAATGTCTCACTTTGTCATCTGTCCGCCTAGATTTGCTTTTCTTGTTGTTGTTTTTTGTCCTAGCTTTTAGGCCAAATCCTTACATGTAGGCATCCGTTCAACTGCTCTAACAAGCCTACTGGGGCATGAGCTGAGCTATCTGTGGGACATGAATCGGACCTGGCCAAGGGCACAAATCACAGGGAGAAGAAGAAGAGAGACCCTGACAGCGGAGGGCTGTGGCTCAGCTTTCTCCCTCCTCCCCTTTGCTCCTTGGTGGATTTTCTGCTTTTCCTGGTCTCTGTACTGCTGTTGAGTGCTCTGACTTGGCTTGTTAAAATTAATCTCCATGCACGACAAGGGAAAAGGACAGTTGTTTCTCTTGCTTGGCCTGCTCGGAGCCGTGCGAGCGAGAGAACTGGTGTATCAACCTCCGTGTGTGCGTGCGCGCGCGCATGTGTGTGTGTGTGAGTGAGTCTCGTTGGACGGAGCTGGGATGTGATTCATCATGTGGTGGTCAGGCAGACTCAACAGGCATAACCACAGCCAGCCACACCGAGCCATCTGAGACCCAGCAGTCCTGTTGGTTGGCTGCTCTCTGCACACAGCATCACTCTAAACACCCTGGGGAGGCAACGGAGGTGGTGTGTAAAACACACACAAGGGAAGGTGGAGACTGGAGGGCGCATGAGCTCATGTATGCATTTGATAATATATGTGTGCATGAACTGCTTGTGAGTGTGTGTGATGACAATGAGCTTCATTTCCACATACTGCGCTTGTGGAGCTTAGTGGTCGTGCAGGGCTGGAACACAATGTATCTGAGAAGATTGTGAGGAAAGAAAAAAAAAGGTGAAGCGTGTTGTCGTGCCTTTTTTATGTCTTTCTTTCCACGGCTTGCCTGTGGAGTTAGTTTCCGGCTGCGGCTGAGGCCTGAGGTTCCCGAGACAGAGTAATGGTGGTGGTGTAGGATGGGTGGTGGTGGTGGTGGGGGTGGTGGTGGTGGGGGGCGGGTTTGAGTGTGAGTTTCTGTCTTCTCTTCCTTTCCATTGCTCCATCCCGCTCTTCCTCTGTTTCTCTCGCTCCCTATGGATCGAGCTGAAGGACATGTCACCACAACAGCGCACTGGATGAGACAAGCCCACATTTCTGTCTCCCTCTGGCCTCCCAACTTCTCTCCATTGCCTCCTCCCTCCACCCTCCACCCCCCCCTCCTCTCTCTCTCTCTCTTTGCTTTTTTATCCTGTCCCTGCAAACACAAACACATAAACAAACTCAATTAGCTAATGACACTGGCCTGGCCATTGGGTGGTCCTAATTAACGTTTACTGGCTGCCTGATGTCGGCTCTCAGGCAGTGATTAATAACTCGCCCCCTTACCAGCCTGTGTGTGTACACACATGCACACAAACGCACACAAATGGAGGCAGGAAGCACAAAGGTGAGAGTTGCTGCTTTTTTATTGTATTATGATATTACCAGCAACTGTCCGAGGCTCAGACAATTCAACATGTGCCGTTTGGCTGCAAACCAAACCTGTTTTTCGCCCCCTAAATAGTGGACAAGCACTCCTGAGCGGTAGAAGCTGTAATGTGATCATTAAATCCTCAGTGCTGTAAAACAGATTAGAGCCTGAGGGGAGTACGGTGGAGTAGTAAGAGGCTCAGTCCAAACATACTGGGCCCAGCAGACGGTGTGTCAACAGGCCTCGTGGAAGACTTCTCAGGAAAGGCTGCTGTTTAGCTTGCAAAGGGTTAACATCTGTTGGGCTCGCAGACTCCCTGCGTGTGACGCACTGTCTCGATGAGGGAAAGTCTAACAGGAAAGGCAGTCTAAAAAAGGTCCCTGTGCAGCGAGGGCCCAAGGTACGTTTTCTTTGGCCCCCACTTCACATTTTTTGCACTTGTTTTTCCAATTTGCTTAACTACAGTTCAATGGTTTTTGGATTTAGAGATTGCTGCACCGCTCCCCCATTTATTCCCATAGAGGAAGCTTTGTCTTACACAGCAGATGAGGGGCTCTTTTTTTGTGTATTGTTTTGTTTTAACCAGGTCTTTTAGCAAGAGTGGCATTCGCCTGCACTGAGTCCAACTGACGCTCTGCCACTCTTGTGTCCTTGTCACACCCATAAGTTTGTCCTGCCGTTGCTGCACAATCCCTTTAAGCAGCTCACAGATTTCTAGTGATAAAATGGCATCGCACCTGACCCAAAGGGTGTGTGTGTGTGTGTGTGTGTGTGTGTGTGTGTGTGTGTGTGTGTGTGTGTGTGTGTGTGTGTGTGTGTGTGAATGTGAATGAGGTCAGTTGGGAGGGTGGACACAGCAGTGACAAGGCTTCATATGTTAATATGCTGCACATGTGGCTCTGGCATTGGAGGGCTGGGGTGGTCAGAATGACCCCCTACCCATTTCCACCCCATCCCATTCATCCCTACTGAATGTGGCTCTCCATTCACGCTGCTTTCACAGAGGAGGGAGGAGGGGAGGGAGGAGGTGGAAGAAGGGGAGGGGAGGAGGAGGGACCGTGGTCACAGAGGGAGAGAGGTGGTCTTTCTCTTCTCTCTGGCTCAGAGAGAAGGAAAAACAATTGGTGTGCAAATGGATGCTTCTTCTTATTCCTGGATGATTCTCCTCCCTTTTTTCTCCTTCTTTCTTCATCTTTTTTTTCAGTCTATGAAGCTTTAAAAAAGAGAAGGACAGAAAGAAAGAGGAGCTCTACCAGTTGATTGTCCATGTAAATCTGAATAAATAAAACAGGGGAGGATGTAACGTGTGGGTGTGTGTTTATATTTTGGACATCTGATGTGTTTGTGTGTGTGTGTGTGTGTGTGTGTGTGTGTGTGTGTGTGTGTGCGCGCGCGTGCGTGCGTGTTTGTGCGTGCTTGTCTGTGTGCTAGCTAGCCTGTCAAAGGAGAAAGGCCCCCAGTGTCCTCTGTAATTTTCATAGGTCAGAACTGACAATGGCCACTTTGATAGAGAAGCTGTGGAGATGTAAATCAGCCAATGGAGGGAGACAAAACAACTGTCCTCCCACTGGCCCCCACACCCCACCAAAAAAGGGGAATTTAGATTTAAAAGAGTGAGTGAGTGTGCAACACAAGAGAGAGAATGAGCAAGAAAGACATCCCTTCTGCCTCTATTTTGATGATCGTCTCCTTTTCAGATCCTCACTGAGTTGGCTGCAGGAGTGAAGGGGGGTGGGGGGTGGGGGGTTGCAAAGGTTGCTAAAGGAACTATTTTAGTCTGTCCACCTCATTCCTGGGAAAGTTTGGAGCATCTTCTCTATTGCCTGGCACCTGGAGTGGGTCGCTGGGAAGCAGAACAATAACACTGAGGTTGGTGGGTCGTCGGAGCATGGTCCAGCTCAGCTCCAGACGTGGACACGCTCCAGGCCTCCCCTAATCCTATCACTACAGCAGCCCTGGGGCTGAAAAGACCCTCTGGAGAGGGTGGGAAAGGCTCCAGAAGAAGCAGTCACATTTAGAATATGCCTCTGTAATTAATGTAAATAAGCTCTTATGAGAACTTTTATAAAGAAGAAAAAAAAGGAGCGGAAAACTGAATATGTGCACGACACAGCGAGATGAGAAGTCCAAATTTGGTGAGTGATACATCCCAGTGAATCATCGAAGGAGCACCAACGAGATAAAGTTAACAAATTAGCGTAGAAACAAAATAGCTTATAACTTGATAAGTCCAGATTAAAGTCATAAAGATGCCACAAATAATGGATTTGTCCCACATATACCCCGAAGGCTGAGGAGCATGGATCCCACCCAGTTTGTGCAGAGGAATGACAAATCGCTTATACGTGTGTGACTCCGGCTCAGGACATAAACGGGATTGAGGGAGAGCCCAACAACAGCAGTGAGCTGTGGCTTGCCAAAGCATGCTTACGTAAATACATCGTACCACATAGGTTGGACAAAAAAGGGTGTGAAGAATGGAGGGGGGGTGGGGGGGGCATGTTACACTTGCAAACCCGCCTCCACTAATGGTTGTGGTCATTGAGGGTGGTATGTCTGTGGAGGGTTTTTTTTTTTTTTTTGGAGGCAGAGCTGCAGGGTTGTGCGGAAGCCTCCGAGTGTGAATGAGCAGCGAGGCGGTCAGGCAGACAGACAGTGGTCAGAGATAAGCAGATGAAAGCCCTGGGGATGGCTGGTGGGAGAGAGATTGATCCATCAAAGTCTACAGACAGCCTATGTGACATTTGATGCCAAACTCATGAAAACAGCACATTGAGAAAAGCAAACGTGTGAAAGGAAACAGTGGGAAGAAATCTTTGGAGTCATGTTGACAACAATGTTTGGTTTATTTCCTGTTTCATTTGGCAAAAAGAAAAAGAAATCCCACCCCCTTTATAGTTTAAAATGATTTAATGGAATAAAGATTAAAAAGTGCCAGCATTCAAATTGTAGAAATAAATCATTTCTAACAGGATGTGTAATTTTAGGTGACCTAAAATGTGTGTGGAAGAAGTTGCTGTGAAGGAAACCTCTTTTAATTCTGGGTGAGGTTTATGGATCACAGCCACACAGATTTTTTTCTGTGATTCACTGTACAGAGGCGAGTGTTTCATGACTCACCAAACAAAGCTGAACATGTAAAGCTGAACACACGAACGGCTATTTTCTATACTTGTCAGCAGTTTTGAACAGTTAAAACACGAGTGGAAACAGAAAGTATGGATGTGTGTAATTAAGCCTTTTCACCGTTCCAGTTTTCATTTGGAGCATGTCTGTTTACCGTTTGCATGCAGGGAAACGGAGTAAAAAACTGCCAGTGGAAATTGCTAATAGATAATGAACTCGGTTCTCTTCCAGTAGGTGCCAAACAGCCTCGGGGTTCAGAGCAGTCAAGTAACAACAACTCCTGGGTATACAGTGCAGCTGACAACAAGTACAGATCATCCCAGAAAAGGGCAACATACCTCATTAAAATGTATACCGTGATTGCACGGAGTGATGATTCAGTCATGGAGCCACTCTGTAAATGGTACAAATTCGAATAAGGCCTGTCATAGGGATATCATTTTCTGCTATTGATTCCATTTTTATGAGCAAAAAACTTTATGGGCCACAGTAAAGTGTTGAGTTCAGCAATTGGGTATTATGACTGACCATTTTGGTCATTTAATGGCCCACATATTCACTCTCTGGGACCCTGCGAGGGCGCCTGTGGTTACTCACTCCTTGCTTGTGTCTGTTGAGCAGGGTTTTACTGGGGATGTGAGCCTGGCAATGGGGAGCAGTGTGAGAGAGTTTGCTCAGAGCTCCTGTGCTGTGGGAGCTACACATCAAGACACAGAGAGCGCTCTGTTCCAGATATCTGAAGAAGAAGAGCAGGAAAACGATGGCACTGAGGAGTCATGAAAAAGTGTCTTTGTGTCAGAGGGTTGAAAAACAGCCCATTTAGAGTGGTCTGCCTATTAGCTGAACAAAGACAAGGGTCTGTCTCTGAAATCTGCTGCAAAGACTATTTAGTGTGTATACTGTATCGAGGGACAGCAAACAGGATCTTCTCTTTGCGCCCAGCTCTGGCCGTCCCCCATCTTCTTAGAAAGGACTCATCCTTTCTCTGTATTCCTCCTCTGGGCCCACCATCCTCTCCAGCCCTTTTCTCTCCTCTCCATTCATCTTCTCATCCAAGCTACTCTAAAGAGAAAAAAAAAAAACTCGCTAAAACTGCAGTATAGTTGTTTCTATAAGCTGAACGAGCAGTGAGCAAAACACAGCGAACCGAAATATACTGTGTAATCTGGGCTGTCTGGCTAAACACTTATGACAAAGCTCGTGGTTTTTCTGTCCCCTGCTGAACTCCTCCTCTCTCTTTTCCTCCCTCTTCCATCCAGCTTTAAGTCACTTTAACACCACTCACGATTCTCATATCTTCTGACTCCAGCTTGCAGCCATATATGACACTGCTTTGTCATTTTTTGACATAGACATGTTGTCTTAGAGGCCTCTGGTTGATGTGATCATGTGGGACACAGCTGTGGCTCCATGCCTGCTTTTTCACCACGGGGCAGTTTGGTCATGTTGGACGTTGTTTATTTATTACCCATGTGTGAGGCAGAGCAACGTAACTATTCTATCAGGCATGATAGTTATTTTGTAGGCATGTTGGGTGTGTCAGGACTCATTAAGTCACACGCTCATGCGAGAGTATAAATGGATCACGCCTATTTTTAAGGTGGTAACAAGTGTTTATGAAAGTTCAAGTGTATTCGGAGGCAAAATAGCTAAAATCATGTGACTCAAGGGAGTTTCTTTCAGCTCAGTGTTGAATAGGCCAAAGCCACATCTCTGGTTTCAACGGGGAACAAGTGAGACAAGTTGTAATGCACCGAACATGGAAGATATACTGACATAACCCCTCACAACTGCACACTGACACGTTTTTATTTACAACCTCACATCTGAACACTCACAAGATAAATAATAAATGATACAAGCATACACACCCATACAATTGTGTTAAGCCACAATTCACTGATTCACCTCAGGCTGACAACGCAGGAAAAGAAGCTTCCTGTGGTTGAGGGGAATGTGCCCTCACCTGTACGGCAGCTTCTACCTCCACTGACTCACCAACACCTGCGCTGCTGATGATCTCTGACCTGTCAGCAACTGAGCTGTTGTTTCCTTCACTCATGCATCTTAATCTGACTCTGGTCATCGGGTGACCTCTGACCTATTGCTTTTTTGGTGCAAATTTTCTTCTTTCCTTCTGTGACGAGTCCAAATGTAGTGAAGCAACATGCAGTAAACACAGAAAAGTCAAAGGAGCCAGTGAATGTTCATGCATATGTACATTATTGTCAATGAAAATGAGTGCAAAATATTCACACTTTACGCAAAAAAAAAGGAGCGAAATGATTTGTCTGAAGAAAAAGTTGCAGTTGTAGCCAACTAGTTATGATTTAAATGGACTGAGTCCCACTGCAGCTGTGATGGAAACACCCTGTAGGGTGTGTTGACCACAAATGAAGTATTCCACCACTACCACCGTGATGCATATATATTTGAGCGCTCTTTATATTTACCTATGATGCCTCAGAGGAACCCTGCAGTCAGGAAATAATCATCATTAGGTGACGCAGGGTATTGACAATCAATAGCTTTACCTGTGACTGACATGGCAATGATTTTGAAGTCCCCTGAAACATTTTCTCGAGGCTGACGGCTTTCCAGGAAATTTAAATGCACATCTCCCTTCCTACACACACACACACACACACACACACACACACACACACACACACACACACACACACACACACACACACACA
>JAUESE010000015.1:5611261-5627593 GCA_032274725.1 Malacoctenus triangulatus
CCCCCCCCCCCCCCCACACACACACACACACACACACACACACACACACACACAAACTCAAAATGAGACTTTTCTTTGCATCATCCAATCATCTACAGTTTCAGCATTTACTTCGAAAGCTTTGTGTGCCTTCAGTTTTACGGCTTTTATGTTGCATGTTCAAACAGTTTCCCCTATTTTCTTTTGTCCCCCCTCCCCCCCCAAAAAAAATTCATAGTCTTCCATCTTCTTGTTCTTCAAACCATCAAATGTCTTGCTACCCTGTCTGGTTGTTCCTCAGAAGGACAGAGGCACAGAGGTGACTGGGGGATGAAGACTTGGGGTGTATGCGGACCAGATGTCTGGGCTTTCATGAATCTGGGGAGGGGCAACGGGAGAGGACAGCAGAGAAGTGGGGGGACATGGCTGTTCTCAATTACCTTGATCAATGGAAGGGGAGGGGGTGCTTGTGCGTGCGTGCGTGTGTGTGTGCGTGCATGTGTGTGTCTTTGCAAGTGTGTTTGAGTTGGGGGAGGCACGGCACTGTAAAGCAAAGACACAGATTGTTAAAAAATGAGACAAAAGAGACTTACAGGAACTGATCCTTGTGTTAGGATGGTTTCAGTTATGTCATCATCTTTTAGGGACTTTTTTGCCTCATTCTAAACTTTTTTTTATCTCTAGTAAAGTGTTATATGAGCCAGTGTGTAATAATCTACATATTGTTGTTTTTTAGAATCATTACCGCAAGTGATTGTTGTCACTCATGCAGTAGCCTCATGAGGTTTGCTCATGCTCCATGCGTGCGTTTGTGCAAAGTGAAGGTATTCATTAGTGCAGTGTAGAATAGCAGTAACGATCACTTGATTTGCTTCTTAAGACTGCTACCATTATTTCATTAGTGTGGCTTCAACAACAATAAAGGGCTCTGAACTAGGAGATGGTTGCTGTGCAGCTGAGGCCCCTTTAGATCAAGTGGTAGCTCTGTTCTGTGTTTTAATTAGGATTATATGTCCCCTTTAAAGGTTCCTCCTCTGAAGCCCTTCACATTTAGAGCCCTATAGGGTTACACAAGATTAAAAGCACTTTTCCATCTTTACCCTCTGATACATCTTTGAAATTGTGCTTGGTTCCCCGTCTCTGGAACACTTTATCTCCCCCTAAAAAGGGCCGAGGGATAAGAGGAGGGGTGAGGCGAGGTTTAAGAGGTATGCAGCACTTTCCTTTTTTTTTCTTTTTTTTTTTGGTCTCATTTGCTTTGCATTTGCGTCTCTGTTCGGTAACTACAATGGCAATGTTTGGCTATGGTATTTTCATTTATAATATCACTTTGATCAGACTCGGGGGAGTATCACATTACACACTACAGCTTTACTGTGTCCCCCACTTTTGATACTGCGGGCCTGTGTCCAATCACAGAGATCTTCCCCTGTGACCCTTGACCTTTACTCCTACGAGTATAGAAAGAGAAAGGCATTGGTTTCAGCAAAGGGAGGGGGTCCAGCGTGGCTGTTTGGAGCTGCCGACTGCCGAGGACCCCTCCCCGCCTCTTCTTGAAACCAGCTTCATTCTAAACACTTGAAAATCCTCAACATGTGCAAGCAATTAGGTTTCACGACTTGCTCGGGATGAGAAAGACCCACAGACATCCACAGGCGCACACACAGATGCAGCAATACTGAATGAACCTATTTTTCTATGAGATACTGAAGTTCACAAAAATAGACTGAAAACATGCATGAGGCAGGTTGCAGTTGTAAATCAGAATCAGCTCTCCATTGCCTCATACAGTGTTGCAGTTACGGGTTTTTGAGAAGTACTAACTTCAGTTGTCTTATTATTTACATATTTTGCATCGTGAGCCAGATTGAATGCTATTGCAGGCTGGTATTGGTCCACAGGCTGCATGTTTGACACCACTGATAATAGAGTGGACAAGACTGGACACTTTCTCTGCACATCCAGTAAAGTTCTTAACATTTTGCTGTCTTCTGCCATCGATGTAGGGGAATAGCAGGGCGACTGTTCTTTGTCTTTTGACCCTCATAGCTATAAAAAGCAATGAGGCATCACAGTTACAATGATGCCAAATGATCCCTCTTTATGTAAAACTTTTATTAGTCATTTACTATTAATGTACAATTGCTAAGATGTCTTTTTGGATTCTAAGTGACACTTCACCTGAAATGGAGATATGTAGAGTTAATGCAAACCAATTTTCCAACAAATGAAATGTAATTTCAGTTCCTACTCGGATACCCGACAGAGTTCTGGGTTCAAGTTAGGTTTACATCAAACCCAACCACTGAAACAGTCAGTGAGCCATTGCACAAGTACAGCAATTGGACCCTGAGCCAAATTATTTTCTGCCTACCTGAGCCAAAAACTCCACTCTGCAGACACATTCATTACCAGTAGCCGGAGCATGAAGCACTTCTTCTCCCTGGAACTTAATGGAAGAGCAAAACACAAGCTGGTGAAAAGTATTCTGCTACAACTGAAAAGACTGCAACATACTTATCCTGCGCCGTGGATATACAAGTGTCTAGCATGGGACTGTTTTTTTTCCGGTTACTCTACTTGGATTTTTGTTTACAAACAATGAAGACATTCGCGTTGTTTACAAATTAACTTTACAGTCACGTCATAAAACTGACATTAGTTTTCAGTCTGTACTGCAGTCACAGATCTGCAACTAATGAGCAAGAGATGAGACAAAAATGAAAACATGCAATAGGAAATAACTTGTGCTTCAATCGTAATAATGACTCTGCAGGAGAAAAGTGTTTCAGGCATAAAATGAGTAAAGGGAAAAATAAGCACCTACGAATGTGAAAAGTCAATTCATAAAGTACAGCGTTTATTCGCTGCTCTCACTGACCAAAAATAATTTGATGGTGAGTCAGGAATTGCAAACTTTTCTCTCAATGCTCAACTTTTTCTCTTTCCAATCAACAGATTTAGCTTTACACAGTGATGTGGCCAGTGACGAGATGCAGCTCTCGTGGGCTATAAGAGAGTAGTAGCCTTTGTACATGCTCCACATTAACAACAATTTAGTTAATTAGCTAACAGCGATCTGTATTCTGAGGGCTAATTCCTTAAGTGCCTGTCAGCTGTACATGTGATGGCTTTTCTCTAATTGATTACATACGATGTACTTTTACCTCGCTGTTGCAGCAGGTTGTGGCTCTGGTGTTGCACTGAAATGACCAGCGATTGACCAGCAGGTGGTCGGTCTGGTGACACGGAACGATTAGGTGGAGGTCGCTGCTTTTACTCGCAGTAAGATTGGATTTGATGTTTTTTCTTTTTTCCCGGAAAGGATTCCTAAATGTTTTTGTCTGAGCAGATTAGGTGTGTGTTTGATGATGAGTGTGACATGTCACCTTATCAAGGCTAAACGGCTAAAGATTCACTGAGGTAAGATTGGTGTGATGTGGATAATCATTACATTAATGACACACGCTCACATGGAGTGTAATTTAAAAGCAATTATGAGATCAGTAACCTTTTTAATCCAATCATCACCGGGAGTAGACGCTGTGTGTCACGCTGTATCACCTGAACCTGTGGCAAAAGGAAACATTAATAAAATGTTAATCAATCACAGAGAAGGGGGCTGTGCTGACAGGTGGGTCACAGAGAGTTAGCATATCGAAAGAGGCGCTGACTTTCCGGGCAAAGCAGGAGGTACAAAAAATAGGTTCGACAATTATTGCACGACGCACATTTACACAGATTTTCCTACGAGTTGAATTCAATATATTTTTCACTGTATTTTCCAAAAAGTGCCGTGCAATACACAGAAATAGTAACGCAGATGCACACACATGCATGCATACTCAAACACAGGCCTCCAGTTTTGCTACAGGATGCTGTTTTCCAGCTGTTTAAACCACGGCTCAAATTAGCTGCTCAGCCATTGGAAGGGAAGGCAGGCAGGATACCAGTAATTACTGTCTGATTGGTAGAGTGGCTGCAATTAGCAAGTTTAAGTCTTGGAGATTTGCATACATATAAAAAGCTGCGAAAGCTTCGAGCATATTGGTTCACTTCAGGAGCTGCGAACGAGTAAGTATGGTGTTGCTCAACAGTGAGGATCTGCCAAATAAAACAAAATGAAAAGGAAAATCTTTTGCGCGGACGTCGATGGCCCTGGTGCCGCCTGCAGTCATCAAGTCGCACTTGAACTCACACCACGAGTGTGTCATCACGGCCAAAGTAGTGCCAGACGTGACACTGGCGTCATCCAGTAAAAGCACTGTGGAGGAATCTATTTGCTCCCTGTACAGTATCTGTGTGCTTCCACCCCAGCAGCACCGAGGAGAGTCTCAGCAGTGGTCCACCCTTATCATAGCACATTTAACAGGGGGCTAATCCAATCAGGTGGGATAACAGGGTTGCTCTCTGTGAGTGGAGGAGGATCAGGCGAGTGCTCCTCTGCTTCCCATTAGTGTGTGTCTCTCCAGCCGGGCCTATCCTAATCCCATTTCCCCATCTAAAGCCTTAACCCAAACAAGCACACAGGACAATAATCTCCGGTCACACTTCTGTCGGCCGCCCCAGGCCTTCCGATGCTGCCTAATGGAGGGCTAGCGAGAGCGATGCCAGGGGACTGCTAAGGGACTCGATGTGGCTTGTTGTCAGCCAACACAACCAACATCCCCTGCTTTTTTTCCTTTATCTTTCCTCTATTGTTTGTTTCTCTTTTGTTTGGTAGTATTGTGTGTCTGGTACTGGTTTGCATTTCCTCTGTTCCACCAAACACATTTGCCCACAAAGATCTGGTCTGTGCACAGATCATTTTTCAGTTGAGCGTGTCAGCGGTGCCGTTTCATAAACACACATGATTGTAAGTAATCTTTTAGTCCCCACCAAGCGCATTGCCACGAGAACTGTTTAAGAAAAACAAGATTTTGAGGTAATAGGTGGAGATGTGCAGCGTGATCAGCGAGGTCATTACATTTCTTTTCAGAATTCAGACCAGAAAGAAACGTCTGAAAGGAGGTTTTGGCTGCGTCTCCTCGGCCTCTGTGTCCCTGTTGCGAGCACATGTGCCCCAGATGCAGGGTCCTGATCCAAACCCAGGCTCATCCAGACGCCACTCCGAGTGTCTCAGATCACTTACACACTCTCCAAGGACCTCGGAAAAAACTGCCTCATCCACATTTCTCATTTCTTTTGGTTTCCATAAGAAAAATGTAACCCCAACTTCCTAATGAATTCCAACTGAAATATGGTTGGTGCAACAGCACTTACCTCAAACAAGGCTTTCAGCTCAGCAGTTTTATGTTCCACATGGAACTTATTATTCCTTTGTACGAATGTGTTTATTGGGTTTTAATTTTTGTGCATAAGGTAGAAAAACAAGAAGTAGACAATAAAACACTTTCTTTTTCTTTTTTGGACAAATAAGATCATTCTTGATGTCTCCCTGGTTCTGTTTGTTTTTTTCAGCTATTTTCTTTTCCATACTCCACTTCAGCCACAGCCTTCACTCTCCAATGATGGGGAGAGTGCTCTCTTGTACATGTGTGTGTACACAGCTGGAAGTGGAGTTAAATCCCAATCAATTATCAGGCTGCTTTTTTCTCTCATTGACGAAACTGAGTTGTCTGGCTCAAGAAGAGTTGTGTTAGAAGGCTTTACTTCATTGAAGAAGCATTTCAGCAATGGCCTGTTATATTCTGTGCCTGAAATGTCATGTGAAATTATTGTCATCCAGTGAAATCCCAATTTATTTGAGGATGATTAGTTAATTTTCAATTATTCAGCTCTATTTGGGCTTTACATATGTTTATCTCGTATGTATTGATGTTTATCAGCATATAGCTTGGTGTGATTGTATGCTCTAAGATAAATGAAATAAGAGTGCAACCTTTCGGCTTTAATAGTGTCTCACAGGGAGAGGTTGTACAGTGGTCCCAGTGTGCAGATCGTGTCCTGAAAAGTCATGCCGCAGTTCACACGTCATGATTCTGAGCATTAGCATCCTGAGCATTACCACTTGTTGCGTAAAGGAAACCTTAAACAAATTGCCTGGATGAGTCTCATTAATGATATAAGTACAGGAAGAAAATCTTGCAAACGTTGGCAGTCGTCAGTAAAGTTGTGGGTGCAGTAATGGAGCTCTGACTGAATCATCCCTCAAATCTCCGGGATAATTTTGTCGACTAAAGATGGTGACTGTTGCTAATTTACTTAGCATCAACTAATCACTGCATCGTTATAAACTTTATGTGTTACTGGCAAGCTAACTAGTACAAACCTACTCAACAGAGAGTCATCAAAATTCTGCGTAATTGTTCCAAAATTGTTGACAGCTGTGGGGAGAGGTCGGTGGAGAAAAGTTCATCCACCTTTTACATCTGGGAAGATATGATTTTAGAGGAAGGTCTTATTGTTTCTCTTTAATTGCTGCTTTTTACTCCGTCATTTCTTTTTAGCATTTAATGCATCTTACTGTTGGGATGTTCTCTTCTAAAACAGCTGTCTCACGTATCTGTTCTATCTGTTTTTTTATTTGATAGATGACTCAGTTTTTCTCAACAGACAGTGCTGTGTCCACCCACCTGTAAACCAGTTCAAAGTCAGTATACAGCCCACATCAAGCTCCATCAATCATGTGGTTAAGGTTACAGATGGGTTTGGGCCATTGAGTCTGCCAGGTGGATTTATACAAAGCTGTTAAGTAGTGTTGCTACCTTAGAGTCTGAACTCGGGGCACAAAAACCCTGATTTCTGTCTTGGGAAAAGTTTAGTTGTTTTCAGGTCTGTTCTTTTTTCTTTTGTTTTTGATTATTCATTAAAGAAAACAAGAGCATGCTTTTTGTCGCTTATATGAATTCATAACTTAGATGTTTTGGAAATATAATTCATAAACAATAAAATTAAAGAGCATTTCCAACTGTTCAGTCATCAAATCCTATTGTGAAATGAACATGTTGTTCTGTGCTAATATTCTGCAGTGCAACAGAGCAGTTTCAGGGTTGTTTACTGGGAGCCTGGCCAGAAAAAAATAACATGTATGTCCATGCAATAAATTCAAACATCAAATCAGGTTACATCAGTTAGTTTATAGGTGCATATCCTCTCAAAGAGAGTACACTTTCTTTTAATATTTCCAGACAAAATGCATGGGTAGCTTTCCTTTTAAATGACACCTCATACATAAATACATGCACATACTGCCATGTAGTATTTTTAAGTCCTTTTTCTAGATAATCTTTTTACAATATTTGTATATTTCTTTTTTGCCCCAAATTGTGTCTTCAACTCCAGTTCATCTCAGTGAAGCCCAAAATTAGCCTCTTGATTCAAAATGTTGTGACCTGCTGCCTTTTTTGTCAAAAATTGAAAAACAAGAGGTTGGATTTTGTAGTTGACATTGTAATTAGATTAAACGTTAGGTAAACTATAAACATTAATCAGCTTGTGGCCTGTGATATATTGTTGTTGCATATTTACTGACAGTCTCAGTAAATAGCCTACGGTAACTACCTTTATTATCCAGCCAGCTTGGCACAGCTGGAAGTTTGACTTGGCTTGTGACATCAGGGAAAAACATCACTCATAGCTGTGGGTGAGTTATCAGTGACTTTCGCATGCTGCCGGTACAAATATCGTACCCAGCTATTTTGAGGTCAGCAACACTGAAACATCTGTTGTTAGAATGACAATCTGCTTTGGCTGAACATCAGACAGGCGTGTGATTGTTGGTTATTTTAACTCAAGCACAAATGCCCAGCAACCATAGTGACAGTCCGAGTATATCAATATCACGACTTAGCGTGTGTGCCGACCAGTTGACAAGCTGCCGAACTGAAGGGTTTTTTTTCACACAATTGACTCCACTTACAAAGCTCCTAAAACATTAAGGTAAAAATGTACACCTTTTTTGTAAAACTGTATGTCTGTTCATGAGCTGTAATCATTTTGCACACTTCCATTTGGGAGAATTATTACTTATTTGTTTAAATCCACCACTGGACGAACCAAGTGGATGAAAGCTCTAATACATGTAAAGTTCTTGTTCTCTTTGGAGATGAGCAAGTATTTAGGTTTCTTGTTAGAAATACGTTCTCAATACTGCCTCCTTCAGTTAGGCCTGGGTACCGATACCTCCTTTTTTTTTTTTTTGGTGCGGTTTCATATCAAATCAGTGAGGCTAGCGTAACTGACAGAAACACAGGAAATACAGTATGCTTTGGAAAGTCAGTGTGAGTGTAACAAAAGTGTCTGCCTGTCTGTCTCAATGTCATGTTCATGGAGACAGACAGAGATCTGAAGACAGTCTGACACTTTGTGCCTCACTTCCTCGCTCGGTGTGTGTCGTAGGTTTGACCATCAGATATGCAAATTGTCAATTTTATTGCGATTTTTTTTTTTTATAGTTTTTCTTTTTCTTTTCTTTTCTTTTCTTTTCTTTTTCTTTTCTTTTCTTTACTGCCACACCTGCTTTTAGTGACAACACATAACTCACGTACAATGATGCTACATTACTTGGTCAAGTGTGGCAAATGCACTAAGGGAAGACGACACATTTCATTCACTCCATCTACTCCTCAACACTGTGCACTTGTTTAAATAGATAAATACCTTGAAGATAAAGTCTTTTAAGTTTTATTCCAGACACTGTTTATATAACATCCTTGTTGGCATTTTGTGGTTAGGAAGTCTCATCATCTCCATCTGTTAAGGAATTGCTTCTGCCCGCAGACCAGTGTGAGGCCTGTGGATCAATTTCCTGATGCTCCCTTTTTAAAATATACATGGCGGTCTCAGTGGAGGTGACACCGTACACGAGGGCAGGGAGGGAAAGTGATGGAGGAAGGGGGTGACGGAGGTGGAGAGTTTCGTCCTGGAAGTCTCCACCTGGTGGGGTGGTTGAGGGCCAGCAAGAAGCCCCCCCACACTACACAAAGCGTGCCTTGTGTAAGATAAGCGTCGGGCACCAGGAGGGCCTTACGGCACTATTTTCACAATCAGGGTCAGTTTGTTTTCTTTAGGCCTCCGAGCCCGAGCCTGTCAGAAGAACAGCATGCTGGCAGCGCTGGAGGTTGTGCTTGGTAGCGCCGTTTGGGGAGAAACGGGGGGTCTCTTACTGGGGAGGTCAGAGGTTTCAGGGGCTCCTCAAAATTTACCTCTTTTTGGCTTCATTTGTTTACTTAACTGATCCCTTTTTAGCAGACAGATTTATGTTGAACTAAAAGGTGATGCTTTACTTCTGAAATCCTGATTCTGTGTGTGCTTGAAAATCTTCAATCTTTATTCGTGTGATATATTCTTGTTGCATTGTGTAATTATTGAAGGCAAAAGAAACAGGGGAGATAGAACTTGAAGAATATACTCACGAATGTCTTTTGTCAAAAATCCCACAGTGTAACCCTGATGGGTTATTTATGGTCAAAACAGTCAACTCAAACACACTCGTATTGTTTAATACACACTGTACATTTTTTTCATGCAACCTTCACCGATTAAACTCTGAGTGCTAATGTTTCTGCTTCTTTTTGTCTTTTGGCAGTGGAGTTGTGGTGTAATATTATGAGTGTTTATAGTGAAAAAAACCACAGTGTAGAAGACTCGGAGTTATAAGAATGTTTTCTTGGTAAAGACTTTTCGGAAAATGGCACTAAAATTTAATTAGAAACAGTTGCTTTACTGTTGTGAAGATGAGATGCCTAGAGCAAGTATTTAGAGCCGACGACAAAGAAAAATACAGAGGTACTACTCAAGGAAAAGAGATTCTTCATAGAAAATGTGGCTGCAGTTAGGAAACTTCATTGTTAAGCTGTTCCTGTGATTATTCTGAGCGCTTATCTGATTTTAAGTTAATTTCTCATTATGTTTTGCCTTGTATATCGAATGCTCCCAGCCTTGTGTTGGGCTTATTTAAAAGTGGTTTCTGTGCAGGCAAGTTTCTTGATTTTTTTTTTTCTTTTTTTTTTTTCTTCTCGCTATTCCACAGTATGTCTTGGCCCATCGGAGGTGGCTGCCCGCCAGGACTCCTCTCAGCTCGCTCCCTCAAGACCCCCGGCTCCACAGAAACAGGAAATGGTAATAGTATTGCACTGCTTTTCCTCCCCCTATCTATATCCCCGTTCCCCGTCTCTATTTTTCTCTCTCAATGAACAAAAAAGGAGAAAAAACAGATGTGTAATAACATATATGTGAGGAAAAAAGGAGTGAGAATCTGGGCTTGATCCACAGCGATTCCTAGTAACTCGCGCAAAATTACATGCTCATGCAAAGAGATTGTGTTTTGCAGGTGATCAGCTTGGAATATTCGTGTGGGTTAAGTAGTTGATAACATGCACAAATATAACAGTGTATAAATTAAGCTTTTGTGTGTGTGTGTGCACTCAGTCCCCACATGCGCTGACTGGAATGCATTGAAAGTGTTTGTGGAAGAAGTTTCAAAAGCATTTGTGCATCAATCAGAGTGAAAAACTGAAAGAAATTTGGATTTTTTGGGGGAGAAATTAAAGGAAACACCATGGAGGATGTTCTGTGAACACTGTCAGGAAAAAACATCAGATAAACCTGCAAGACCTGAGCCGAAGTAAGTAAACAAAATACATTTGTTTGTGTAAAAAAATGTAATTGTTGGAGTCCGGCTGATGGAATATGGAGTTTCCGGTAAAGGCTGAAGTGGTTTGCGCCTGATTTTCAAACATGGTGAAGGCAGACACAGTTTTAAACAGCACAAATGTATTTCGGCATGGTAAATGCTCTTCCAGTATTATGTGCGTTCTGGAAAAATGCTCAATAATGCATATTCATGAGGACAAACGCGCTAAATGGATCTTGTCTGCTATTTTGCACGTCTGGCTGATGCAGTCGTCTGTGTGACTCGTTAGGAGATCAGCTTGCACCAGTATTTTTACACCCGCAAGGCTTTCGTAGATTGCTTCCAAAGAGATACACTATAGCTACACATTTCAGCTTTTCTTTTTATTGCAGATATATAAACAAAAAAAACATGCTTGCTGGTTTATCGCCTTCATTTTGTGGTAAAACCTAAAATATGATGTCTTACTGGTTATTTGCAGGACAAGATAATTCAAACTCTGCCTCCTTTTTTTTTTATCATTTTGATTGAGAGGTTTTCCCTGCATGTTATGCTTGTAATCATGCCCCAGTGGCAGTTTTTTGAATGAGAGTAGATTTGGATCATCAGGTCAAATTGCAACACTGGAAGTATGTTGTGAGACCCTCCAGTTGTCGCTGTGCCAAGCAGAGAGTCAGTTGTCTGTTAGCACGGCAGCCGTGCAGTCTCTCCACAGGTGGATGATCACTGCCACCCCTCCCCTCCCATCACCCAGCCCACCCCCCACCCCCCCACCCCGAAGTGTCCAAGTGTTTATGAGTCACTTCACCCCTGGCCAAGCATGTGGTGAAGCCACCCAACTCCAGTCATATCGGTGGGATCTGCTAACTAGCCCCCATGGACACTGCCAGGTTTTTATAGTAAATCGTAGGGCAAAACCACAACTGACTAAAAAGAGATAGGCCTGCTCTGACTTCATAGCATTTTGTGGTCTACATTTCTCTTTGAGTTCAGTATTTTTTTTCTTCCATAGCTCTCTCCCTTCTTCTTTTTTCTTTCATCCTAATTCAAAATGCAGCTGCATCCACCATTCCTCCTCGTACTCTTCTTTGTTTTAGCCCTTTAAAACAGTGTTTTATCGTCACGGTTTTCCAATGGAAGATTTATTCTCGAAAAAGACTTAATATGTTCAAGAAGGACAAATGTTAGCTGTAATAACAGTCCAGCCACAAAAATCCTCCTCAAGCACAAAAGTTTCTCCGTAGACATTTTGTCCTATTGCATAGTTCCTTAGATTGTTGTCCAGTCCTCAGAGAATCCAGAAAAATATGACCACCATACTTCATTTTTTTATGGAAAGGTTTCAGTGAGGCACAAGATAACCCCTATGGAGCACAGATGTGGACAGCTCCAGCCAAAAGCACCAGTTCCCTTTGCCAAAATACAACCATAAAAATCTGCCTGCAATAAGTAACCATGAAACCAAAATGTCTTTTTTTTTTCTAAAGCAGAACTGCGGGATCTGCCCCATCAACTGTGAACCTGAGTTACACAGGGGAGCTGGAGGGGAGTGCAGAGGCCTGATTGGGTGGAAAACTATCTGGGGAGGCAGAGTTTATGCTGGACAAAGAAATCCACACAGAGAAGTCATAAACCATTGTGTGTAGTTGAACACAAAGTCTTCTCAGTTTTGTGAAGCATACATCCCATGAAAGCTCCATCTGTAAATACAGATACACTACGTAACATTCTTGTAACCTTTCCTCAGGCCACACCTCACTCTGATATCCATTTTTGGCATTCTTGAGCACATACACGAAGCTGCCAATGGTTTCTTAGTCCAGTGCCCAACTCTACAGCTCTGAGCCTGGGCAGAGGAGGGCAAAATACAGGGCGTCTGTTCTCATTCCCAGGTTTGGATTCACTCTGTTGCACTGCATCCCTGCGGTTTCTCCTAATGCGCCAGTTTGATGCTCTTTAGAACGGCGAGATTTTTGTTTTCCATGATGTTTCCTATTAAGTGAGGGGTGGACCATGGCACAGTCCGACATGTAATTGCACAAATGTCTGAATTAATGTTCTCCTCACATTGGTTCGTTTCTTTTTGTATTGGTGGTTTTTTTCCATCGTTCAGAGTGAAATGATGGTAGTTTTGCAAGCAGTAAGGAAGTACTATGACACAACTACAGCTCAGAAGTGCAAATGTTTTTTCTTAATCAAATTGTTTGATTTTTTTTTGTTTGGAATACATTTCATATATTCTATAGTATATCACAATTTTTTTTAACTTTCAGCCTGAAAAGTCTCTATGTAGATTTATGTTGCTCAACCAAAACATTGCAAAATTAGACCTAATGTGAAAGTTTGAGGACTTATTCATTCCTTCACGATGATAAGATTTATTTTTCTTGGACTCTCAGGATGAGCTGGTTTTCTATGTTTTTGAGAACAAGTCGTTTAAAAAAGTAAAGTTTTGGATAGTTTTCCCAGATGAAATAGTTCCCGCGCTGCGAATGACAATTTAAATTCTTGAATGAGTCCTTTTTGTTATTACTTGATGAATAAATAAAACAAAAATCAATCTTAGTTTTTAAACAAGTTTGGCTAAAGGGTAAAGTTTTTCTTTTAACCATAGTTTGACAACCTGCATGTCGTCAGAAAGCAAAGTGTGAATGGAACATTTTGTCTTTATGTTATAATATGGTAATTCTCTCAGTGCGTGGAGGTTGGCATTTAGTTTGCTGCTATAGCAACACACACTCCACCTTTTCATGTCTCTCCTCTCTTTCGCTCTTCATCCACACACACTCACACACTCACGCACACGCACACAGTGTCGTTTGTGTGGCAGTTTACTCATGTAATGTGACCTGGAGGGGCGCCAACGAGCCCATGGAAGGTCCGTGGCCTGAGGCCTGCCGACACCTCTCCCCAGCCCTGTTGAAATGTTTATTTATAACTCTCCTCCAGCTCCACCTCCCTCTGTCGTCTGCCAGCCGCCATGCCAATCCAAACACACTAGGCCTCTCCAGACTGATCCCGAGCATGATTTCAGAAAGAAGAGAAGCCTTTCCCCTCTTTTTTTTTCCCCTCTTCTCATGCCCAAACTCTCCCACCCTTTCCTCCCTCCCTCTCGCTCTCTCCCTCTGTCTCGCTGTGTCTTCCAAAGAGTAATGCTTTGGGAGAGAACTGAGTAGACACAGAAGGGAGAGGGAAGAAAAGGGAGGGAGGGAGAACGGGATGGATGGATAGAAGAAAAGAAGGAGGGGGCAGAGGTTTACTCCATCCAGCATGGGCTGCTAAATTGGTTTCAGAGCAGCAGTTGGACTCCGGGGATACACGGCACACACTGCCGACTAGCTGTGTTTGCTTTTGTGGGGTGAAGGAAATCTGATCTCCATCCATGTAGCCAACCCACATCCCACATCCCACCCATCACCACCACCAAGAATGAAAGAAGCTGCGAGGACAGTTTCCCTAAAACAGGTATCACTGATACTCTAGTAATAGGAATAACAAACAGTCGGTCTGACTATGGAGAAGAGGCATATTTCACTAAAATGTGGAATGGTTACATCATACCACACGAGGCGCCTTTTTTTTTTTTTTTTTTTTAATACAAGCAGGAAGTCACATGTCTGTGGAAGGTAGGATGACATGTTGAGTCCCTGGTGAGCCCAAGGCTGAAGGCTCTCTAAATAGGTTTAATTGGGCCAGGCCTAACACTGCCATGCAGACAACGCCAGACAGAAACAGGGCTACAGGGAGAAGCAGAGCACCCAGGAGACCTTCAGGCTCCGTGTCCCTGTATCTGAGTCAGTGCTGCTGTGTGGCTCATTTGGTATACTCACAGTTTAAGGACACACCGCTTACACATCACCGTGTCCAAGGGAGCTGTGCCAAATTACCAATACCAGTTGTTTATCTAAAAAACATGCTCATACAGCAGAGCTATGATTGGTTTGTTGCCCAAGGCATAACTCTAGCTCTCAAAAGTGGGAATTGTTTACCTCCTTCTGCCTGCGCATGTTTGTGTGCTTGTTTATGCGTAAGTGCATTTGTCTGGATGCCATGGTATAGGCGTCTCTGTAAAAGCTCTCTCCAACTCAGCCACCAAGGTCTGTGACATCCCCTGCAGCAAATGGTAAAATGGAGATCAGCCATAACAAAAGTGAAATTTAAACCATATTATTTCCGCTCAATCAATGAAGCTACTGTCCAATAAATAATATATTATGCATCAAATATTTATTCAGACAGCAAAAATGGAAAAAAGGGGAGACCTAAAGATGTGTGTGTGTGTGTGTGTGTGTGTGTGTGTGTGTGTGTGTGTGTGTGTGTGTGTGTGTGTGTGTGTGTGTGTGTAAGTTACACTGTCCATACAGTCTGCACTCTGTTCGTTTTTTATACAAAGAAATAATTTAGTAAGTGCAGATACTTTGATGGACATTTTCTTTGTGTCTGTGTGTGTGTTTGGTGTTTTTCTGTCTTTTTGGGGTCTAATGACTCAAAACACACTACATCACATAAGAGACATGCAGCCTTCCTGGTCGGGTCTAAAAATTGAGAGCTCACTCTACATTTTATCGAAACTACTGTATTTTTTTGTTTGTTTTTCAGTCGAATGTTAAAGGTAATAAAGAAAATAAGTAACACATCACAAGGTTTGAGTAAAGATGAGGGGGGGGGGGGGACATATTTTGTCAGTGGTTCTGCAGGCCTTTGTGTGTGCTGGGGTGTTTACTCACTACTTTGGCGACTTGGATCTGTTCACACACTGACATCTTGGGGATTTCTCATTGTTGTGGAACAAAAAAAATCGAGTCATCTTTGAGAAAATCACAATTTGAGGTGAGGTTGAGGGTCGAGCAAGAGTTCAGGTTAGGTTGGTTGTAGTTACAGCCGGGTTTATAGTAATTGGGGCAAACTGTTTTCAACTCAGTGAAACGACACAAAGTGGTGAGACATCTTTAGGTGTGTGAGGCTTTTATCATCTCTTTCTTTCAATGCCTTTCAAAAGTGAGTCCTCGACAAGCCTTCGAAAACGTGTTCAGGAAAGAGTCGCATCTCTCTCTCAGACAGCTTCTTTACCTTGCATGTGAATGCACTTGTCTTTCATTGCATTTGTGTATGAAGAAAAATTTGACACCCTCTGCCTCTTTGCACCGCTCACCAACTTCCGTTCTTCAATAGATGATCGTGCTTTTAAAGCCACCAAGGATTGTTTTATTTTTACCACAACACCCGAAAACACCTTGAATTAAAGTAAACGGTTTGTGGCTCTGAGCTTGCAAGTGTCCATGTGCAAGTGTGCGTGCATTCAGGCTGTGGGGAGTTTATTGCGTTTGTGGTTGTGGCTTCCTCTGTGTGCATTTTATGCGTTTATGTTCCTGTTTGTGCGTTTGTCATGAGTAAGTCCTCTGGGAATGTGGTCTTCACAGTAACTGTCTCTCTTGGTGGTCCGTCATTAATAGTCTGACGGTTGCTCATGATTTAGATTCAGTGGGAAAAAAAGATGGCAGTCAGATATATCAAGTGAAATCCCATAAAAACATTTAACAACCTGGAATAATAAACACCTCAACAAGTAAATAAATAATCAGTAAATCAAGAGGTCAGCTTCATCAACTTTTTTTTTTTAAACTTGTGTGTCTGCATGTGAGTCTGTGTTATGTTTGTGCTTGTGCAAGATCGTGTGTGTGTGTGTGTGTGTGTTTTGTGTGTGTGTGTGTGTGTGTGTGTGTGTTCGAGCATTTGGTGTTTGTTTTTCCTCTTTGTCTCATTTCTCCCCCCACCCC
>JAUESE010000015.1:5666768-5678324 GCA_032274725.1 Malacoctenus triangulatus
GTGTGTGTGTGTGTGTGTGTGTGTGTGTGTGTGTGTGTGTGTGTGTGTGTGTGCGTGTGCGTGTGCGTGTGTGTGTGCCAGGTTTGTTGCATGAGTGGAAATACCAGCGTTGGTCAGTTCTTGTGTGTTGGCCCCTATAGATGTGTACAGTCTGCATGTGAGCGTGAATGTCTTGATATTCTCTACATCTGGAAACACATGTTAATGTTACGGATTTGAGGTTGGGTGCAAAGGGAGCGAGAAGAGGTGGGGAACTGGATTATTAACCCTTAACATGCGGCTTGATGTGGTTTGCTAAAATTATGGTGCGGGGGGGATTTATGTGATCCCCCATAAGCCTGTGGGCCTTGATGCTCCAAATCCATTGTCATGCTTCACTTTTATAGGGGGAAATTTCCATGACTTCAGCTCCCCACTTAGATTGCACTTTGCATAACCACAATCACACACACACATAGCTGCCACCCATTCAGCATTCCTGTCTGAATACCCTGGTATCACATTTCACACGGTGGGCCTTTGATGTTATTACACTTCTTTATTTGCTGTTTTATGCTCATATCAGTCGGCTGATTGTATGTAATTCGTGGGGCACTAAATGGACTTGTGAGTACATGAAGAGATAAAAGAAAAATCCAGGTAATGAGACTTTTGTCCCGTTTTATGTGAAACGAGGTAGATGATGACATGCCAATTACATGGAGATAATCTTGACATTTCTACTCGTTGCTGATACCACGGATCCTGTATCTGATCGTTCAAATCACCGAGTTTGACTCTGACTTGACCTTAACACGGAGCGGCAGTAGGTGAGCAGTTCGTGTGTAAATGATAATATTTATAATAAAAAACAACAAAACAATAATAATAATGTCAAGTCAAACTCAAGCTGACAAAGTGTTTACTGTGTGAGGAATATTTCTCTATTTGGTTCACATATTCCGGCATTTAACAGTTTCTCATCACATTTGCATGAACATATGCGTTTTGTCTTTGAAATGAATTTCTGTGAATGTGTCAGGAAGTTAATTAGCTCTGAGTTTTTTGGATGTCATTGAGTGTGCGTGTGCATTTGTAATTGCATGTGTGCGTGCATGGGTGTGTTATTGCATGTCTCACCCCCTTCGCAGCAGTGAGAGAAGACAAGCCACAATCATATTTGTCACAGCCGGGGGTAAATGTGGCTTACTAAGTCATTTTTACTGTTTTATTTTCCCTCCTGACGAAGACAAGAGCAGCAGTAGTCTCCCCCCAGCCCCCCACCCCCAATCCCTTTCTTTACCCTCCTTTTGCTCGTGTTCCTCTCTGGCACATTTCCTCTACAAAACTTTCTCCATCCCCTCACTTCTCCCTCTCTTAAACTCCTTTTCTCCTCCTCACCTTCTCCCTCCTCTGTGGAATGGTCATTCAATCCATCTAACCAGCTGGAAAGATAAATATTCCTTAGTGGAGTGAGAGGCCCCTGCCTCTCCACTCACGCAGACCGGAGATGAGGAGAAAGTCCCCCCTCTCTTCAGAGTTCAGACGCCCCAATGCCTTAATAAAGTCTTCAACTCAACCAGACGCTTGCATAAAGATGACTGCAAAGTGTCCAGCGCTTCGTGTAGGTTTCTTCTCTCATTCCTAAACAGTTCAGTCATTTCCACAAACTCTGGGAATCCAGCTCGTACAACGTTAAACACGTAGTACAACTGTTCAATAATCTAGTCTCTGTTTCTCATCAACTTTCTTTTACTAGTTTGGAAGAAATGTAGTGAAATGCAAAACAAATAGAGCCACTTGCCTGAGAAAGGGTTAAGTCCTGGACCAAAAGTCTGTCAGGGTGAGAGTTGCATATGTTCTTAGGTTATATGGTCTAGAACCTCCATCACTCCTATAGTGTGTACATTTCCCAGGCTGCTTTTTGGCTGATTATCCCTGAAGGAGGAACGTGGATGGGTTCCTGAGGCTGACTCATGGTTTCTGTTTGGAGAGGTCCAATTCAGTCCGGCCTGGCCCAACTGGAACCTGTGTTTACACAGCCTCTCAGGCCAGACTGGGAGGCCCTATTTTCACACCCAGGTGCTTTCCAAAGAAAACCTCCCGCAGAGGCCCCCTTGCCTTAGGTATAACACACTGAAAACCATACATACGGCCTCAGGTTCCTGCTGTCGTGTTGCATGCTTCAGCTATACACTTATTATAATAACACAGAATACAGTCCACCATATAATAGAAACAGCCCTGCATGGTATATTCAACCTAAAGTCATACATTTCACTGCTCACAGGGATAGTGAGCATATAAAGGCAAATATTCTCTATATCTTATCTTGGCATTACTCACTGCAGGAGAATTTGGTTGCTCTGCGTGTGTTATTTGGTTGAGGGAGTTTGAAAAATTGGTATTCTAGAGGCCGATAACTCTTCAGACAGCTTCACTGCTGGAATGAGTCAGCATGACCCCCTTTGCCTGTTTAGGGGTGTCAAACCTGAGCCTTCAGAAATTCAGAGAGATGTTGAGCACAGGGTCCGGCTCAAAGAGAGGTTGCTGTGGAGGTGAAAAGGCAAGAGGCTGGTCACATGGACACCAGGGTGGCGGGTCCCTGCCACCTTTTATTAAATATACATCAATGAAAAGGAAAGGAAGGGAGCGTGTCCGATGGAACACACTCTTAAGATAGTTATTGAACAGAAATAAACACGTGAACACATTGGGTGTTCTCAGAGTTGCTTCTAAGCCAAGAGAGGACATAGAAATATCGCACCAAAGCTTATTTTTGGAGTAAAAAAGTCTATGCATATATGTATATCATAATTACAATCCATATATCTTCCAAAATCCCATTTCCATCAGTGGTAATTCTGCTGCACAGGAGTAATGGCTGTATTATGCAGTTATGACAGGCCCAGCTCCCTCCCCATCCCCTCCCCATCATCCAGCATGTACCCCCCCAACCCCCCCTTAAACCCCACCCCTACACCCCTTCCCCTTCAGTCAGACTGCTCAACAATCAAAGCAAAGTGTAAAAACATGCAAAATGAGGGATTTTTCACTTTGAGTGACTGAGACAAGGACGTGATGGGAGGCTGGGTAAAAGAAACACCCACCTCTGTGGAAAGACACAAATCCAGTATGTAAACTTGTTATGGGATTGAGGAAAAAAAGTCTTTTTGTGGATCGCTTCCATTTTTTTTTTTTCCACAACAAAAACATTCTGTCAGGCTGGGCTTACATGACCTGTGGAAAGGCACTGATCGTGTTCACCTGAACCTTGCTTGGAAGAACAATAGCCCTTGGTGAGTGAACAGTGAGGAATGAATAAATGTGTGCATAAATGGCTGAGCCAGTGATTGAGTGAAGAAATTATTGAGCTGGTAAATGAACAAATGTTTGAGTGAGTGAGCGAGTGAGTGAATGGCTGGGACATTGAGTATGTGTCTGACTGAGTAACCGATCTGGTCTGAAAGCCACACACACTAGAGGCAATCCAAACAAACAGCTCTAAGTGCTGCAGTGTTCGCTGAGGGACCTGGGAAAAGCCCCATCAGCCCAGTGAATGGGAGCATTCTGCCCCCTTGCAGCCTGTTATTAAAATCAATTAATGACGGGGAGGGAGGCCCCTGTAAAAGCTGACTTGTTGGGCTCCAGGGGTCTTTTGTGACACGTTGCCTTTCTGGATCACTTGTGCCATATGGAACCTCCCCTCTTGTGGCACATAACTCACTTTTATGAGAGCCTCATTGGCTAATGATGGAATAGTGCACGAGCACTGAGCACGGGAGTGTTCCTGTCCCCATAACTGTCACTCCCTCGGCTGTCTGTGTTTCTGTCACTCTGATCTTTGCTGAGACACTGCCGCTGGATTCAGAGACAATGTCACTGACAAGAGGTGAGAAAGAAAAAGGTATAAAGGAGCGGAAATGTGTGTTTTTACTCAGTTTGTCTAGACAGACTGACAGAGAACATCCGCGCTTAGCACACCAACATCAACTCCGACTCAGACAGGATCTTGTTGTGTTGCACCAAAGCTGAAGAGTCTACTGCATCCTTTACCTGCCAGTGTTGGTAAATGTGTCTGTGTTCTACAGCACGGAGCAAATGCAGTCACACAAAAACGTGTCAACGACCCGCGTTGCTAAATGCAAAGTAAGTCAAACAAACACTTTCTGAGTCTTGGTCCAGCTTCAGGCAAGACAGGCCCAATTGAAGAGGAGATTGACCGTTATAGTGAGGCATGGTGGCTCTGCTGGAGGATGGAGGCGGTCCATTTACCAGCACTGAAAGAAGCCTGCACTCATTTCTGCAGAGTCCCACAGGGTGAAAGAAAAGAAGGCGGACTTGGTTGGATCTCTTTTCTCTTGTCTGTGGGAAATTGCTCTGCTTTGCCATCTTCTCTGAAGCACCGGGTATATTTAGCAGATTTGCTCTGCGATCAAAGGTGCACACCCCTTCATCACCACCACCTGGTGGTCCCAGCTTCGTGTTGACAGTCACACCTCGCTTGCACACATGTCTCAAACATGCTCACCGTGCAAATTTAGAGGGATCACTAACAAGGGGATGCCTTCTCCTTAGAGATGAGTTTAGCTGACCCATCAATTAATTTCTCCCTGGAAGAACGTAACATGATAATAATTATGATAATGACATGACATTGTGATAATGACATGATAAGGAAGTGTAAGATGAATCTGCCCACTGTGCAGTAAGCACTCATCATGTCAGCAGAGCAGGAACTAGACCTGACATGTGATGCACTTAGTGCTGCATGTAAAGAAGTGCTTTAGTATGTGGCAGGTGTAAGCAGTGCCCATACAAGTCTCTCACAAGTGCACTATGCAGGGGAAACTCCAGAACAACTGATTGCAGAGTAAAATAAACTGGCGTTTGATTAAAGAGCCATGAATGCCTAAATCTCAATCCTGGTCCAAACAATAGGAAGACTGAGAGTACCTGTCTGAAAAAGTGTTGGTCCAATTCAACTCTGATGCTGTTTGATTGAATGATGGAAACGGGAAAAATGGAGAGTTTGTAAAAGCTGGTTTCCTTAAAATGCAGAAAACGAGTTGGTTTAAAACGCAACCTGTCTTGTTCGTGTCTGCCTCAGCTCAGACGTTGGAGCAGAGTCATCAGATTCAGTGTCATGGTTGAACAGCAAGGATGGCCCAATGGGAGCCCTCGTCAATACAATGTGATTCATCAATACCCTGCACAATAAAGCCACCGATATTTCAGAGCCGGGATCGAGACCTTATATTCTAACTTGCACAAATCTCAGTCAGACAAACAATCAATACGTAAGACAACAGACAGACTAAAAACCGATATCCGCTGTAACAACTCTCTGACACTGCTACTTGCGAGGGGAGACGGTATGTTAGTGACAGAGAGGCGTTTTGGGAAAGTTCCACTAACAACGGGGTGATATTACCCCTGAAATCAGTGTCTGTTTCTAAGTCACTGTTTCTTTTTAAGTGCTGCGTGTGAATGTGACAAGCCTCCTCTCAAGCACAATAATTTTCTCAAACATTTACAGAAGTCTCCATCAGGAGAGACCCCCAATCATCCCACATATTTTCAATTTTGTTTAATTGGCGCAATTTCTGAAAGAGTCGTCTCACTAACTGATGAAGTAAAATACCAGTAACTCCATGAGAATGAGCTTTAATGATATTTTAGAAGATAAAACTTTTTTGTAGGAAAAAGAAACCAGTCTCAGAGGTGACGGCCGTCTGCTTCAACCAGTTAAATTGTATTTTCTTGTTCCTTTCTCCGTCCACGTCTCACTCATTCTGCTTCTTGAGAGAACAGCAGTATTCAGAAGGGAGGATCTTTAAGGTCCAGTTAACAGTTGGTTATGATAGATAGAGGCTCCAAGCTGTGGCCACAGTCGATACTCCGATTCATCTTCTAAAGCAGAGATATGGAACAACTCTAACCTCTCTGAATATGCTGAAACAATCAATATGAGCCTAACTTTAAGGATTAATCTGGGTGCATTAATCCTTTCGCAGGCACCTTTGGTCACTCTTGTCACCTTTGTGTCTGCCTGTCCTGATTTAGAGCATAAGATAAAGAGGATTGTATTCAAGTGCTTATTCTGCGCAGGTTTGGAAGAGAAGGATTGCTGAGTGTGCCGGAGTTTCTATCCTCAGTGCAATTTGCGCAGCAGTTCAGCCAGCTCATATTGATAGATGCTGTCCGAACACGAAGAGAGCAGGAATCATTCTACAGCGAGAGTGAGGAGACCGAGAGGAAGCTGAAAACCTGTTTATGGAACAAATGAACTTAAAACTCACAGTGGTTCGAAAACAACCTAGTGGTTTTGTGCCATAAGTATCCATTATTTTCAATGCCACGGATTACTTAAAAAAGAACAAGCCCAGTATTTGACACCAGGAATTCCTGAAAGAGCTGAACGTTAATTTAAAGACATAGTATGAGCTGATCAATCTCCACAGAGGTATTTTGTCACCCTCTTTATGATTTGTAGTCGGTGGCACTTAGGTTGAAAATGCTGCTGAATACTTCATCATCCATATGCTAAATACACCATTTTTCATTACTTGTTAATTCCCTTTCCAAAGCCTCCTTCTATTCCCTCCACCACTCCTAATCTGGCTATAAAGGTCAGTTTAGCATAATGACATCATACAGACGAGCATGGGCAAACCCAGATTACTAAATCTGACTCTAATGTGGCTTTTCAGATGAAACAGCATTAAATGACATTAACGCTACTGCATTCACTGGCAGCTTTAATGGAGATTGCTCAGGACTGGCCCTTCTTTACCCTCTTTGTATTTTTAATGAGGTGACAGAGAGAGGCAAGATTGGAATAGGATGGGCTTACAACGCGCTGAGCTGGGATCAGATACAGTCCGTCTATTTGTGTAATATTCCATCAGCTCTCTTATAGGGCCGGGGTTAACCTCTTCAGTGTGACTGGCATTTTTAGAGCACAGGCACCACCACTGGCAGACCTCAAAGGGACTTTTAGAAAAATATTACAGCCATCACTGGCACGATGAAATCACTTTTTTTTATGTTTCTTTGAGTTCAGGCCCAGATTAGCATTTACTGAAGGCTTTGGAGACGAACAAACTGGTTTGTGATTATCGCTGCGGTTTTGTAAGCTCTTGAATTAGCAGGCCATTTACTCAAAATCTTTACTAATTCAACATCTGTTTGGGTATTTATGCCCCGAAGCACATGTTGCCGCTTGTACCTCGAAGACAAAGTGGAAAACAAGCAGAATTCTAAGAACATATTTATTATTTACTCGCTGCTGCAATATTCATAAAAAAGAAGAATGAGATGTGTGCGGAGTAACGGAAAGATGAAGAGCCTTAAATGCAAGAAGTAAGCTGGTTGGGGTGGATAGTCTTTAACATTCATCTGTTACTCCGCGCTTCCAAAGAAAGATGTTTTTCTGCCTCATCTCTGTGGCAACAGCAACTTTCCCTACACAGGAAACACGAACACGGGAGGGAACGTCGCCTGGAAAAGAAGAAGAATGACAACACGGGGGTCATGAATTATACAAAGAGTGTACGAAGCCTCGCCACACTTGACATCATTAAGACCTGTATTAATTACGGTTATGAAGCATTGTAAATCACATCTGCAGCACTTTTTTTGCGTTATGGTTTAACACAGACTGTACGCCAACAACTCAGAGCATGTCAGCTCGGAAACAACACATCCATCAACACAGAACTGCATGTCTGTGGGACACTGTTACCCAGAAGACTTCATGACTTAATTCAGGCTAAAACATAACAAAAGAAGCAATCGACGAGGAGTGTTGCTCGTTTTAGTTCAGGGGCCATGTGCAATTATATTTTATCTCAGTGGAGCAGTTGTTTAAGTGCAAAGAAGATTTGAGTTCATGCTGGAAAATTTACATTTCATGCAACTTTTATCAAAACTAAAGAAAACTTAACAGAAATGTCTTGAGAAAATGCAGACATCCTCTCTTCTTTGTTACATCTGTTTACATCGGCTGAGTTTGTGCTCATGCTCTGTGCAGAAACTAAAACCTGGACAGAGAAGAAAAAACACAGAAAGGTCCAAAAAACCTGGAATTGAACGGGGATGTTTTTTTCTTGCTGTGAGACGACTGCTAACCACTGTGAAGACCATATTTGATCAGAAAAACAGACAAAACCATGAAGTGGTGATCATTTAGTCTTGAAATGTCTTCAGGACGACTCTGTTACGAAATGTGCTTTTTAGAAAAACACAGATTTCTTCAAAAATATAAATAAATCACCCGATTACATATATACTTGTATTGAAAATGTTTTGATGTCATCAGTTAGAGGGATGTTTTCCTTCTTTTGTAAGAACATGAGCTCAGCTGGAGTTTGTATTTCACCCTTGGAGGCATTAAGCCATCTCTGTTTTGGTAATAAAGCATCTCTACAGACACATGGAGCTGATCAGCGACAGAACGAGATAATTGTAGCTTCACGTCTTGCTGACAGCCCAAACCGTATCGACACAATGTTGACACCATGCCTGTTCTCTGCGTCAGATGTCTCAGCGTCATCTGGATGTCGGCTGTCCATCAATTAAACCAGAGGGGCTCTGAGGAAAATCAGGAATATGGGATCAACTTCTCCACAACTGTGGAACTTTGCTGGATGGAGCCAAATCCATTTTTAAACAATGAAAAATGTGCGAAAGTTTGAATAAGCTTGACCTTTATATGGTTTTGCTTTTCCTGAGGTTCTCTGTTATTCTCATCGCCATCTTCTCTAAACAGTGAAATATGTTTGGCGGCTCCTTCGAAGCAAATCAGAAAAAAAAAAGGAAAAGGAAAACTTCAACCACTGAGATTTTTCCATGGCCATGTTGGTCAGGGTCCTGACCAGCGGTGGTCGGAGTGGTCTTTGGCTGTGGTGGACAAAGGATGCGGTCTTGAGCAGTGTGTGCCCGAGCCTCGGTGAACTCCAAAGGCCAGTATTTTGCATGCGAGCCTTCAGTTAAAATCTTCTGTGTGTGTAAATGAGTCCCACAGCACGTGTCAGATAGCGCTCAACTGACAGCTGCAATGTTAACAGTCAAGCCCAGAAGGCTGAACCATAGCGGGGAGAAAAAAAACAACAAAAAAACACTTCAGATGCAGTCAAATGATGGACTTAAAATTTATGCTTTTCATCGTATTTTCCTCAAATTAATTTTTCAAGCCCGGCTCGATCACTGTGGTCATCAAAAGTCACATTCATGTCAGTCTGTTTGGAGCTAATCGTGCCCTGAAGATACACCCTGCTCTTTGTGAGGCACTCTGAAATGTTTAAAAGGAAAAAACATTAGTTACTAAAGAAAAACATGCTGTCACGTGGGTGGTACTCACTTGTTTAAAGTGATAAATGAAGTCCATATTTTTTTATTTTTTTTATACAAGATTCTTGTTTTTGTGGTTTCTGGCAACAGCTTCAGTGACAAACGCTCATTGCTTTGGTGTTTGGCACCGCCTTCACCAGAAACCATCTTGCAACTATATTGTCATGCTTTGATGGCACTTTAGTGCCCGGCAGCTTCCAAGCCCCAAATTAACTGCTTTTACTCTTCTAATGGAAAACAACAAATTATGCAAAAATGCATGAAAATTTCACTTAAGGCAGAAACTGCCCACAGATAAATAAATGTGTGCGTACTGTAAATGTGGATTAACGAGCATAAAATCTCACAATGAATTAGAATTGCCATAAAATGTAGGAATACAGAAATTGTGCTTGTAAGGCCTCGATTGGAAGGTTTCCAAGCGATGTGCATGTGGAATCAAATTGCTGAGGGCATCTTTTTCCTGCTTCTGTCTGTTGCATTTACTTTTATTGTGTGTGTGTGTGTGTGTGTGTGTGTGTGTGTTTAATCATACAGTTTTAAGCTCTCAGGACCACATTTGTTGTCATTTTTCTCTCAAGTGCATATAACGCAGCATGTAAATGTAAATATCTTTCTGTCACTCCACAAGCAATTTCCTCCTAATAAAGGAAAGTAAAGCGGAGTTCAACAGAAAATAGAGCAAAGCTGGCCTTTCAGTGAAAATTTATTACAAATTGACACAAGAATTACAGTTAAAGGAAATATTTATCTTGTGTAAATACTGCTCAAATTTGTTCCCTTCAAGCGTTTACCAGTCGAGTCGTCATTTACAAGTCATAGCAAATGAAAAGGGATTAAATCACATTTAAAGCTCAGGATAAAGAGGATTTTCTCAGGTAATTTAGGGACTTTGATGAAGATAGGATTGAATTAAATGTTTACTTTCAGAAACTCAAGAGTATAATTGATCTAAATATGAGTCTAAATGATTAACCCAAAGCTCTAATTGGTCTTTGTTGTTCGATCTTGATTCGGTGTTTGTATTTACACTATGGCATAAGAATTTCTTATCTTGTGAAAGCCACTGAGGCATCAACAGGACCCCACTGCAGCTGCAAAGCTAATTATTGTGATTTATGCTTGTTGGGCTGCTTGCTAGCTCGCACATTTTTGAGGGAAGCAACATCATCTGAAAGTCATTGTCTCTGGTAAATAAGTGAATTTGACTTTTTCAGTAAGCAGAACACTGGCTTACTTTCTCTCCGCCTGGTGGTCCACGAGCACACAAAGCTTTCTGCGTCACACACATGTAAGCTCTGCTTAAGCCTCGGCGAAAAGCCTCGGGGTTTTGAAGGGTTACCACTTTTAATATGCAACAATGCGCCTCGTGCTTGATGGAATCCCTGTTTGACTTGGAGCATGTTTACTTCTATTTTGAATGACAGTGACATTGTACATAAAGCAACCACTTAAAAATAACTTTATATGTCTGATATTGTTTGTAAATAAAGAAAAACAAGAGGTCAGAGCAGTACAGTTTTTACACTACAAAAAGTAGGATGCCTCAATGCATTGAAATGCCATACTTCATTTTCAGTCCTGACGTTTTAATGATTATTTATTTACAGTTATTTTCTGCTGGGTGACCCTGAATTTTTCTGGGGGCTCCAAGATGAACCAGGATCTTTGAAACATGCAAGGGATTATTTTGGATATTCTTTGTGTCACAGCTGTTGTTAAATCATTGTCAGAGGGCCCAGAGTCTCTTACAGCGCACTTAGTGATTTGTATTAGCCAGCAGCAAAACTCATGGAAATCAGAAAAGGGCTCAGCGCTCACAGCCTGCGTGCTTTCATTCAGTTTGTACTTCCGCTCTCTTTCACTGTCTCCCTCTGGGCCACACTGTGTAGTGGGAGAGGCGGGACTATTTAAGGCTATGGTGCTGCCATTTGGCTCGGGGGTCCACATGTGCACCGGAGGTCCTCATTTTGATTTTAAATCGCCTTGACACCAAAACAAACAAACTCTCCTCACTGCACCAAACAGGCCTGAGAAATTATGGGCACAGAGAGGGATATGCAATTACAGCAGCTAATTTGTGGTCACCAAACTCACCCCATTCCCAGTTGCCCCCAGCCACCCTCAGTTTTAAATATTGGGGAGCACAGCTTGTGTGTGTGTGTGTGTGTGTGTGTGTGTGTGTGTGTGTGTGTGTGTGTGTGTGTGTGTGTGTGTGTGTGT
>JAUESE010000015.1:5678424-5690491 GCA_032274725.1 Malacoctenus triangulatus
GTGTGTGTGTGTGTGTGTGTGTGTGTGTGTGTGTGTGTGTGTGTGTGTGTGTGTGTGTGTGTGTGTGTGTGTTCGTTCGCGTGGTGTCTGAAAAGGGGGCTCTGGGAGAAGTTCCCCCTCACAGCTGTAAGAAGGTCAGGCAGCACCGGGGCGATTAGCGTTGCTCATCACGTACAATTAGGGTTAGCGCTTAGCAAGGAGGCATCTGTTGCTAATTGAAGCAGAATAGATATAAAGGAGGTCCATGCTTTTGCCATGCAGGAAAAAAAAACAAGCTCATCTGGAAGTAAATAGATTTTGGCTTGTGTGAAATTAGAACTGTGGACCACCTGCATGTCACTTGGTGAAACCCCCTCGATCGGAGGTCAAGTGTGGCACTCCTTCAAATTTGTTGGGTATTACACTAACAGTAATCAGGTAATTTTTAAGCGAGTGAGAAAGCATCTTCAAAGTGTTACTGATATCCAAACGCACCATTAGAGATTCAACGACAGACAAAGAGGTAAGAGTTATCAAGGAAAAGAAGTGTGTGTGTGTGTGTGTGTGTGTGTGTTGGGGGGCGGAGGGAGGGGGGGGACTGGAGACTAGAGACTGAACATTAGTGCGTCAGAGTCGAGCCAAAACCGGCCCGTGATGGCAATCTGATGCGACTGAAGCGCGTGCCCACTGGCCAGCTGACATCAGCTTGCACCTCTCTGACCACCCCTCCCGGCCCCTTCATGCCAAGACCAGATGCAAACAAACCAACAAAAAAAGAAAGGGAAAAAAAAACGAGGCAAGCACACAGACACACGTTCAAAGAGACTTTGTGTTGTTGACAAGCCTCAAAAATCAGACAAACTGCAGGTCGACAGAGAGAAATGTCAGTCAAGCAAGAGAACCAAGGTGGTCCCAAAACCTCCTGATGAATATCAGTGGTCTGTGACTCCCCTCACTTTATTAAAGCCCCAAAGAAGAAAACAGGTGCAGGAGCTGCACTCAGTGGTTGATCATTTGATGCTAATTTGAAGACTCACATTTCAAACATAAATGACACATACTTGTATTTAATTTAATTTATACAAAATATAATTCTTTAATTCCACCTAGTCTATTACCAGACATTGTTTAATATAAGCAAACTGTACAAAAATCGTTTTGTATTACAGTGAATTGTAACTTCTCTGCATGGATTTACCTGAAACAGTTGTGACTTAAACATGTATCTCTGTAACTATCTTCACCAGTTCAGCTGCTGCTTTGGTCGCGGTTGAAAAGACACACAGAAGTGTTGTTTAGTTGAGCTGACGTTACACGTGTAAGCACCTCTGAGAGGGGCATTATTTTTCATGGCAATCGGATTGTGAGTGTTGGAAGTAGTGAGTGTGGAAACTGTGAGCGAAAGGAGACCAATTTTATATTTGAGTGCCGGGCTAAGAGATGATTTTTTTTGTTTTTTTTATACTCTCCTCCTCATGCCTGACGCACACCTTTCTACACGGACTTGGGCCCGCACGCTGAGCTCTCCCCACAGAGCGACGGAGCATAACAGGGTTTATCCTTTCTGACCTTCACTGTTTGAGTCCAATGTTGGCTGGCTAAGGTGGTCTCAGTGTTGCGAGGGGCAGCCAAAGCTCTACTTATCAACAGCTCAATGGCTCTCTTTCTGAGTGTAATAGGTGCAGCGCACCACTGACTCTCAGTGTAGACTTTCAGCCTGCACACCTCTGTGTATCATGAACCGCAAAGTCCTGCAGATTATAAAAGTGGTTCCATTGATCCATTGGTATGAGGTGATTCAAAGAGCAGGGACCCAGATATTAATGAAGCATAATGAATGCAAAATGAATTGCAGGTTGAAGTATTGTACTTGTGGGATTGTTTTGCATTGTTGGGTTTGTACAACAATCAAGGACATCTCGGTGGTGCTGTCTCTTATGCACAGTCTGTTTGCATGGAGCTGTTAAACTTTGTTGATAGACAAATTAGAAAAATGCACAGTGGTTGTTTGTTCAGAAACTGGCGGGTTTGATTTTAAACAATTTGCTTCAGTGTCATCAGTTGACTCCAGTCTCTGACTAATCAGTGACCTCCAGTCTGTTGATGTCATATTTTCAGTTCACTTCTTCTTGCTTGAAACTCTAACTCATTGACGTGTGGGAGTGTCATTAGACCAGGTCCAAACCTGTCTCAGTCCAGTAACATCCGTGTAAAGTTGGCCACTCAGAATTGTAGGTTTTTTGTGGGTGGTTGTCGATCTCTGCATGTTCACCCTGGAAACCTGTTTCAGGTGGAACCTGCTTTTTGTCCTGAGCCATATAGGAGCGGCTTAGTTCCTACTCCTAGCTTGGCTAAAGTTTCTGTTTCATAGATAGTACTTTGAAGTTCTTGGCATTAATATTAAAACCTGCCCTTTCAGTGTCCTTTATTGTTGCAATCTTTCTTCCAAACCAAAGCGTCTACGAATGAGCATTTCAGAAGTTACTGAATCACCATGATAAATATTTGCTGGTGACCTCTGTTTTCATTTATTGGTAAAAAATTGTGTGACATCAAGTTGGTCAGGACATTCATTTGATTTGTGGCAGCGAGAACTTTTGGGCATGAAAAATACTTCCCCGTAATAAGTGTGAGTATGCATGGCAGGAATGGATTTTATTTAGGGGTTGTTAATCAGTGAGCGCCATCTGAGCCTGCCTGGTCTACCTGCAGTAGCTCTTAAATCCAGCCTTGTAATAACCCTCTGTAATTAGGACTGAGACACACTAACAAGGGGGACCACCATCATCATCACTCAGCCACCTCATCATCATCACCATTCTCATTATCAAGCCTATGATCAAATTCCTGGCTGGCTTCAGGATACTGTGACTTCAGCTTACCTGATGTATCGAGCATCGTTACATTGTTGTTATTACGGTGCCATGGGGAGTCAAGCAGGAAGAGATTCACTCCTGTAATCTTCTGTACAGCCTACAAGGGAGGACCCACTTGACATTCTTCTCCTAATGACAACAATACATTGAGGCAAAGGTTGACACATTAATTTGTGTACTCTGCCTTTTATCTCATCCTACTTTCCCCTCATGCACACCTAAGACGAACATGCGACGTGCAGTAACGAAGTCCACCCCAGCATAGCTCGAGTTCCTGTGACCGTCTCTGCTGTGATCCACATGGTCCATACTATTGATCTCTACCAGATAAAATCAACTTCAGTCTGTGTTTAATTTGTCTCAATTACCACTGTAGGATGCATGTATCCATGTGAATCACAGAGGGAATCAACCCACCAGTGATACCACAGGACGGTGACCGGGCCGTCCGTGCAGCCTCTGCCTGCCCGACACTGTGCTCCCGCTCAGCCCTGCAGGGCAGCGGCTGCTAAAAAGGCAGCTGTCTGATGATCGATGGCTTCATCTCGTCTGCCTGATTCCTCTACTTGTGCTGAGAGAACACTTAATGTAACGGGCCCACAGAGAAACGCCTTGATTAGGTTGTGAGAGCAAAGAGCCACAGGGAGCCACTTACAGGGAGAAGCTTTCCATGCAGGAGTCCTTACCAGACCATACGTACGCTCGCTGACGTATCCGTGATGCCACAAACACACAGCAGCCTCCTCAGTTTGCTGTAGCGCTCAGTGAGCACGCGCACGTACACAGACACGCTCGCACACTCGCACACATTACTTCACTGCCAGCAGGACCAGACCATCCAACACAGCTGGTGTGTCCCAATGTTGACTCTCCAGTTGGGGAGAACTGCTGCAGGGATTTGCCATATCACTGCAGGCTGAGCAGAGATTGGTTCGGTTTGAGTCGATCAAGCTTTATCTCTCCCCAAGGAACCCGCACAAATCTCTCCAATAAATAACCTGTTCTTAATTCTGATTTCTTAATGCAGCTCCCGCCGAGAAGACTAATCAGTTTGAGTGAGGCCGCCAGATAACTTGTTCATGCATAGTTTTTAACAAAGTACTTATAACTGCTTAAAAGGGCTGATTGCATTATTGTATTTTTTGAGGAAGGAGGGGGATTTAACACCTTCCAGCTCTGGTATGTACATTCTCTCACAAACTCATTCAGAGTGACACACACACACGCATCTATATATACACGCACACAAACACACGTACACACCAACACTCATGGCACTTCTTTCCAAGCCCTCCCAACATCTGCTTGTTCTTCCTCTGATTAAAAAAATCCTCTGCGTTTCATTATCGCTGATTTGCATAGTAATAGCGTGCATATTAAGCAGCTACTTCAGAGGGTGGGCGGTCTAATGAATGCCGCAGTCTCCTCTGTTTTAACTCAATTTTTCCTCATCCATATTCAGTCATGTGCCCCCTCTCAGCTCCCTCACGACCCCCCTGCCCTCAGGGACGGCAATTCTGTTTCCGCTGAAATGCTTCCTCCAGCCTCTCCCCAAATCCCAGAACCCTCTCCATTAATCCAATTAATTAGAGCCATTGATATGCAGCCCGCTTAGACCAAGCAGCTGTTTGCCTGCCAATTGCCTTGCTATGAGAAAAAAGGTGGGGGGGTGGGGGGTGGTATCGGGGGTCAGGTTATGGGGAGTCCTATCATCCAATACAGCAACACTTTACACCCAGCTATGAGAAAGTCGCCACCCACCATGATCCCACCAAGTCGGTGCCATCCTTGAAGCCACGCAGACGCATCTCATGGTTGAGCTACCTCCTCATAAGTGAAACTCGTAAAGCTCGTTGTATCGCATCTCTAAAGGGTAAAGACCAAATAACCTTTTCACTTTTGCACAATCATGAGACCACTGAACTCTTTGGCAGTTTGCCATCAGTTTGACTTCCTGAGAGTGGACGAAAAACTGACGAGCACAAATATGAGCGAGAAAAGAGGCCTGTTGTGTCGTGATATGGATTTTGGACTCTAACAGCAGTGACTAATATTCACACTCATTATGTTTCACTCACACTTTCATTGTTTTATTACCCACGAGCATAAGTTCAAAAACAGATGAGCAATGGAAACTTGTGCTCTTTTATTCAATCAGCCACCAGATATTCCTCTGAGGTTCAACAAAGAGGTGCTAAACATACATCAATGGATGATAATTCTCCCAATAAAGTATCCAAAATAGAAAAAGCAGGCGAGAGCTGTCCCCTGACGCCGGGAGTAAGAGGTGCGCCTCAGAATTACCATACGGAAATGAATAGCAGCGATGGTGTCTAATGTTTTGTGACACAGCACGAACGTGTGCACCCCGGTCCAATCCAGAGCTGAAGCCGCTCATCGGAGATATTAGATTATGAAGTGCTGGACTAGAAGGGTAATTCACTTTTCTGCTTCGCTGGCTATCATTGCCAAGCAAAGAGGAGCGCCGGTGGTAAACTCTCCCTTTTGTCGCCTTCGGCCGGTGTCTTGCTTCCTCTCTTTCTATCCACTCCCGTTTCTGAAAGTCACCCAAATTACAGATAATCATAATAAATATTTTCAGTAGTCAGTTGCGATGGACAGGTGTTATCAGGCATGAATGTATGCATACAACTCAGTTTTTAAACTCTTCTTTTAGAAACAACTTTGGGTGGAGCCAAATTATTTCTGGCAGAACATAAAGCGGGGATGAAAATTTAAATTCCCAAGGTGAAATAGATTCATTTTCCGACTTTTCATACTCATAAATAATGTCCCAATGCTAAGCAGAAGTCATTGGCAGTGTAACAAGCTCCAGATTACATAAATAAAGTCATTAATAAAGTTAAATTTCTACCTAAACCTATTTTTTGACAGAAAAAAGTTAGCATTAATTTACAATAAACCTTTGCAGCAATTAAGCTACAAATGGGCATAAAAGGTGATGGTCAAACTCAGAGGAGCTCCAATGAAATTTTAACCTGAAGCACAAGCACACAAACTCTCGACAGACTGTAATCCTCTTATTTTTCACCATTCACATTCGTCCCAGTGAGAGGACGAAGCCGATCGACTTCTGGTTGTGTTACATTAATCAGCCTTGTAATAATGGGCTAATTAGGCCCTTTTGTCTAGAAATGTTGAAATACACATGACCACTGCCAGTATATTATCGTGAACTCACTCCGGCTGAACACCTGTTGTGTGTAGCACATGACACAGAGCGGTGTGGAGCCGATGGTCTGTAGACTGTCTGTGATCAGCTGCTGTTGGGTCGAGTCGCCTTGTCAAGCCTGGAAACTCTGCTCAAACCACCACGCGGTCAAGTGCTCGCTAATTGAGGAGTGAAATAAAGCACAGGAAATGTGTGATAGCTGAATAAAACTCATTGTTTTGTCTGGTTTGTAGTCTTGTTTTGTAGTTTATCGAAGTTTGGTGAAAATATTCGTGAAAAGCAAACAGAAATCAGCTGAAAGAACTGGAATGTGTTTCAGATTATTTAGGTTGTCTCAATAAAATCTTGTAAAGTGATGTTGGACTGACACACTTCTGCGAGCTAAGCCAGAAAGCTAAATGTAAAACTGAGTTTTGCAACACGGTTGGGGTTTTTCAAGCGCAGGTGAGACGTTGCAATGTGAATTGTTGTCGTCTGAGCAGTGTAGCTCTGCATCGTCCTGTGTGAGAACCTCCACCCGTGTGCATGCACGAGCAAGTATTTGCTGGGTTGTATAGCAATCAGCCAGATGTGTGAACAGTCTGTTCTCCCACAAGATTTCGGCTTTTCCTTTCGGGTTCATGTATCGCTGTGTTAGTGTGGCAGCGAAGCAGGAGTGAAACCAAAGACAAATCAAGTCCAGCTTTGAAACAGGATGCACGACACGGTGGAGGTGAAATCGGATGAGAGAAAGGTCGATTTGTTTACCCTTGATGAAGTGTTGATGTTGGAGGTCTTTGTTTCAGGAATATACAAATCAGTCTGTTTAAGATACGTTGGTACCTCACTGTAGAGACTGACGGAGAAAACGCTGGCTCCAACATGCACACGTCTGGGAGCGCGCAACAGAGTCCTGCTTTGTTTCACCCTTTTATATTTCCTCCCTTTCAGCTGCTTTTCTCAGTGTGCGAACAAAGAGAATGTCAGTTTAAGCATTGATTACATTTCAATTAAGGTAATGGGTACATTGAATAATATGACCGGTTCTGAATATTCATGGAGGTTGATGATTAACATATTCTCATTTTATCGGAATAATAGTATGACCTCCAGTCGGATGGAGACATTTCCTGAAAAGTACATAATGAATGAAGAGAACATGCAGAATATGGAGGGAAATAGTAGAAATCACTTGCTTCTTTTATTTTAATCTCGGGCAGAATATGTAGAAACTCCCGGGAAGAAAGGAGGGGGGGGGGGTCTAACCTGACCCCAATCTGGACCGATTCAGAACCTCTCAGGACTCTCAAAGAAGTGAAGAGAGAGCGAGAGGAGGTGTCTATTTATCTAGGTGAGGAAGTGCCTCCCCGCTGCCCCCTCACCCCCCCCAAATCCCCCCCCCCATGTCTTCTGAGGCAGGGAGCTGTGACTGAAACACATCGTTGCACCTCACTCGGGATGAGCTCCAAATAAATGGAGGGGAATGGGGGCACAGAAGGAGCGTTGGGGAGGGAGAGAGAGAGAAAGGGGGAGAGGGAGAGAGAGAGAGAGAAAGTGAGAGAGAGAGAGGGGGAGAGAAAAGGAGACGAATGGAGGCTGAAGAGAAGAGCTCCTTAAAAAGGGTTGTCAAAATAATGAAAACAAATGGCGACAGAGTCTCCTGAGATGGAGAGGAGAACTTCATTTGTGAGGCGTCTTCGCGGGGATTCTGCCGCGCCACGGCGAGTCTTCGGTTTGGAGACCGGGGGGAGCCTCCGCCATGCGCGGCCGCGGGAAGCTGAGGAGAAGAAAAATGAGAGCACTCAGTGTAATAATTGTTCAGGGTCAATTATTCCCACGTTGGAGCAAATCACGCTGATATGTGTTAGCACACGGCTGGAAAGAGAGCTGCTGAATGTAGCATTGCCATGGATATGATCCCCTGTGATGGCTGCGCTAAAAGCAACAGTGTGAATTGATTTCATTCAGCCTAGCTAATTATCAGCAGGGGATTCAAATGCAGTGTTTTGTCAAAAATTAAAAGAAAAGAAAAGGTAGTGTGTTCCAGTTTCCTGTCCACTTGGCTGATTCCAGATCCCCTTTCTGGAATAAAGCCAGGGTAATTGTGATTTTCGTTGCTTTTCAGTGAGAAATACTCTGCACCTCTTTCTTCTCGTCCGCCTCGATCCTTCTCTTCATCCATTTTTCCTTTCTTTCATCCCCCCTGTCTCTGGCAGCTAACATCTTCTTTTGCTTATCACGGCCTTCCCTCTTCATCCTCCCTCCTTCCCCCGACTTTGACTTCATCTCTCAAGTGCGGCAGCAGGAGCAGCAGCATCCCCCCCCCCCCATCCCCATCCTCTTCACAACGCCGGCCGCCGTCTGCATTCTTGTCACGTGCCCACCAAAGGTTATATGGCCCACTTTCTTATCAGCTGCATTGTGGGATATCTCGGCTCTCAGGCCTGTCTTCTAGAGAGCTATCTGTACCCCCTCCTCTCTCTGTTGACTGCTCGGAGGACAACCTTTGTCGACCTTGTTTTTTTTTTTTCTTCTTCTTCTTTTTTTTGCCATAACAGAATAAAAATGAAAGAAAGGATGAATGCAATGCAGAGAGTGGGAGGGAAAGAAAAGAGGGAGAAGGTAAAAGAAAAAAAAAGGCGCTCGAGTCCCCTGAGAGAATGTGTGATGAGATTGGTCCAGAGTTAGCCTTGTAAGAAAAGCGCCGTCGGCCCCCCTCTCTTTTCTCTCTCCAAGTACAGTAGACACTGAATCGATATCGCCCACCCACCCCCTCCAGAAGCATTCTGCCCCTGCGCGTGCCGTCCACCTGTCTACCCGTCTGGGGGGTTTGGGTGTGCTTCTGGTGGGGGTCGTGGGGGGTGTGTGGATGTTTGACAGAGCCGTCATGTACAAATTCATTTTGGATCCTGCAGACTTTTGCTCTAATAGGCGCACTCACTCAAGGTCTTTGCGGTCGTGCTGAAACGGAGGAGCCGATAGGTGCCGTTCTGCAGAAGAGGGAGCCTCCAAACAAGAGCAATGTTTATGTTTGCAACCTCTCATAGAGACACAGCTTCAGGAAAAATGCACTCGTTTCAAGCCTGACAGGAAGTGTTTTGTTCTCCTCAAATATCTTCTACACTTCCAGCTTTTGATGAGCAGATAGGATCGAAGAAAGATTTCTTATAAACTTTTCAGAAGCTCACAATTCATACCATTCAAATTTGTAATTTTTTAAACTTGTCTTTACGCCATCAGTAAATATGTGTTCTGTGTGTACCATCTGGAATAGTAACTTGGCGTCTGGGATTCCCCTGCAATCACAGGGATCCCCGAGGCTTTGCCTGCTCTGAGGTTGTTGAAATTAGGATTGCACCTTTCACAAGAAAACCCCCCCAAAAAACTTTTAAGAAGAGCAGACTTATGAAACTTAATTTTCCATTCACTTTTAAGGCTCCTTCCGTTGCATGCAGGTGTGAGAGTGTGTGTTTCCAATCATGTTTGGCTTCGCTCTAATGTTTTGGCAAATCCAAGATGCAGCATTTTCACAGACCTTCTTCAATTCAGTTCACAGTTCTGAATCTGACATGCTTCTCACAAGTCTGACACAGATATAATATCATTCTTATATTACTTTTAGGAAAAACATATAAACTTCTTTATTTGTTGTTATTTATGTGTGTTTTGGGTGACACAAATAGTGATTTGATTTTGAACATATCAGAGGGAGCTTGTGAAAGTTTTGAAAATTTTCATTGCATATTAAAAAAACAGCTGAATAAACAAAAACATTTTAATCTTAGGTCAACTTATGAAGATGGTGGCAAACTAAAATAGACACAGAGGACTCAACTTTCACATTTGCAAAATCACATGCTTGTGATGAGAAACAGACTCTATCAGGAATTGCAGGTAAAAGATTTACATCAGATGACGCTATGATGACAGAAGTGCTGCAAATTATCGGAGCAGCTTAAATGTTGTGTCATCTCACACAAAAGAGAAATTAAAATCACAATGTTTGAACTTCTGGTACCAACTCATGTTGTGGGTGCTGATTCTTATGACACAAACCAACCAAAATTTAGGAGTAAATTCGATATTTTGCAGGTAAACTGATGAAAGAATTGTTGAATAAGAGACGGAGTTGCAGCTGCTGCATGAACAGACGTGGGACCATGACTTTAGTTTCCTACCGAAGGACAAAAGAGTCAGGAGAATCTCTTGATTCCCAAACATATCGGATGCTCCCACAACCACAATGTGGAAGTTTGTGAAAGAAATAGAGTAATCAAGCTTGTACTGAAGTAAATAAAGGTAATGAAGGATAATGTGAAGGTGTAAAGTCCGGATGCATTGAAGTTGTAAAATGGGTTAAAAGTGGAATTTTTTGGACATTTAACTCTTGTAATACGTTAACTTTGACAGAAGCTTTCACAAAAATGTCCCTTCTTCTTTGCACTAATCTATCCAATCTACTGGTGTGTTTTCTGATTGTGGGGACCAACTGGGCTCTCAGGAAGATAACAGACTATTCCCGCCCACTCTCTCGTCTATTTCTAGAACAGAGAAGCATTTCACACGGTGACCTGAATAATCTCTTCCTTTACCACCGTACAGCATTTCCTGGGGCTTTGATACAATGATCGCATCAGCATGCATTGTGTAACAGAGGAATAATGACAGCTTAGGTATGAGTAACAGCAGCAGGTAACAAACAGAATTATCTCTCCACGGTAGGCCTGCACGCTTATAGAACCAACGTACAGCCTGCAGCTGCAGAGGTGAGGCGCTGCATATTAAATTCATGCCGCGTGTCATTTGAGTCATGTTTCCTGTTGTCAGTGAGCGTATGAAAGACTCAATACACACCACATTAAGATAAAGAAGAGTTGTTTGGACAAAATTAAATTGGTAATCTCCATAGCAACTGATGACAAACAATCGAAACATTTGCCAGTACTCCTGTTTTTTTATGTATGAACACGCTTTTTAATTCCATTGTGTTGCACAGTTAACAGATTGAGGATCAGGATGTGGAGGTATCTGATTAAATGCAAAGAAGTAAACGTTGAGATTTGAAACTTCTTCAAACAAATCATGATGGATTGGGCTTTGCAGCAGTTGCATGATAAGACCAGAAATCTGAAAGGAGCCCCCTCATCCCCGATCACCTTGATGCTGGTCAGAGCGCCTATTTTTTTTTTTTTTCCCTTAAAAAAAAAAAAAGTTAATTGCAACTCCTGCAGCTTCGTAAATAAAACATGAGGGTGCTTTCGCAAGCTGCTTTGAATAAACATCTCCTTGATTTTTGAAAAAAATGTCACAGCAAATAACCATGTGATGTCTCAACACACCAAAGTGTTTAAAAAGTGTTTATGTAGACGTCCTTTTTTCCCCCCCACTTCTTTTTCCACAGCATTACCATAATCTGTTAAGCCACACAGGCTCCTTCATAGTGTAACACTGACAGACACAGCTCAGAACCAGCTAGTTTGGGAGCTGCAGCTACAAATTCTCTGGATTGGATCTCGCCTTCTCTGTGCTGTGTTTTCCTTTACTGGTTTATCCATTCAGTTACACGCAGGACGAGAGCGGGGTTAAGAGGGGCGACGGGAGAGCACTTAGCAAGTGAAGGCCATGGTGGCAGTGCTGGAGTGTTATTTAATGAAGTAGAGGATCAGGATGCACAACGCTGAAAACACGAGGTGGTGCTACAGGAGCCAGGAGCATGTGTGTTTGTGTGGGAGAGGGGGTGCTGGCGTGTGAGGTGACAGCAGGTTGTGTTGTATGTTCCACCGAGTGAGGGAGGGAGGGGAGGAGGTTGATGGTGCAGTGAGCCTGGGGGGCTAATAAGATCACTTTTTATTGGCCCACAACCCCAGAGGAGTGTTTGTTTGTCTGCATGCATGATGGAGGGGATAAAAAGTTAATGCATAGGCACAGCGGAGTCAGGCTGGGCTGGTCACTGCTGCCCCCTGCAGGGCTGTGTGTGTGTGTGTGTGTGTGTGTGTGTGTGTGTGTGTGTGTGTGTGTGTGTGTGTGTGTGTGTGTGTGT
>JAUESE010000015.1:5721227-5731966 GCA_032274725.1 Malacoctenus triangulatus
AGACAAAGAAATAAAGTTTAGAGATACGCAGTCCAACAACGTGCCTTCAATTAAATGTACAAAAAATATTTTGTTTTCAAAAATTCACATTGTGTATTATTTTATTGCATTATGATGTGTGTGTGTAGAATTATGAAGTTGTATCTTCTGGTTTAGAAAACAGCAAAGTAGATTCGTTTGTAGAATCGTTCGTCAGTAAGAGTAAATTTACATGGGAAAGATACTCATGAGGTTTGGTTTCTTACCTGATAACACATATTTGTTTCCAGTGTCTTTAACAGCTTTCTTTTTTTCATGTTGTGCACTTTATGATTTTAATCTGTAACAAGGAGCTTTCTTAATGAACGTAATTTACTGCTTTAATTTCTTTTCAATGTATTTTCACAACATATTTTTAGCAGCGAACACGCGATCCTCCCCCTGGTATCATTTCCCTCTGTGTGTCTCAGGTCTGGGCTTCAGCGTGTGGGGACGTCCGTTGGTCAGTCTCAGTTTCTCCCTCTTCAGGTGAGTAATTTGGATTTCTATAAGCCGTCAGATTGAATCTCAGCCTCCCTCCATCCGCTGCACCTCCGCTCTGATGAACTAATGCTGGAGATGATTGGCACTCATCACGGGCCGGGCTTGGCTGCTCCCCTCCCTCCACTCCCTCCCCTCCTCCAGGAGTTCATTATGCAAAGGGACCAGTGGGGTGCAATGGAATATTCTACTTTATTATAAACAACAGGAGAGTAAACAATTAGACCACACCAGCACACCCCACTCCTGATAATTATTCTATTCCAAACACGCTCTGTGTTGTGTATATATATATTCTGACATAAACACGCGAGGACAATTCACATACATACTCCACTAATTACTCTGTTTCCACCCAGTTGTTGCATAGTGTCCACTGCCTGCACTTACATGTTTCCAAGCGAGTGTTTATTAGAAGTAATTAGAGGAAAACTCAGTCCTGTTGAGTGGAGTTTGTGAGCTGGTGGGAAGGAAGCAGCAACATCTGCACCCCCCGAAAATAATAAAAAAAAATCTGCTTATTAGTGGACTTTATGAAATTACTCAAGTAAGTGAGCGCAGTAATTTTGCAGTTTACAAAAGTGACGAAACGTAAATGTGATTTTTTCATAAAAAAGGCAAATACCAACAATCGATTTTTTTTATTTGGTTTGAAAACATGATCAGAAAATGAAGTTTTTCACGTTGCATGTTTGATATTTGAGCGTTTTTACTTGGAACTTACCACAGTTTATTTTATTTATCACTGCAGGAGTTCAGGTTGTTGAGGTCAGGTTTGTGCTTCTTCGTGGAGGTTTTAGGAAACCTCTAATGCAAAACCAACCAGGACTGGAGTCACTCTGTTCAGTGTAAATCCTTCAGAACCTGTCACATATTTGAACAGCTTCTTTCAGGCAGTGATGGTGTAAAATATGGCATTGTGTGTATCATATAAGATTCCACAGATAGAGCAACAAAGGGCAAACTTAACATCTGTTGAACTCTGTTTTTTATCATCGTCTTTGTGGATTCTGTTGTAGTGAATAAAGGTTGTCTTCCAATCGGAGGTCACTCTCTCCATTGGCTGCTGTGTAACGATGCCTCTCCCTGTGAAGTCCTGGAGGTGCACGAGTTTACCTGCAATAAAAGCAACAAATTCAGTGCCAAAGAATCAATTGGAAACCCATGAAATGAGTGTGACTCCTGAGTCTCTGGGGGAAACCAAACATCTCCCACAACAAATCAAAACTTTCCCCGTCTTGCGCGGAACACGCTTGTCGAAAACGCCCTGTTTAGTCTTGTTCTATTTCTTCACAAACATGCGTTTTTCTGGTGAAAGGGAGGAATCAAGACTTTTCAGTTGTCTCTCTGGAAACAGACACCTGAGTTGGGAAGTGGGAGAGAAGTTGAGCTGTTAGATCTCAGTAGCATACGCTCCCCAGGGGAAAGCCACAGCTCAGGGTACTCATCCTGCGCTGCTGTGGAGCCAGCTTAAAATACTGTTGTCACATAGCGATCATAGACTTGTGCTGATGGTACACAAATAGTCCCCTTGCGAAGCTGTTAAAAGCCCATTAGACGTCACCATGCGCTGCGTTAAAGATGCCACTGCTAAGTGCTCCTGATGCCAAAGCAAAAGCAGGAAGACAGACCTGATGCAGAACAACTCCTGCTTTAACCTGTTTTCCCCCTTCCATGCCGAGATGTTTGTTGACTTTTCAGCTCATTTTATGCGGTAAATATCCGAGCGAGAGGCAGAAAATCTCAGATCAGGATGTGACATTTCGTCAGATTCATCTCGTGACACAGATGTTCAGCCGGTGAAAGCTGACTTCTGGAGCATGCCTCACTTTTCCTTTTTTTCCTCCGCCGAGCGGCGTCTCGCTGTGTCGCACCGCGGAAGCTGAAGCTGATCCTGTGGTTGTAGAGGTCAAGCATGACCCTGAACTTTGGGGAAGAGGTGCTGGTTCTGCATAAGAGGGAACAAACCAGTACTTGTTGTGTACTTGTTGAGTTCTTTATGCAGCATGTGGAAGCTAAATAGTGCCATCTGGTGACTTTTAGGATTAAGGTGGCAAACCAAGAAGATAGTCGATGTGATAATGTGAAGTAATGATGTAAATAACATTTAAAGCAGACCTTTTAGCATATAGCCCAGTCTGCTAATGTGTTTGTCCAGTTAATTAATATATAATTAAGAGAGTGCTAAATCAAATATTTCGCTATTAAAAACGGTGTTGTATCGAATCCAAAACAGCTTTTGAATACCTTTTATTTTGAAAATGACTTCCTGGCACCTGAATTTGCCTGTTCTTATAAAGAGCACCTCCAGAAGTTGCGAGGGTAGCGAGGAAAAAAAGAGGAAGCAAATGGGAGGCAGAGGTGAAAATGTGAAAAGAATGGAGTGAGAGCGCCGAGGGTGGGGGCAAACAGCATGTGTGCGCTGCGTGCTCGGAGAGGTAGGTGAGGATAAATGGAGAGCAGAACTCTGTTTGAGTGTGAGAATGCGTTGGCAGCCTCGGGAGCTCAGTGATCACTCCTCCAAACGGTTGCTGTGGGGATTGTGGCTCCTGGAAGTGGAAAAACTAACAGGTTCTAAAGAGGCGTGAGCCCAGAGGGAGGGGAAGCAGTGCTTACAGCAGAGGATCAGCCCAGCCAGTGCCTCTAATTGCACTTCATTATCTCATATTGATTTAATTAGCAGCTGCCTTGCCTTGTGTGCGCAGGGTTATGGTATGCCTTCAAACAAAAGGGGTCCGAGAGATGCACGCACTGTGATGCGAAGGGGGCCTCATCGGTGAAGCCCGTCATATGACAACACTTAGCTGAGTCACTATAATTACTCTCGTGCGAATCCACACATACAGACAGAGAAATATGTGTTGTGACCACAGGCCACAAAGCCACCCGTGAAAAACAGCAGGTCACAGAGTTGAAACACACACTGCACAGAACGGACCTGCCAGGTCTCCCTCTGCTCCCCCTCTGAACCCAAAGTAGCTTTGAACAGAAATAAACACCTCAGTTGTTTTTTTCTTAATTCTCGTTAATATTCATGCAACCATTCAATAAAATTATGGGGTGTTTTTTGAAACACGTGCGACGTGTGCAGCTGTCAGATGGAGACGGCAGCATACCAACAAACATGCAAATGTGCGTCACAGAACTACTCTCCAACATCATTGGATAAATGCATCGAGATAATAGTCTCAGTGGGTTCTGGTGTCCTGCTCTGCCACTGTGGCGACATCCCAGCTAACCATAACTGACTTCACTATTTACTCCACAGCTTCAAAATAAAATCAAACGAGCGCTATTAGGAGACTGAACGGGCGGCAGCGAGCGGGCGCGCTGAAAGGAAGACCCCAAGTTCAGTGCTGCACATGCAAAGATTTCAGATTCTTCTGAGCGACGAGGATGAAATGAGAGACAGAAATAGGCCAGACAAAATGTGAGCATGTTCGAATGGGACGTAATTGACAGCTGAAGACTTCTGAAGGAGTTATTGTGATGTTAGGCTAGCAAATAAATAGATAAATAGTCCGATCGATTCAGTCGCTGCAGAAGAGACACTGAGGGTGTCTATCTTTAATGATCCAAGCAGCTCTGGATACAATCATCTTTGTAATAAAAGTTACTATATTCTCCCCCAAACCACTCCCTCCCATTACAGCAATCTGTAGCCCATTACGAGCAACAACTGCAGAGAGATATTTTAATCAAAAAAAGATGTCCTGAAGGGAAAGTTAAAAATATGCATTATATATCCAAGCCATGAAAGATTCTGGTATATTAATTTTTATACCTGCTAAATATCTTAAAGATGTATTTTACTCATCAAACAGGACAGCCAACAGAGGACAGATCTGACAAAGGAACCCAAATTTATTTCCACAGACGTTCCTGATTGTCACCGGCGTTTGAACACCCGTCGCTCTGCTGCTTCCACATGATCCCTTTGAAGACTCAATACGCGGTGGAATGAATGAAAAGTGTGAATCAGTCGTGAGCTTTAAAAACGGGGTTAACTTGACTTCACCTCGGAGCTCTTCGTTCAACAGACGCACCGCCGTTTGGCAGCCCTGCCCTCAATTGACTCGTCCGCCAACACCAAAGCGGTGGTCCCGCCTCCTGTAGACCCCTCGAACCTCCAAAACTCTGCTTGATCCTCGCTTTGTTATTTAACCTGTCCTCACTTAATATGAGATTAGCTCTGGCTGTATCAGTAGTTCACTTGTCCTTTGACTAAATCTAATCACTTCCATAAAAAAGTAGGAGAGATACTCGAGTATTTTTTGAAATCAAAAAGTAATTAGTTACCAGAGGTAGAAAACGTTCACAATATTTGTACTTTAAGTAAAACGACTGTTGCAAAGCCTAAAGCATATTTGTCCAGCTCATTTGCTAATGAGACACATTAGATAAAGTTACAAGTAGTTTGAGGAAGATGCTCTATTGTCAGGACGTTATTGGTTTCTTGAGCAGATTTATGAACGAGAGCAAGAAGAACAAAACAGATGAGACAAAGTGCCAACATGCAGACAGCTGCCATTGAAGTGTGCTAATGTTTATGTATCATTGTTAATGTATCACTGCTACTGTGGCTTCATACAAATGCTGATGTTATTTACTTTTTAGGGTGATTCAGTGAGCTGCTTAATCTTCAGTAAGCAGGAGTTTAGCACAACAGTTTAGTTAAAAGTTCCAGTTAATGCTAAAGCTAACAGTTAGCTCAAAAGAAAAAAACAGAGACAGCAGCTCTGCAACTCTGTCCAATACTGACCTTATTGAAACTGCTACAATAGTAACTGGATTTCATAAGAGTGATCAGTCACTGCTACCAAAATTCCTGGCAAATATAGTGACATTTGGGTAATGTGTTACGATGTAATGTGTCATTCACGCTTCTGTGTTTTATCGCATGCGAGCAGAAGTGAAATCTGTATCAAAATAGGTTCTCTGTGGTTCGCAGGGAAACAACAGAGTGAATGAAGACAGCAAATACCAAACAGCAGCAGTTAGCGGAGAGTGCAGCATGGAGTGGAAAGCCCCAGCAGCAATCTGCTAACACTTAGAGGGAAAGCAGCCTGGGGTCAACATCTAAAGCCAAAATGCTAAAAACACAGACAATTTTAGCCACTTCAAATTGTTAAACAAATTCCAGTTGTTCAGAGGGAGTCTGGGAAGGTATGGCTCCTTCCTCTCCTCCGCGCCGCCTCTCTGTGAGGCTTTACATTTTCCCTCACTTTCTCTACTTTTCTCCACTTGGCATAACTTCTCCTGGAGTGTGTTCCTGTCTCCTTTCTCTCTTTGCTGCCTTGGCACACTCAGGCAGAGATAGATGGATGGACTTGGCAGGCACACATAGCCAGCCTGGTGATGCGAGAAAAACCGGTGCCAATACAGAGATGGTACAGATGGACATGACATGTTGCTGTTTTCGGTTTTTGTCTAATATTTCTATATTCTTTCCACGTCTGTCTTCTCACATGTGTTTAAACACATACTCGGATGGTTCTCGCAGGGGTCTTTACTCGTAGGCTTAGAATTGGCCATTAGTGTATATGTTCAAAGGACAAATCATCAACGGCTAATTAACAATTATTAACTGTTCTGCTGTGAAAGAAGACAAATTATCATAAATTACTGCCTAATTAAAATGTGATTGCTGGCTCAATAGTTATAAATCATTAATTTTTAACACCCTTATCACATGCGGACGGAACCAATTCAACAAAAGGTCTATTAGACAAAAATGAATTCAGTGGATTCTTTCAACACACACACACACACACACACACACACACACACACACACACACACACACACGCACACGCACACACTATTCCTGCTCATCTCTCCCTGTGCAGTCATTAGCCATAATTACTCGATGTAACGCGCTGGCTTTATCCATAGATATTAAAGAACAATTAAACCAAAGCCTAATTGCATTAAGTAAAGTCGTGTGTGGAAGCTGCCCAATCTTAAACTTTATGCAATTAGTGTATGGAAATGTATGAATATATCCAGGTAAATAACCAGGTGAGTCCACAAAAGACTAAACTTCACTGCAAATGTTAAGACAGACTGAACAGCTTCTCCTACACTAAATAAACCTACTCACTGCAGCCAACATGCAGAAGTCCTTTCCATCTATTCTTTTTCTAGAACTGCTTTATCCATCAATGGGTCACAGAAGTCAATCCAAGTTGGCATTGGGTAAAAAGCAGGGTTCACTCGGACAGCTCATCCGTCCATCACGGGGCAAATTCAGACAGACGCACAATCTCTCAAAGTCACTCGGTAAAATCCACACAGGCAGTTGAGAGGGATGGATTCACCTGATCCACATGTGCATACACGTGTGGATACATGTGCACATGTGGTTCAGAGGGAAGGCTTCACCTGATGCGCATGTGCATGCACAGGGAGAACATGCAACTCCTCACGTTAAATCCCCCCCAACGTAGAGTTAAACCAAGGATTTTTTTGTCACCGTTCAGGACGATCAACCATTACACCATTTGTCCATTCAGAATACGCAAAAGATGATTGTAGGAACACAGTAAATCAACCATTCTGAATCTTAACCTGTCTGATCAGCCACTTTCACTCACTGATGATGGTGGGTGCATGTGAAGTGCTGGTAAACCTTTCCAAGCAGCTTTGGATGCTGTGTCTTATCCCAAGGACACTTCAACACTTGGACAGGTGAACGTGGGGATCAAACCGCTAACCCTGGAGGTGGGAGACCACCTGCTTCACCAAGTGAGCCACAGCTGCCTAATAAATGATCACTCTCCCTTTAAAGGTTTCCTTTAAAAATTCTAATAACCACCCAGTATCAATATCTGTATTGTTAGCACCACAGTGTGCCAGTGCAGTGGCCTCAGAGTGCAAAATAAATAACCCCTGTACTGCTGCACATTGTTCATTGTTCACAGTACTGTGTTTGTACTTCAAATGCAACACCAGAATGCCGACAACTTGTGTTACTGTTACAGCATTTAGAACTCTTCTTGTTAATTCAACTGTTATAAAAAGCGTAAAACTTGTGAAGAATGTGGCGATCATTTACATGAAGCAGCCACAAGAAACAGTGTGTTTACGAACGTTGTTTACAATAAATCCTTCAAGCAATGTTAGTTTGTGTGGCGCGCTAACAAATGGAAGGAAAAACTGTTGTTGTGCTCACAGAGGTACTAATTTGCAGTTGCTGGTAAATATGAAAATAAATGTAGTTGCAATAAAGTCACTTTCTATATTTGAGAAGGCAAAAACAAGGGTATAAAATCATCCCATCTTCGAAGGTAAAACTCAGACCAGAAGTATGACTTCAGCTAACTATGCATGACCAATAAAATTATAGTACTCTAAATATAACTCCTAAATGCGGAGCTATTTTTCGGATCATAAGGCACGCGCTCACCGACAGTCACCAACAATGATCTGATCTTCTGTGTCCATCCTCTTCACTTGGGCGCTGTGTGTTTGTCATTCCTGGGCTCCTGTTTGTAGGATTTTTCCCGTCTATTTTCATCTGCCTTCGATCCTTTCTCCTCCTCTCTCCCTCTAACAAGCGAGCTCTGGGCCCGGTGAGGTGAACAGAGGTGAGGGTGCGGGTTGGTGGGGGGGGGGGGAGTGTATTGTTTAGAGTCGTTTCCTACTGACATCCAGGTAAATGGGTAAATGTGCACTCTCATCCATATTCCAGCAACCCAGGCAGAGGCATTTGGCCAGAGCATGGCTGGGGCCAGGACATGAAATATTAAAAGGATAAAGTGAAAGGTGGAGTACCCAGAGGGCCTTTGGACAGTTAAACAGCTCTTTGTGTGGATGCGTCTTCACTGCCTGTATCCCCACCTGGTACCCGGCTCTGTGAGAGCCTGGGATTTCAGCGAGCCCGCGTTGTGTACTTGAGCCAAGGTCAACACGCGGTACACCAAGTTAGCATCAAACTGTGCTCTATGATCAGCTCTTACTGTCCTAGAGCAGTGTCAATGATGGACCATGTTCACTGCGAGCAAACAAATCAATAACTCTGGATTGCATGACTGGAGCTCGGGAAGATGTGGAGAGTTGGGGGGGGGAGAGGGGGGAGTAGGGGGGGTAGAAGATGGAGCTCTTTCCATTTTTTTTTTTCCCAGCTGCACTTGGCAGGATGAAACCCAGCCTGCTGTTTAACTGGTCGTGTGCCAAGTAGGGACTCAGATATATCAGATTTCAATTAACCACAGTTCATGAGGGCCATCCACAGAGGTGGCGTGGTCCTAACACACTCCATCCCCTGCTTAGTCGCAGCCCCAGGGAGGAGGTAATGAGATGGCTCTCTATCTGGCTCTCCATCGCCTCTCTCTTCCTGGGAGAAGGCTGGCACTCGGGCCCGAGGAGGCCTGTTGACACCTGGGGCAGGTGCTCGGCCCATTTGGCTGTGGCTTGCAGCCTCCAAGCATGTTTGGCTTGCGGTGGCCACACGGTTTGCCCCTCTGGACTGCTCTAGGGGGGGTGGCTAATGAATAGGATGAATGCAGGTGTGTGCAACGATGCAAACGTGTGTCTGGTTGTGTACAAGAAACAAAATTATGAATGTAGAAAATACAAGTTTTTGGAAGCATCTACGAACACAATGATCCCGATCAGCTAACAGGACACTGAGGATCGTAGCTGCCAAAATAATGCTCAGTATTTTTTTTGCATGTTTGCATTCGTATATATGTAAAATGATTAGTAGTCTGCATTGAGAAAAGTGATTAAATTCATCTTAATTTTGTTGTTTTAGTTTCATCTAATTTATGCTCTCTTTGAAAAGGAGTTAAGAACTCGATCCGTCTTCACTGGAGATGTCGTTGTTATTGTGCTCAGGGGTCAAACCTCAGCTGGACCTTCACCAGTTTGATCTGCAGTCATTTTCTGGCGCAGTAACTTATCTTTTTCCTCTGCTTATGTCTCACCATTCTTTCTCAATTACTTCAGGCTATTTTTTCCCATTATGGTTTTGACTGTGAGACAGATGATCGGCCTTATTGTGTTTCTTTTTTTCTGCCAAATTCAGATAGTTTTTTTCCTGACAGTAACACGCTGATCTGTTTCATAACTTCTTCCACTAAACGGCATCACATTTCATTTTGGCTCTTATGGGTGCTCAGCGCTGCGTCTCATCTTCCCATGGCAGAGGGCTGCATTAGTGTGTGCAAACCCCTCCTTTAAATTGTCCTGTTTGTGTGTGTTGTCACTCTGGATGTTATTGTTGTTGATCACCGGCAAAGCGCTCTCAAAATGAAATTGCAATTTAAAGTATTTCCTTGCAAAAGCAATTTAGCGCTTGTTACTCGGGACCCTAATAAATCAGCCCCTAAGTTACTAAACCATTTATTTAGATCTCATCACATAATTTAAGTTCAGTATCTGAAAAACACGAGAAAATCCTCTCGGTCACATCCATCACTGACAACAACAAGAGGCCTCCAAACCTGTGGCTCACAGCTCAATCTCTTGGGCCTATTTGACATGATGATTCAATCACAGTAATGGGAAACAAACCAGGGTACAAAAAATGGCAGCCAGTCAATCAGAAAGCAAAAGAAAGATGCAGCAATAATTCTCCAAACACAAACCAAATCTATATGTTGGTGAGTGTGGTGAGTGTGGTGAGGCGTGCAGGCAAGTCCGGGGGTCAGCACATTACCAGTTTTACAACATTTCCCAATTTTTGCAAATGTTTTTCATGTCTTTCACTAAAAACAATGGCTGCATTCCTTTAATGTCTTCTTACATTGTCTGGACGACACCTCAGACACGACTAGAAACCAGTGAAGAAAAAGATCCACCTCAGTATTTCTATGCTATGCCAGCAACATTCATAACCAGAGTGGAGCAGAGAGTTGGGAGGATGCAACAGTGCATCCGTCACCAAGAGGAATGGTGGTGTCATCACCAACTGTGGTGTGGAATCACACGCAATCGCTCTAAGATACACTTCTTTATGGAGGCACTTTTTACATTCTGCTGAGTAGCCCTGGAAAAATAAAAGCTAAATCTTAGCTGTCAGCATCACACTTTGCTGCACTATAACACTGTCCGGTGTCTGGGCACTCCACATGAAGCAAACAGATGCACAGAGAATTCCTCATCTTCATTGGAGCTGCATGTATCATGCAAAAAAAAAAAAGCCGGGGGGGGGGGGGCTTCTTATTTTCATGCATTTGTGTGGTTTTTGCATGGGTGTGGACGGTTGCACTTAT
>JAUESE010000015.1:5788819-5801561 GCA_032274725.1 Malacoctenus triangulatus
TCCAGTATTTAGAGAGATGTGGTTCATCCAAAGTGCATTTTATATATTGGCTTGTGAGATTTGTTTTATGAAGTACTGTAGTTCGTTTGTGGCTCAAACAAACGCATCTCTGTTCCATAAATGAAAACGGCACATGATTTCTGATGGCGCTTGTGCAACGGAAATGCATGGAGTAAATAGGCCATCATTTGTGGACGCGTCTCCGCGGTAAACATCACAGTTTGTGCGTGTGACCGGCCCTGTGATGCAATCTGGACCGGCACCAAGGAGCACTAAAAAGCCTTGCAGACACATGCCAAGATCATTACGGTCATTTAGTCGAGGAGAGAACTGTTTGTTCAGTCCAACAAGAAAAACAACGGTGCCACCGAGTCCAAAAGTCGCACCGGCAAGCCACAAACAAACACATTTAGGCTAAGGTAAACTGAATCGCCATAAACATGTGGAGACATCATCCACCACCGTCTGGATGACAAACGTTACTAATGCTGGAAAAACCACTTAAAATTCTGTATAGCTCAAGATAAGTGGCGAGTACAGCGAGTCCAGAGATGCACTCCGTGTTGTTCAAACAATGCTCGACACACACACTGGAAAAAAGTCTCGCAAAAGGACCCGAGCAGCACGGCGACGTCGGCCAGGCACGACCAAGACAATAATAATAACCGGCGTCTCTACTTTCATTAGGCAGCGCTCGGACTAGCAGTCATTTCCCCTGGCTGCCTGGCTGAATAGAGCACTTGTTGGCTCAACTTGTCACATGGGAGGGTCAAGGGGTGGGAGGGGAGAAAGGAGTCTTGTTCCTCCAGGCTAACCTTTCTTCAATATCCCTCCCCACCCCCTTCTCAACCTCTGTCTCTCTCCAACGTGGTCTGCTGGGGAACAAGGTTTGCATTGAGACGTCTGTACACTCTCTTGCTTCACGCTGCTCAGAATTGTTCCAAAACTGAGCTACTACTTTTTTCTTCTTCTTCTCTTTTTCTTTTTTTTTCTAAAGGAAGGTCCAACCTTTTTCCTCTTTTCAAATCTTTAGCAAATTGGTTTCTCTGGTGTTTACAGCAGGCTTTGATTCAGGTAAATCCAGATGGAGTGAGGAAAATATTTATAGGTGTTAAACATGTCTATATTAGGAACACTTTGCATTGGACTTTTTTTGTGTTGTTGTTTCTCGAGACTTGGATCATATGAGGTCAATGCATACAATGAGGCGCAGAGAACACAATTTGGCTCGGCACAGATAAACCACTCAGATAAAGGTTCATGGCAGAGATTGTGTTGACTTAGTAGGTTAAAATCCCAGGTCCCACATGTCATGTATATTTGAGTTGTGCTTTGTTGTTCTGCTTCATGTACAATATGCCTGAATTTTCCCTATATTGTGAGGCTTGTTTGAGACCTCTAGACCTGGGTGCCAACACATTTTGGGAAGCAGTTCAGTGAGAATATGAAATGATGCCCATTAATTATTCATATCCTGGAATACATGAATCGTGTGCTCTAAACATATTTCTAAGTTTGAAGTTTCAACTCCAGGCAGCCTCTCAGTTTAGCAGCATGCCGAACTGTGGAGCGAAGCAGAGAATACAGGTTCCAGAAACGGGGGAAAAAGTCCATTAGGTAGAAAAAAATGGCTTCTTCATAAAGCTATTTTTTATATCTCTTTTAAAACACCTTATTTTTTTCCAATGAGCATAATTACAGAGTAATTCAATTAGGCTCTTCAAACCCATAAAATGTGGTTTTGTAAAATTGAAAAACAACACTAATGGCTCAGCCATGACCTAAAACTAAATACTAATGTATCAATGCCGTCTTTGACTTGCTTTATGTGTGGAGGTAATATTCCTCCTCCACCTCATGACAGCATCGTATGTCTGGTTTCATGATCCACAAGCAAAGTGTAATAAGGAAACCACAGGGAACATGAGCCGTGTTTTAAATATAAACAACATCTACGTGATAGAACAGATACCAGATGGTATCTATGTTGACTGACAGAAATCATGAGCTGTACATAAATGTGCGTGTTGCAAACAGGGCTGCAGTGGTGCATAACTCTCGGGTAGCGAGCGAGAACCGGTCTTAAGAGTGTTTTGACATAGGAAGAGGAAGGTTCAACAGAAGGAGAAGGAAAAAAAAAAATAACAGCTGAAAGCTGCTGAGCCGAAGCAGAGAAAAGATGTCTGTCTCTTAAGAGGGTTTGAAGCTAAAAAGGCCGAGGTGGCAGTACCTTGCTCGGCTGTCCAACTTGGAACGGTGCTAAGAAAAGCACAGTCCTTGGTCAATGTGGGTGGAGGGGTGGATTTCATTCAAGCAAACATGTTTTTGGATCCTGCACATCTGAATTGAATTACTAGGCAAACAGCCGATGGGGAAGAGAGCTTAGAACAAACTGAATAACCCCGCAGCTTTGTGTGTCTTTATGCTGGGCGATTCTGGGTGGGAGGCTCAGAGGCCTTTCAAAACTCCAGGAAAGACAGGGTGAAAAGAATGCCTGGCATGCTGAGAAATCCAAGCCTTGTTTGTCAACGCCAACAGGAAGCGGACGTGAGAGGGGACTGACCGTGTCATATGTCTTTAAAATCAAGCACTCCAAAACTCTGCCATTCATCACAGACAACGTGTGCTTTACGTCTGGTCATCGCCTCTGAAAAGGTCAGCGGCTGTAATACTTTAGGTTAGAATAATACAGCTCCAAGCCGCATCGGATTACTGGCCCGCATATCCCCAGTGGTCATTAAATAAATTAAGAGAGCTCGAAAATCAGCAAACACATCTATAGACACAAACATGGACAAATCTCACTGGGATCAAGTGTGCTGATAAATATTTGTGAATTGACAAACAGTTTTTTTCCCCCCTGGCGAATCCACCGATAATAAACAGTATCTGGTTTAATTTTACTGGTGGACAACAATAAATCCGAGTCCGCTCATCCACAAAGTTCAACCGAAATCGATGCGCTGGTTTCTAATCGCTTTTTCTGGGAGGATCTCGTCTCCGCAGTGGCCCAGCAGGACTGCAGACCTCAGATCAGTATTCAGTTCAGTCCTCCCAAAGCCTTTGATTTCATGATGGATCCCGGTTGTTCGCTGCCTAATGCAAAACGAGAAAATCTCACCGGACACTCAGTCAAAGGTCTGTTGAAAGAATATGGGTCGAAAGCAAGTGTATGTATTGCTTTGTGAGAAGGAGGGGGGAAAAAGCATCTTTTTCATTTATAATATCTCATGTTGAAATGTTGTACTGCTCTGAAAGCTGAAGGTTACAGCAGAAACACGCAGGGATACAGAAAAAAAGGAAAAAGCTCGTCTGGAATGCTGCTCTGGGCCTCACCACTTCAATTCATTTAAACAATTCAGTGACTAAGTGACTTATGATTTGCTGACAGCACCAGGTCCCTCTGTGCCTTGATTACTCCAACCTCTAATGCAATACTGAAACAAAAGAGGTGATTCTTGCTCTCCTGTAGATCAGCCCATGTTTGAGCAGTGAGCAATAAGTAACTGCGAGGGCAGACACTCTGGTCAGTTCCAGCTTATTAGACACTCGCAGCTCTCTCTAATCCAGAATAACAGAGCGCGTCAGTGTCGACTGCGATGACACAGAGAACGGGCCTGATTGGACAAATTACTGCGAGTGACTGAATGACCTCGCTGAGGTCCGTGCGCCGCCATGACATCATTATCAGCTGCATGTTAAAGGCTGTGAATCAGTACATTGTGGGAGATGACTGAGACTACAGCCACGACACCTCCATAACTTCCCTCCCCTCCCCTCCTCTCCTCTCCTCCCCCCCTCACTCCCCTCCCCCTCGCAGGTCCAGCTTGGTCACTACTGATGGGCTGACAAGTTCCCCCGTACTGCATCACCTGGCCCTGCAGTGCTTTTGATGTATTATTCATGAAGAGGCAGCCCTCTGAACATTTGGGGGGTTTTTGGGGTTCTGTACGTTTGTGCGCGTATGTGTGTGTGTGTGGGTGAGTGTGTGTGCGTGTGTGTGCGTATGCGTGACAGGGTGTGGTAAAAAAAAGCCTGCTCCCTTCCTCCCACCCCGGCTCCCCCACTACCTCCACCACTACTACCAAAAGCAATACCAACTGAATGCTAAACAAACCTGTCTGTTGAATAATTGAGACTCTCAGGCCGGAGCAGGCTTCCATTAGCATACGGGCCTTATGGACCCAATCTGCACGATGACAAGATGGTTTTTTAGGTCTGGTCAACTGGACGCTCTGATTTCTACTTTAGGCGATCTTTGTTTTTTTTCCACACTAGATTAGAAGTTCACCCAGATTACCTTTATTGATCTCTGCAGGGGACGTGATGTTTGCACAAGAACTGCGGGAGTCTTCTTCTTCTGCACAGAAGCTTGAATGAGCGTCCCTGCAAACTAACAGCCTTCTCAGGTCTTATCTTGTATCACCACATAAATAATCTAAATGCATATAAGACACAGGAGACGAATGTGTCTCGGAGCGAGTCCTGACAGATCGTTTGACGTGTATAAGCCCGTCTTGATGAGAATGAAACACTGTCAGATTGAACACGCGATCAGCTGCAGGAGCACAGGTCTGCTTCAAGAGTCCCCGCTGGTGTCTCCTCACCACCTCTCCTCAGGTCTCCCTCTCTGGCTCCTCTTGGCCCTAGGCAGTAATCCCCTGCCCCCTGTGTGTGCCCATCCGCTCCCCCTGCTCTCATTAGTGCAGTGTTGGGGCCTGGGGAGCCTGCAGGCCTGGGGAGCCAGCCTGCTGCTCCCCTCCCACTCTCCTTCTCTCTCCTCCGCTGGAGTAATGAGCACATAATCAGCCTGGCTCCCTGTCAGTAGCAGCACACCAGAGGGGCATGTGGGCACCTGGCCCAGACTAGGAGGGGGGGTGTGTGTGTGTGGGGCGGGGGGGGTAAGGGCACAGCGGGGTTTTTTCACTCCCTTCATCGTCTGTGCCCAGGGTACCCCGCACCCCCGTATCACAGCTTCCCACCTCATATCAAACGACCCTCCGGTTGCAGGTCACCGGATGTTCCAGAGCAACTTCCTCATTTTGTTCACATAATGAAAGCTGTTACACTTTCAGACAACTTCCTCCACGTCGCGCTGCACTGGCAGAAAACCGTTTCTCACACGTCCAAACATGAAATCATTTCTTTTTCTGAGCAAACTGAATGCCTAATTTAAGCACCTTCAACATGGACTTAAGTTTATTTGTGCGGTGCATCTCAGTTGTAATGAAAGAGGTAAAATTAACAGCACAGTAAAAAACAGCAACTAAACTGCCAACAATTAAAAAACCTGCATGAATTCTGATCAAGACGGTTTATGTTTTAGAGCACAAGATGAGATCGGAATGCAAAAAGTCACAAGGACCAAATGTAAACTTTGTTGAAGAACAGAGGATGTATCTCATCACGGCAGTTTTCAGTTCTTACATTCTCACAATGTTTCTTTCACTGTTGACTTTTGGTTTTATGACTCTCAAACAGACGAAGGCCAAAGACACAACAGAGAGCCGAGCACAAAGTAACAACAACAACAACCGAAGGACAAAACGGGAACAAACCAAGCACAAAGTTAAACTTCAGTGGGTGTCCTTTAATCTTATTTGAATTCGCTTTGTTTTGGATGTTCACTTTGTCGCTCCACAACGTGGATTCATATATGCCCTTAAACTTGATATGGGCTCCATATCTTCAGTCAAATGTGCTCACAGCAACAACAGCTTCACACAGCAGCTGCTCTGTCTAAGAGCAAAACCAACAGGGTCACTGACAGGTCACTATTCATTCTCATAAAATATATTTAATTGGTTTCCATTGAGGCATAAATCAATGTTAGATTCCCATGAGCAATCTCAAGACCCCTTCACAATTTCCCATTGACGGCGCTCAATGAGGACTTTGTCGTACGCATCACACCAATTATGGGATCCGGCGAATCAACCGCAAACTCAGCAGGGCCGTCTAGTCAGGATATGTGAGGTCAAGGGGGCTGAGTCACAGCGACTCGTTTCTACCGGAGTGCAGTGACAGTGGCTCTCCGCTTTATGCACTGTTTAAAACGACTTCCTGCAAGCCAAAAAAAACACCCCGATACGATCGCGCAGGTGAGATGCGAGATAGATGCTCCGGGCTCCGCGTTATCTCCCGCGTTGGGCCCAAAACACACGTCCCTCAGCGGAGCCACAAACCAAACAGGTCTGCTGAGGCCCCGCATTGTCTAACCAGAGTGAGACACCATGATGACTAGTTCACACCTGTGTGGGAAAGTTCAGGAATGGCAAGGAGGATCACACTTGAGAGATTTATGGTGGGGACTGAGTTATTGTAGTAGGACAGGCAGACTGCTCAGCAGCTGGCCTGCGGGCACTGTCGGGACTGGGGGTGAGGCGCTACGCATGGATGGATGGGAACCACTACATTTACATGCACACTCTAACTTAATTATTGTAAATAACCAGATTATGGCGATAGTTTGATTAAAGGAATTTGTATGGCCCACGGTTAGCTGATTCCCCCAATAAGTTGACATGATTTGTTTGATAATTGGTGTAATTTTATGTAGGACGAAGCCCGAAGGAAACATCTTATTAGTGCCACATAAGAGAGGGTGAAAATGAAAAAAAAAAAAAGGAAATGGTGATCACAGTAATTAATGTTCCGAGCACCGTCCCTCCGTTATTCAGCGGGTGAAATCTTGCTGTGAAGATCTATTATGAATTCTTTTCACTCAGCCGAGCTTCTTTTTGTCAAACAAGCTTCTTTTCATTCCTGTTTTTGTGATGCCTGAACTGAATCAACCCCACAGGACACCTCAAGCAGCAGTTTACACACACCACGTCCTGTAATGGTCATAAATGGTCAGCGAAACTAAAGAACACAACCCTAAATGTTCCCCGACAGCTGCAGCTTTGGTAGCTTTTTCGTCTTGATTTTATTATATTTACTTTTTCCTTTTTAATGTGCGCTTGAGAGTTTACTTACTAAATGCCCCGGCGTTGGTGAACGGGAGTCTTTAAGTCCTGCAGATCCGGGAACATCCAAAAGAGGCCATTTCATCTGCAGGTACTGCAGGAGAGGAAACAGGAGCAGAGTTCAATAACACGATAAAATGCACAACAGGGAAAACATGCGTGTTAATATAACCGTCCAATAAATGGCCTGAGCAAATGTTATTCTCAAAAACGGCTGTACTTGGGCTCAAACTGTGAAACTCTTGAACTCTAATGTGCAAAAATCACTCCCTAATATGAACGCAGGCAGTCCATCTTTTCCTGGAGCGTGTGAAAGTGGTATAAATGGTGTCAAACCCACAGAGAGCTCCAGCAAACACCTGTACACGGCCCACGGTGCTGCTGGAGTCAGACAGCCAGTTCTGGCACGGCCGAGAGCAGGAAGAGCGATGTGAACAGTACGGACTGGTGGAACACTGTGAAATTGCCGTTTGTCAAGGAAAAACAAGAGGCCAGCTGTGGGCGCCCATCGCTGAGCGGGTGGGAAGAGACAGCTGGAAGGAAGCCCCCTTCTGCACAGCGGCGAGGGGCTGAGCCGCGGACTCCCAGCCCACTCCCGACTATGCGCTCGATTCGTTTGGCCTTTTGACCCGGACGCCGCCCCTCCCCCGATCAGTATCACTATTTTTCACACATGTTTCAAAGTTATCAAAAAGGCCTGTGTGTTGGCTTTCTCCCCTCTTTTTCTTTTTTTTCGTCCTTTGTCACAAACACTTCCACCACCGGCAGCCTGGCTGCAGCCGCTGCCCGCCCATTTGCCGCTGTGAGAAGGAGCTGTGTGTTCGTGGAGGGATTTCTGTGATTTACTGCACGATACAACAGGCTGAGCGTTTCTTTTTTCTTTTTTTTTTTCTTTTTGCTTCTCTTTTTTGTCCTCCAGCAGTGGAGATAGCATGAAGCCAGAGCTCCAGCAGCACAGCTCTACCATCTGTTTTATGAATCAGTTTAAATACCGGATACAGCAGCTTGTCATGCATGTGGATTTTCTCTCTGGTACAATTTCAAAATTAATTAAAAGCGCTTTTATTTTATAGGTAGTGTGTTTTTGCAAACGGACACATAAAAGTATTCAAGCTGCCTTCCGGGCAAACAGTGTACAAAGTGTCCTTTTAAAGGTGGCTGCCTAATCTCCTCATGCACCCACTGTTATCACCCTGCATTGTATACTATGATTGTTATGTGCATAGCATTGCACTTATGAATTCCCCCCTGCACAGTTTGACTTCCACCCATTGCAAACATCTGTTGAATGGAGAGGACAATAAATACTATCTGACACTTAACAACCGATGGCCCGACCGGTCCAGGAACATATGCAAAGCTTTGTCTGCTTTTCAGAAGTTGGTGCAGGATAAATGATGACAAACAAGCAAAGTGGAAGAGTCACGCATTCAAGTTTTGATTTTTAAACCTTCATTCATCACTCGGGGGTTTGTAAGGAGGAAGGAAGCTTGGATGGCTGTGGGTTAAAAATGGAAAAGACATTATAGCAGGAGGGGAAAAGGGAGAGGAGGGAAAAAAAACATTTTCAGGAATGAGTTTGTCGGAGCAGGCAGAGGGTATTGTTTCCTGACAGCTGGGGTCCAACAGAGCAGGGGGAAGGGGGGACCCTTTTTCCCGTCGAAAAGGGGGGAAATTCTTGGAGTTGACATCAGCCCTCTTCATTTTCACTATACTGCTCAAGGCTGAATCGTAGGTTCCAACTAATGGGCCCGAGTCCATACAACTGTCAGGAGGCAGTTGCTTTTAGAGGCTGCTAGCTCCCTATTGAAACTTTACTCTGCTGTGTGCACGGTGCCTAATGAATGCTCCCCTCTGGAGAGAAAATCCAAAACAATGCAGTTTTCTCTGTCTAATCTATGTCAATCATGAGTCCTTCCACAAATGAAACAAGCGCTATTGTGAGCGTTTGGTCTAGCCCAGCCGTGCCCACCCCGGCTCTCCCACCCAATCCATCCCTTATTTGACAGCTTCTGCCAGGACTGAGGAACAAGCCCCCAGGCACTTTTTTTTCCCTGAGCACCTACTTTCCTTTTAATTGCCAGTGTGCCCGATGTAGCGACTGTTCACACACACCCTGAAACATCGGGCCAGGTAATGCCAGCCACACGCTGTCACATTAGCTCCGGCCCGGACGCGAGCAACACACCACTCTGGAGCACATGAGAGGGCGGGGAGGGAGAGGGGGGGTTGGGTCTGGGAGTAGTTTCAGGAAACAAAAGGAGAGGAATTGTGGACCGTGGTGCTCAGCAAAAACTTTCTTAGTGTTACAGGAGGGAAAAAAAAAACCACACACACACCAACATAGACGCACACACACGAAGTGAGACTCGCTGAAAAAGTTCGGACGCAGGAATAACAGCCGGCATTTGGAATAGATGTTTCAGATAGTTCTGCTGAAGCGCGAGTGTAAGGTTTCTGTTAAAGACTGAAACGGGAGATGAACTGATAACATTTCAGCAGCGAGACATTTAGCGACGCTTCATACATGCCCCTATTTCATCAGAAACAAATAGAGACATATGGTCAGAGCTCATAGCAATGTCAGCTTCAGCATGGGAGCTGGAAGCTCTGGTAAACGCACTCGGACGGAGAACTGAAAGAAATGTGCATCGAAAGAGAAGTTCAGCTGATCCATTTTCGAAGCTCTCTAATTGTCTTCCAGCCTTCCCTGCAGCCTCCAACACTCAGAATAGACATCAGTAGATTGTGCTACTTTTACAGGACCCAGATGCGACAAAAGGTGGCAGTGATGCCACTGAAATTTTCCAAAAAGCGACACTGGAGCCCCTTTGGTTTTTCGAACAGAGAGAATACAACATATGCTCTGGGGCATGTGGCCTGCCAGAGCTGGGTTCTAATTGTTACATTGCGCTCACAGAGCGCAGGAAAACACAGCCAAGAGTCTTTGTCATCTCTGAAGTGTGTGGTGCCATACTGCAGCCCAACATCAGAGCGCAGAGAAGAGACAGATGTCTGGACATTTGCTGTCAAACTAAGTCAGACACTCTGCCAAAGGGACGGAAAAAAATACCCAAACTTTATCTGTCGACTTAAAGCCGGCACCGAGAAGTCACACGGATCTTCGCTTCAAGAAAAAGTAAAGTCAGGCAGAAGTTTATGTGTGCCACGGTCGGAAAGGCGACACAACTCAAAGCTGCGACGAGCTGAATAAATGCTCAGATGTGCGTCTCGGAGAGGCAGCGTTAACTCAATCATCCAAAAAACAAACACACGGACACACAACAAACACAGGGGTGAATGTGAAACAGGAGGCAGCTCAGACGGCCGGTTGTGAAATGGCTTCGCTCAACTTGTGGTGAATAGCGGAACAGCAGGAATGCCTCCATGGATCGGCCCAGCAGATAATGTCAATCACCTACTGTGTGGAGAACCCCTCCCCATTGTTTTCTTTTGCCCCCCAACAGAAAACAAATGGGCCACACAGCTTGCTGTTTGGTTGAGGTGTTAATTACCATCCCCTGCCCATATGAACAGCAACTTCAGACAATAAACCCGTCGGCCCCCCTCACAACAGTCCCTCCCTGTTTTGCTCCGCTGATATCACCTGCTCATGCGGGGCTATTGACACCTCAACCTGATCTATGCATGGAACACAATTAAAAGCTTACGGGACAAAGACAACGCGATAAGAAGTCCCCGCCTCGTCTCGGAGTTTGCATTAAGCCTCATTGTTTGGCAAAATTAGAGACAATTACATTGACAATTCTTTAGCAAACCTCAGCAGCCTTTGTGCTAATTAGCGTGTCATTGATGGGCAAACGACAAGGAGCTGAGCCAGTCAGACCAGCAACGTGTGAGGGGGGGGGCCACTGCGACAGCGAGTGGGCTGTACACGCAACACGCCACCAGAGTCACAAGAAGTTATTATTAATAAAAATAAAAAAAAGAAAGTCAAAAGAAACTAAAAAAAAAGCTTCCTGTGCCAACGTAATTACTGGAGTGGACTTTCATTTTTTAAACTTTACCAATGCTGATGGGGTCCATCTTCTTGCATTTAGGCACGGTGTAAAAATCAGTCGCATTAGGTGTGCATTAAAAAAAAAAATCCTTCTACTTTCCTCCTTTTTTTCCAGCTCATCACTTGAGGTTCAATTGAAGCCCGGTCTCTCCGTTTACATTATATTAAACCTGCAAAAGCCCGTAATGCCCAAGTGGAAATAGCATGCTGCTAATGGCTACCACATTTGAAGTGTCCATTAGCCCATAGAGGAATGAAGTTAAGTGAGTATGACAGGGGCACTCCCTCCGTTTGCCGGGCTTCTATTGTGACCTGGTTGGTTGTCCTGCACTCTCATTCACAGCCGGTAGAAAAACTGGGTCAAAGGTCAGACATCCAGAGTGCTGTGGTTTCTATGGTGACGTGGCCTATTAAGGCCAGGCTCATTGGCCTCTTAACATGCTCTTGTACACAAAAGAACTATTAGTGCAAAGAGGGAGAGAGGGGAGTGAAGAGGGGAGGCAGCGCCGGGGAGGTCCGAGGAACACGGCGTCAAGGTTTTTCCAAGATGGTTCCTGCAGCGCCGTCCACGTCTGGACGCGGGAGTGAGTTGCGTGTCAGTTCAGGGGCCTGATGTGGAGGAGCGACTGCAAAATCTGATGTCTGTCAGTTTTGGCTTCTTCTGCATGTTTGCTCGTATATCTTAACAAAAACAGTGCTTGTTGTGCTGGAAAAAATCCAAAATTAGGCATTAAATTACTCAATGAGCAATTGTGTCACGTATGTCTGCACAAGGCCAAACGGGCCAGCAAACGGGGTTTATTTGAAAAGTCCTTGGAGTGAATTTATTGCTGTTTCAGTAATAAAACGGCATTAACAGAATTACAAGGCCAAGATAAACCCCCCTAAAAAGCTTCTTTAACATTCTGCCCCAGTGAGCGAGCAGCAACTTCAGCAGGCGTTCGCATTTTTGCTACTCAAGCAATTATTTGTTTTAGAGTTTATTTTCTCGTCTTCCTTCGGCATGACACGGTCCCGAGTTATTGCTTCCTGCAACTCCAGGGTTGCCATGGAGCTAATACGAGTGTTTAAGCGAAGCGGCCATTGTTCCCCGTCTGTCTGCTTGACTTTCAGGTAATTTTAATCAGACGCTTAAAGGAAAGTGAGGTTAGTGTTTGGAATAAGTGAGTAATTTTGTTACAGAGCAGCACAACAGCAGGTCACATAAACTCCACTGTATAATTAGGCACAGCAGAAAATAATTATGCATCTGGTGAGAGCATGGCCATCCCATAAAGAGCGAGAGAGAGGGAGAGAGAGAGAGTAGAGTGCGAAGCTATTCAAGTCAATTATGTGAAGTCAGTTATGTGGTTTCCCGTACCTGGGAGATCTGCTTTCAATTGTCACAAAGTGCTTCCCTTAATGTCAGCGTGATCTGATGTCAAGACAGGCTACACCTCAAATGTCAGCAGCATCGTCGTTGTCCATGTCCTGTGGCCTTGTTAGTCCACTTGCACAGGAACACAACTTTTTATTGTTCGGGGAGTAGCCTCGTTTCATTGAAATTCACAGCTGTAAACGTCTGTATAATTAACTCCAGAACACGAGGTGGTTACCAGCAGTTGGCTGGATGTTTACAGTAAAGCTCGACTTAGAAAATCAAATGTGAGCGCAAGTATTCTAGGTAGGTAGGTAGGGGTGTGCGCGTGTGTGTGTGTGTGTGTGTGTGTGTGTGTGTGTGTGTGTGTGTGTGTGTGTGTGTGTGTGTGTGTGT
>JAUESE010000015.1:5801661-5815712 GCA_032274725.1 Malacoctenus triangulatus
GTGTGTGTGTGTGTGTGTGTGTGTGTGTGTGTGTGTGTGTGTGTGTGTGTGTGTGTGTGTGTGTGTGCACGCGCATGCGTGCGTGCGTGCGTGTGTGTGTGTGTGTGTGTGTCAGGTCTACGCCAATGACACACAAGTGAGACCTGAATTTTTCATTTATGACCCAACACAAATTGACTGGAGACAGCGTGGGTTACCAATATAATGCGGCGTTTTCTTGCCAAGGCATTTAGGAGGCAATAATAAGTCCAGCATGCACTCCTCATGCTGAACGGGGCAAATACCCAAGCATGGTAATCACTCCAAAGGCGCAGCAGCAAAAACACAAATACAATCTTTTTCTCTTATTTTTTTCCAGAAATTGTGGATAAATATTTACTCCCGACCTCCGAAAGTAAATTTGAGTACGTCTGCTAAAAGTGGGTCTTTTTTTTCTGACAGGGCACAGTGGGTGATTGTTTTCTCCCCCTCCCTCCTTTTTTTTTTTTTAGCTTTCCTTGGCTCTTTATATAAAAAAAAAAACTTCCTAAGAGCAGCTGACAGAGGCAAGAGAGGCAACGAAGTACGGTGAAGGGAAAAAGTCAGTGTTGAAAAACTGAGGTGGGCATAAGTGGGTGTAGTGGAGAAGGCAAGAGAGGGAGGAAAAAAAGAGGCTAAATTAAACACATTTGTTTCTGCTCTCACATACCACAAGTCTTATGAAAACAGAGGGCTGATTGTGTTCACTCTGCAAGTCCACCCCCCTCCTCCCTGTCTCTTCACCACCCAGCTCCACTCCCCCAACCCCCTGTCCTGAGCAGCAGCAGCAGCAGCACCCCCCACCCCCACCCACACACCCACCCCACCCCACACACACACACACACACCTACTCACACACACACAGCTGCCTGCAGATGCCTCCTGTGTTTGCTCTGTGAGTGCAAAGGCGCAAATCTCCAGGCCCCGCAGACTTGTGGGCCCTGCCTCATCTCAGTTTTTACTACCTGACATCCCTATCACCCCACTGCTAACCCCACTCACTCCACTCTCCGTCTCCTCTGGCTCTGTCCCACACACACACGCGCAGGCACACGCATACGCACACACACACACACTCGAATGCCACAGGTATGTTACAGCATTTGGTGCAGGGACACAGAGGAGTCTGTTCAGAAACGTATCCGTTTATAGAGCGATGACAAAAAAATGTAATGAAAAACTTTACTACAAAATCAGTTAAAGTCCAGTTCCAGTAAAAAAAAAATAAAAATAAAATAAAAATAAAAATGGCGACAAATTTTCCTCATGAAATCAGGTTTGATTTGAATTGGAAAAATCTTTTCCAGGGAAGTCTTAAACCTTCACACTATGTGACACAGCACAAAATCACCGTGACATTCCCCAGGATTAGTTATGCGTATTGTCAGCAGACAGCGGGGAGGTCTGGAAGGCTGCCAGCACATTTTTATACCTGAAACACTTGTAAAAGTCATTTCCTTGCAATCCGGAGCCTTCATTTTCATCAAGCTGCTCGCAGTGATATTGAGTGCTAAATCATGAACCACTGATGGGCTTTAGCTATAAATTCAATTCGTGTTCACATGTGAGGCTCGCCTTACATGCCTGAAACTTTGTAAAGAATAAATTTGTCACTCAGGAAAGTCTTTAGGGTGAGCGGAGTGAAGGGGGGGGGCTGTAGAGAGAAATGCCGAGCAGAATACGGTTGGGTCATGAGGTCTTCTACCTCTTTCAGGTTCATCAGGTTTCTTGAAAGGAAAACAATGAGGACGAAACATAAGCAGAGGACCACCAGTTGCTGGAGAATAAATGTCTTCTGCGACGCCAATAATAAATAAATTACTTTTACACATAAAATCAGAGGTTATGTCTCTAAGCAGCTAACATTGATTTATATGGGTAGTTGCAGCTTCTTTTTTTTAAACTCTTTTTACAACATTAACCAGACCTCTGAGACCTCAAGGTTGGACAAAAACAATGTATACAGCTGCTGCAATCTTTCAGTCTCAATACAAGCTAATGAGAACAGCAAGGTGATTATGATCAGGGGCTGCTGTAAATATCAGATTCCCAGGGACAGAGTTTAGGAGAGGCCCCCCTTACAATTACACAGTATTCAGGAATGTCGAGCATGAAGCACAGAAACATGGAGCTGGAGACGAAGCGCTCGCATCCCGTTTTGAACAGTCAGCTCACGCCACACGTAAAGGAAAAGTTGTACATGTTGTGCATGAAAAAAAAAAGTGGAAAAGTTTATCTTTGGTAAAGAACCGTTTCTGCGGGCTCGGATTTTGAGCCACAGTGCAACAAACTTCTCCTCCAGCCTAACTGCACACTTCTGCAAACAATTAAATGTTAACCCAAGGACTGTAAGCTGCTCAGAGAGAAAGAGAGAAAGAGAGAGAGAGACAGAGAGAGAGAGAGAGAGAGAGAAAGGGAGAAGGAGAGAAAGAGAGAAAGAGAGGGGGGGGGTGACTGGAGAAAGAGAGGGGTGCTTGTGCACAATTACAGCAGGGATTTATGGCCTGAGAAACAATTTATAAATCACAGCGCCTGAGCTAATGTGCTCCAGATTGTTCTCCATGCAGCTGCAATTTTGGTCTGCGTGAAACGGCATAATAAACCTGGCTGGAGGACATGTTTGGGTGGTGGTGGGGCCGGGAGAAAAGTTGAGATTGTGGGTGGGGGCTGGAAGTTTTTTCGAGGTGTTTCAAACAAAGAAAAGTGGGATCTTTTTTTTCTGCTGAGGTGCATTTCTTGATTGCTAATGTCAACAGAAGCGACGATAAGACCGTCTTCACGGGAGTTCTCATCGACACGTTTTCTCAAAATGTGTAAATAACAACTGAAGGGGTATTTTTGGTAATCATAGTCCAACAGTAGCAGGCCAGCGAAGCCGAGAAACCTCAAAACAATAATTGTAACTGAATAATTACACGAGTTTCCACTGATAAACACTTTACGGTTCAAGCGCAAAATCTGGAGCGTTTTATGAGCTCATTGTAAAACTGCGAACTATACCCTGGTAATTACACTTCTGACATGAGTCAGAAATAATTCCAGGTTATAATAGGAAAAGACAAATGTTGCAAACTGATCCGTGCATTGTGGCTGCAGGCCGATGCAGAAGAAGAGATCGGATGTGCTGAGGGGAAGCCTGGGCTTTTGTGGCCACTCAGCCAACTGGCCCTGAACCTTGACCTCTAACCCTTCACCCAGGGGGGCAAACAAAGCTCTGAGTGACATCTGAAACTAGACACTCTGTGGGGAGAGAGTGTCTGGACAGGACTCAAATAACCCCATTAACTCTGCAGAAAAGATTTATGGCTATTTATTCTCCCGCTGCAAATTTCGTAAGAGTCACACAGATCCGTCAAAAATAATCAAGCAATTAGAGGTGCGCACCAAGTTTTATCTTGTTTACATGCCAATATCTCCATCTTGCACGAGGAGAGGAGAAAAAAAGACCTCGTAATTAACATCTTCGAGCCGAGTTGTGATGAGAAGTGGTGCGCACACATGCCAACAGTTAGTTTGCTGCAAAATAAATTCTGCCTAATATGAACAACATGAGTCTATCTTGGGGCGCATTGTGGAGAGTCACTGACGCATATTCCCCAGCACCTCTGATGGATTTTATACAATGGATTACGTAAACAACCCTGGCATTGGTGCACTGTAAACAAAAACAGAGAGAAAAGTTGACGGTAAATGTGCCGCGTTCAATGCGAGCCTGCGTCGCCAGAATGCTGAAAGCCACTGTAGTATTTAAATCAGGCAAGGAGGGAGGAAGACTGGGCCAAGCATTCTGTAGCTCAGCTGTGAGGCTCTAAGCCGTTGCCCTAGGGTCTTTGTCCTGCCTTTCAGGGCAAGTCTGAGGTAGTCAAAGACCCTATTCATGACCGGCGCTCCCCCTGCCAACACACCCATACAGCCCCAGTCAAGTCAGCCGAGAGCTATAGAGCCTTCCCATTTCACACGAGAATCAGACCTGCCCCTAAAGCCTGCTTCAGGGATTTCCAATAGCCAGCCCCTCCAACCCATGTACAAATCAAACAAAAGGCCTCCTTGGCCTACTCCATGTCATATAGGCTTGATTAGATCTTTTTTTTCTAATGTAGCTACTCTGAATTTGACGCAACTTAAGTCAGTCAAATTTGTAAGGATTTGGGCTCTAAATGGATGTAAAAGGCTGCGGGATTAATCCTGCGGAGGAGTCGCCGTGTCATCTGATGTCACCAGATCCATCACGGTCATCTGACATTGAAATCCCACAATACACAATCACTCACACGCGCACACACACACAATCACACACACACACAGGCACACAAAAAAAATCACATTTCTCAGAAGTAGTGCTACCAAAAAGCCCTAACCTGTGTAAATCAGATGATGAGATCTCAGAACAAAGAAAGCTAATCATTGCTGATTATCTGAGGGCAGGCGCGGGGGGAATCCCACTATCACTAAAGAGTGTCTTATGTCTGCGAGCACAAGGGCCTTAATCAAAGGCAGTACTCATAACTAATCAAGGACATTACCTCAGGATTCGGCAGATAAGGTCAGCGAGCAGTGATGTCCTCCAGCTGATGAGAACAGTTCAAATCCATCAGAAGTTGCTGCTGCTTCGGCTGTTTGTTCCAACAGGATCCACAAGTTTGTTCAGGGATATGGGGGGGGGGGCACACACTTTCGATGGCTTGTGCCTTTCCTCAAGTTTAATCAAATTGGAGGCTCCGCAGAACATTGTGACTTCCTAACAAGTACAATTGGTTTATGCGGGTGGCCGGGGGAAGAAAGGGGGCAACCAGAGGTTAAGTTATTACCCACGTTTAAGAGACGCGGCCTGATCTCATAGGAAAATTGAAAATGTGTGATATTTACCAGGCGATCGCAGATTACATGCCTTCCTTGAGGCTGCACAATACATACAAATCAATCACTAAGCACCAAGATCAGTCCAAGTAATAATATCTGACCCCACAATCACAGATATGAGCCAGCAGGCCAAACAGGCTGAGGAGATGTTGAACAATAGTTGAAAGAAGATAAGGTTTAAAAAAAAAAAGCCTAAAAATAGAAGATAAAAAGATTGTAACTGATAAAAATTGTTAGGTAACGACATTGTTTGGCACAAACATTCTTGTAAAAGTGTTGAAACAATGGAGGGATTTACTGGAAGGACATGTGAAAAATCAGAACCAATACAGAGAAGATCAGCATCATTTAAACTCAAAGTTATTCCAGACTGACGTGTGGAGTCACTGATGCATCGGACGAAAAAGACGAATGTAAAGACGTGTGACACTACCTGCTGGACACGACTTGTCTTCGACAGGCAGAGCTAAATTCAGACGACCCACCAGCCACTCCGCTGGTTACTGTGGTGAGTCAGGAGATTAGATTCTGTGACCCTAAAGCGTACAAGTGGGTCTTTCACAGTTGAAGTGACAGTATCCATAACATGACCTCAGCTCAATCAACCGACACACTGTCGAATGTCTGTGTGCAGTAGGTCACACGTGGATGCAGGTGCAATGTGTTGACGTGACATGTGTCCGTCGGGGGACCCGAGCGGCGCTGGCAGCCCCTGCGCCGCCGCGCCGTTAACGGGGACGGGCGCGGTGGGAAGCGGCGACGCTGATTTACAACTTCAACAACACCGACAGCTGCTGCGCTTTCTGTCAACTAACCTCATCCTGGAAGGATATCCATCCCCTTCTTAATTTAGTATGACCACTACAAGCTCACTGATACTACACGCGGACTGTGTGACATGGCCTTTAACAGGCGCTGTGCAGGGAGAGCGTTTCCGTGAACCGAGGCGAAGCCTGGCGTAAATCTTCGCCGTGGCGATGCTAAAATGTGCGTGATCTGATATCCTCCCGCTGCTCGGCGATCGGGCTGTGGCTGAACGGGAATGGCGGGGCGCTGTGGTCCACGAGGGAGAAGCTGTGCTCGGTGGGAGACAGAATCCCTCAGATAAGTGAGTGCCTCAAGGTCTGGAAGCCGGCCCACCCCGGGATAACAGGCAAAGGAATAGCAGCACCCGTATCTGCCCCAGTTTGTGCTCCCACCACATCTCATCAACAATCTCTCCCCCTGCATGCTCTCTCTCTCTCTCTCTCCCTCCCTCCCTCCCTCTCTCTCCCTCTCTCTCTCTCCTGCAGCCTGCAGAGCCTAAACTGAAAACAGCTGCTTGGAATACCAGACTGATGAAATCCTGTTTAGAGTTTTTTTTTTTTCTTTCTTATTCTTCCTGCTGTACAATCACGTTTTATTAGCAAGGAGTGAAGCGTTTAAGGTACAATTATGGAGGGAAAACATTTCTTTATGTGAGCTAAACAGTAGTGGTTACGGGTACCAACGCCACATACACTCCACTTCGCTCGTGTTGTTGCTGCGCGCCCGCCCACCCCACCTACCAGTTAAAGACCATTACGTCTACAAGCAGGGAGAATCACATCATCTGGAGGTTTAATGGAGGCTGCAGTTTATAGCAGCTGGAATGACTCATCGATTCATTTATCGTTATCAAATTAGAATTAAAAACGACTGAAAAGAAATTCAGTTTCACATTTGTGAGGAATTGCTGATTGTTAGTTGTTGTAGTTTGGTGCCGTTGTTAAAGACAAAACAAGCAGTTTCAATCCGTTCCTTTGTTTCCCGGCTCATAAACGTGTTTTTATCGGCCGCCCTTTAATTAACAGACATCTAATTATCCCAAAAAGTTTCTCTGGACAAACAGGATGATAACTTTACGAGCTGAAGTCAAAACATTTTACATTCTTTCATTTGGTCTGACAAACAGCAGTCACCTGATCATTTGACACGCATGAAATAAATAAACAGTAGTTTCGTGTTATAATGTGAATCCTGCGAACTATCTCCAAAAAAAAAAAAGGTTTGTTTCGGGACTGCGGTCTGCAGCCTGGAATGAGAGTGACTGGGCTCTCTACGAATGCAGGGGGCCCACCGCCCTCCACTTACACCAGGACTCCGGCTTAAGACCACAAAACATACACAACTAAGCTGGTGTTCACATAACACAGGATACACGTCTGCACCTCCCTGCTTCCTCAGTGTCTTCCATCCATTAACACTTGTGTACTTTTCCTGATAATTAGAAATAAAGCAGAACAGATGCTCTGGATTTTCTAAAGTCAAACTATGCGAGACTCGCAGCACTTCAGCGCTGCAGTTCGTGCCTCACCGAGGATCGCTATTGTTCAGGAGACGAGGCAAGACGTGTGTAGACACGACCGGCGGTTTCCTACAGATTTTTTCAGGGTTATTGAAACACCTAAATATTTAACTCGGCATCAGGAGGGTTTTGTTGCAAGGTTGTTCGGCAGATTTGGTCAATAAAACATCGCAAAACTGCTTGAAAGCGTGAAAGAGCCTGAACTTTGAAGTGATTTCAGCGGCGTGAGGGATGTTCACCTCTGACCGAACGTCTCCAAACTTACAGTTTGACCAAATTTTTCATGTGGAAAAAAAAAAAAAAAAAGAAACCTAATGTACCAGGCGCGCGTGGCCGCTCTGGCCAAACATCGCAAATGAGAAAAACACATAAATTGATGAAAAAAACATTTGCACACATATTCATGTTGGCACATCAAAGGGATTCATTGATGTCACTGAACATGGGGAGTCTGCGGCTGGAGAGGGGAGATGTTGGTTATCCTTTCCTCAAAGGGTGCTGAGATGCTCCTGATGGGCCCCGAGCTGGAGAAGGCAGCGAGCGCTATAAACAGAATTTCTAATGCCAGGCGGGCGAGTGGGTGGGTTAGGTAGCGAACTAGCAGGCTACGGGGTAGCGGGAGGAATTGACGCCAGCTCATGCTTTCCACAGAGACCACAGAGGGAAGGATGCAGACCAGGACTGACACCATTTCACACAGCTCCGCGCGAGTGATGTTAGAGTGAGGAAGGGCATCCACCGTCTGCGAAGACCACGTAAAATACCAGATGTACGTTCTTGTAAAACTCCAGAAAAAATGGTGGTGTTTGATTCTGCTGCACATCATGAGAAGTTACTGGTGTGTCCTGAATCTGTTGGTGAGTCATTTATACAAGTTGAGGTGTGTAAAGTGGAATGTTCGCGCCGTATCGCAGCTTTTTTACAACCGACTTCGGTTTGTGTAGCACTAATTAGACCTGACCTCGATTGCCTCGGTGTGACGATAGAAAGCTAATCGCAGAGTTGTTCAAACATGAGAAAATTTAAAGTTATCCCTTAAAAATAGCCAAAAATAAGGATCCTCCCTAAACTACATCATACTTCCTTCACTGCTTTCAAAAGCAATTTTATCCTGATTTCAGGTTCCTAAACGCGGAGCAAAGGCTTCATTATCAGAATCAATCACTGCGGGCCAGCAGCTCCCGGCCAGCGAGGGCGTGTCTGTGGTCGCTGGCGACCTGTTTCTAATTGAACAGTGCCACCAAATTGATGTAGATGTGTTTGACTTTGAAGAAAAAATCTTTTAAAAACTCCAAACCAAGTCAAAAATGTTAGCTCTGTTGACACAGCGCTTGGCTGAAAAAATATTTGCGCGCCAACGTCGAGGAACACAACACCGAGGGTTGTTGGGGAGCGAGCGCCGTACACTGTTCCCTCTGTTGCAAAATATCCACACACAGCCTCACCTGAGCACCCCTCCCTACTCCTCCTACTCCTCCTCCTCCTCCTCCCCCCTCACACTCACAGACTATGCACAGACAAACGTGCAGCACGCATGGTTGCATGTTTGCTCATTCACACACACACACATACGCAAGGTAAGTGAAATGCCAAGTGAGCCACCTGATGAAAAGACACCTCCACACAAACAGGCTTTGCTTATGCAGGGAGAGGCCCTTTTATTCAGTGGGACAATGTCTGTGTTGACTTTTCTTTGTCTGCACATTTTCAAGCACCAAAAGCAGCAGAAAGAATGAAAAAAAAAAAGCAGCCAGAGAGGCATGCAATCGCAGCCGCTGACATGTTCAGACTTATACAAGCTCCCTTTTCATATCTCAATCTCAAACAATTTTCTATTCAACAATCATGCTCAGGAGTTGGAGTGTCCCACTGCGTATTTGATGAAGATATGTTTGAGCGGCTAACCTCGCTCTCGCTTACTCGCCACCTCTCACACACAAGAGGCATTTCACTCTTCGGTGATGATGATGATGATGTACTAACAGAGTTATCTAAAAGTGCTGATGAAGCTGACAAGAGCTGGCGTCAAGCAGAGTGTGTGTCCGTGTGTGTGTGTGTCCGTGCGTGCGTATGTGTTCGCCAATTAAACCTAGCACTCGTCTGTCTCTACAGGAACAATGAATTGACAAACAATGAGCTGGATTTGTCAGGCTGACTTCGTAAGCGTTTGGGGGGGTTAAAAAGAGGGGGAAAAAAACCCTATGTGGCCCTGCAGCCCAGAGCAGGCAGAAGTCTGGTGGAACATCTCTGCAAACATAAAACCTCCTCCTCAGCTCTCGGTGGATTACAGTGGAATGTCAGCTCTGAGCAGGCTTTAAATCAGTTATGCTTGGCCCTCAGGGGAACTCTGTGCTGATCCCATGTAGGCCTGTCTCTCATTGCTCATGATAGGGTTGCCACATCCCAAAAGAAAAAAGAAAAAAAAGAGCATAGTTCAAGACTCAAATCCTTCACGTTGTAAAATTACGGAACAACAAATCTGCAGGCACGTTTTTCATTATTTGCAGTGAATACATAAGCATTGTACTGCCCACACAGCTTTAATATTGCACAAACCCGCTCATGTTAAAACCATAAGGTGGAGTTGTATATAGTTGCACGCAGGAAAAACAAAAACGGAGGCCTCACGTGCATACGTCTGTAATTAGAAAAAAAAACTGTGCATTGTGCTGGCAGCTATGAAACTCCAGCTTTCTCCTGGAAAAGAAAACAGAGGCTGCCTGGTATTAATCACATGACCTGATCGAGCCACACAACTTTAATGTGCCTCATGCAGCACGAGCACAACCACATACCACTTGGCGCTTATAAAACAAATCTGTCAGTCCCAGCAGGGCTTTCCAAGCCGCGCCGTATCTCAAAGTGTTTGCAGGCACCACGATTGTTTGTATCGCAACACCCGAGAGGTGACAACACAAATTCAGTTACCCTGTGGGCAAATATTCTCCCTCCAGCCAATCAGCAAATTCCACAGGCTGACGATGCGCGATAAATGCAACTGTGGAGCTCATTAGTTCAACCATGTTGTTGGGCCAGACGTGTGTTCGGGCTGCTGGTGGGGATCATTCGGTTAATCTGGCTCGAATTGAACTTTAGCCACAGGTGTAAACAAACCAAACTACCAGAACGCGAGCCGAAAGAAGCACCGGGCTCAACCTCTCATCAATCACATCCACAGCATTCACGCTAAACCCAGAGCACGGAGCAATATGGAGACCTTAAGGCGACTCCTAAGTATGCCAGCCATTGTCTGCCTGCTTGTTTTCTGCCACAGTGATGATTGACACAGTCAGCTCACTCTGTCCCATTGACCCCATTCCTCTTTTCTTCTCATACGGAGGATTAAACTTCCAGATCCAGAAACCCCCTCCCATTTATTTATTGTTTTCCCTCGAGCGACAACAAGAGTTGTTTTAATTTTCAACTTGGTGTTTTCCAGAAAAAAAAAACCAAAGAAAAGTGACAAAACGGAGCACAAACAAGCTACGAGAGCGCTAAAATTCAGTTAATGGCCTTCAAGCTTGTTTTTTTTTTTTTTTTTTTAAGTACATCAACTAAAGTTTCTTGCCAAAAAAGAAGGAGAAATGCAATAAAGTGTGCTGCGTTTGTATTTGACCACGTTAATCTCTTCCTTTTACCGACAAAACTCTGGAGTCCAAAACCAACAACGCAGACGAACGACCAGATTCTGTGCATTACATGGTGCTAGGAGAGTCGCCATTTAGTTAATGAGCCCCAATGGAGACCTCCAATGAAGCCATCAAGACTGCTCAGAATAACAATGGCCAACTAACGCCTTTCTAATTGAATGGAAGGTACAGGGGAGGCGAGGGGAGCAGGCCTGGAACAGTGAAAAGGAGACAGAGGGGGGAGGGGGGGCGGGTGGGAGAGTAAGGGAAGGGGGTGAGGGGTGGGTGGGGGGGGATCTTTTCAGTCAGATGCCTGCCAGGCCTTAACGAAAGTACTTGTTTTTTGGGGGGGATGTGACAAGGCTTGGGGGATGGACTTGCTCGGAGGAACACAGCTCTCCAGCAGGGATTATTTCAAGGAAGTTTGCATAGCCTCATTTAAACTGCATTTATTAGGCTGCCACTCCAAATGTTGCCAGATAAATTAGCTAAAATCTTGCATGTTTGTTTGGAATCAGTGTTCACTGTCACTACATATTACACGCCACTTTGACCACAACGGCGGATTATGAGTCTTCGCTGGCCATGTTTACATCAGTGCCTACCAGTGCAAAGTTATTTGAGGGTTTCAACACTTCCTGAACACACGCTCGTGCTGAACCGTGACGGTTATATTGAAAATATGACACCAAATCAGCCAGCAAACCAACGCGCTGATGAGTGCTCAGCAGCCAGTGTGCAACTTCTTGAACAATCGCTGTGATGCAACGTGGAAATGAATCATTGCAAAGCGTGCTTCGGCCACACTTCGTGTGTGTCAGCCTCAACTGGACCTTAAACATCTCTGGACAACATCTGCCGTGGACACTGCAGTGAAACTCCTCCCGAAGTGAGGTTCTAGATTGTCCTTACTGTAGGAATTAACTTGAGGAGCAGCCATTGGGCCCCCCCTGCGCTGCTGAGTGTGTGTGTGAGTGTGTGCAGAAACCTGAAGTTGCTGGACTGCATTATAAAGAAGTGCCTCCCTTAAAACAACAAGCACACAACGGAAAACGGTGGGGTGGGAGTCGTGCAACTTCCAAATATCCTGCATCTGAATAAAGTCCCGAGCAGCACGAGTCTCCACGCTGCACCATGAGGGAGAGTAATAGTTTGATTAAATCAGCTCAACGAAGGCGAGGCCACTATAAAGCTCACAGAGATCCAGCGTGAGCCGAGCGCCGTGCCGGAGACAAACCGTTTTAAATTGAACCATATTTAAAACGACGGAAACAAACAGCAGCTTTGTGCAGGGTGGGAAATTGTCATAGGCGAGCCTCCGCCAGGGGAGGGTGGCAGGGAGAAATTTATATCCCCAAAAGAACAAAGAAGTAGTTAGTACTCCTTGAGAGGCCACTCGGAGGGAATATGGCGGTCTGGCAGCGCTCAAGGAACTTTTACGCACGGCTGAAAGTTTTTAGCGGAGTGCGAGAGGGGAGAGGAGACGGAGGCAGAGCGAGCAGGGGGTGGAGGGGGGGCGGACGGGGGACGGACGGTTGTCCACGGGGACACTTACTGTTCGTGCACTGGGGGACAGCGAGCCGTTGGACAGGTACGGGTTGGTGAGGTCCGGGATCATAAGAAACGGGTAGCCAGGATAGTGAGGACTCTTAAAAAAGCCTCCATCTTGCTGTCTTCTCAGTGCTGCAGGGGGAACGAAAAGCCGCTCGCCGAAGTTAGTACAGACACCGAAGCAGAACAAACACACTGGTTGTTAAGAAATAAAGAGAAAATGTTGATTTTAATTTTTTTTTTACCTTCACTGAAGTAGTCTCTTGTTTTCTCATAACTTTCTAAGTCGGGTCTGGTTTGGGGGCGCCTCTCTGCCTGCTACAACAACACACACACACATGCAGGAGAGGGAGAAACTATTAAAACCTTCCACAGCATTAAATCACATTATTTCTCTGGCTGCCGTGCACCGTGTGGGGGGAAACATCGTGGACGTGCAGCGCGCTCACCTCCGAGTCCGACGAGCTGCTGTTGTTTTCCGACTCGTTCACCAGCGAGGATTTCACATCATCCAGATCCCGCTCCGCCGACACGTTCTCGGATATCTTTTCCTCTTGTTCCCCCTCGTCTTTGAAAGAAATCATCTCGTCGTTGGCCCCCAAATCATCCCCACCACCTCCGTTCAGCTGAGGCATTTTTGCAGACGAGTGGAGAGTAACGAAGAGGGAAAAAAACAAGAACAATCGACTCTCTCTCTCTGTGTTTTTATAATCAGGTCAGTGTAGTCCGAACGACGAGTAGTAAACTAACTACAAGAAATAGTTCATGTTTCAAAACTCCCTTTTCATCCCCTGAATGTGATCCCGCGGTCCATGACGAGACTTGAGGGAGTAATCCACAGTAGGAGTCGCAGTAATCGCGGACAGAAAGTATCGTTGAGTATCTGGCGTCGGTGGCCGGATGCGCCGCAACTTGGCAAAGTTTCGTCTCCCTCGCAGTTTGCGGACAACTTGTGGTCCCCGCGCGTCTGTAGTTCGGCGAGCTGCTGAGGAATGGGACTTTCTCTGCTCCGACCGAGCCCCGGAGAGCGACACGAACGAGCGGCCCGGGCCACAAAAAAACAGAGGTTACTGGAGAACAAGCAACACGTCCGATTTCATCTCCTTAATATCCATGTGTGAGAAAACAATGGTTGAGGAGGAGGAGGAGGAGAAGGAGGAGGAGGAGGAGGAGAAAAAAAGGAAAAAGCACGACGCGGGTCAGGCTGCAGTTTGCTTCACTTCGGACTCGCTCGCTTCCCCCCCACAATCGACGCTTCGCTTTCTTCCAGAAGAAAACGCAAAGTTCATAACGAGAAGGAGACGGAGAGAGGATCGAAGCGCGACGCAACAGCAGGAGAGGCTCAGACGGACGTGCTCGCCCTTTCCCTCCACATTGCTGCCGGGGAATGCGCTCCGAAAACTACTTGGTTGTTCAAGTGGAAGAAAAAGCGCAGCCCGTCCGTAGAGGAGGAGTTTGCGCTGAAAACCGACACTTCATTCAGCAGCATGTAGATCAGCTATTCTTAACCCTCAAGCCACCAACACACAGCCACACAAAGCTCACGGTGGAGGGCATTTAAAGGGAACAAAAGGAACTATGCACCACTGAAACTATTATTATTATTATTATTATTATTATTATTATTATTATTATTATTATTATTATTATTATTATTATTATTATT
>JAUESE010000015.1:5825377-5838054 GCA_032274725.1 Malacoctenus triangulatus
AACAGTTGCTCTACAATAGTAAAAATATAGTAGTCTACATATCTAATTTTTCTCTCATATCAAAGATTTCAAACTCAATATGCAACAAACACTTTTTAAGTTTAGGATTAAATTCAAATAAGAGGAGTGACTGGCCTGTTTTTTTTTTGCAGGTGAAATATTGCGGAGTGCAACAAGTAGAATAAGGCAAAGTACAACTGAAAAAGAAACCCATAAAATGCAACAATCATCTGGAATATTGCTCAAAGCACCAGCTATTGTAGCCCCATAAAAAAGATAGATGTGTCCCTTTAAATGTCCAGGGAATCGCATGTCTTCTCCTCCTGTTGCTCCAGCACACTGAGGCACAGGACAGGCTGCAGGCCCCTTCAACTCTTTGGTTCACCATCTAATAAACATCAGTTTGAAAATCCGCTTCACAAAAAAGTTCATAGGAGATGTTGCTTAAAATGAGTTTCATATCGACACAATGACAGACACACCTCAGCTCTTTCTGTCAGTTTTTGTTTCATGTCATCAAATAAAAATATACAAAGTACTTCTTATCAATTGTTGGGTGTCTTCCTTTAAACATTTTAAACTGTTCACCTCATCCTGTCTGATGACATATCTCCTTTAACACCAAAACCACATTTTATCTGATTCTGTAAGTGATATTCTTTTTGAAAAGTCTCATATCTACGTCATCTGTGGAGCAAAGAGTTGTAACAGTTTGGTTGTTGAAATGGGACAAAATATCATGTGGCTTCTGCTCTTCTATCATGTGCTTCACCCTGTCAAAGCTGCCAAGACTGAATTTGTCATTTGTGACGAGGAAAGCTTCAGGACTATCCATGTAAGTTATGCAAAGAACGCACATAAGGCACAGAGGTCTAAGCAGGCATTCAGGACTCTCAGTATAAAACAGTCAGTGGGCGCATTGTCCCGATTTCATGTCCTGAAACTCTTGATAATGACGGGAATTTCAAATGAAAGACGACGTGACAACAGGATGGAAAAAAGAGGCAATTTTGAGGTTTTGTTTTTGAGCCGTGTTTGTGTGTGAGCGTCAGGAGTTCTTTATCGGGCTCCACTATCCAACCTCTTACGTCCCCTTTTGGGCCTTTAGGAGCATCCTGTGACCCCTGACCCGCCGGACAATAGAGGCCAGGACGTTTCCCAGTGAGCGGCGATGGAGCCAACAACAGGAACATGAGGGGTGCTCCTGGGAAACAAACTGTTTATTGTGCAGCAGGATGGACAGCCCCCCCTATGTCCCAGTCACTTACTTTCACACACAATTACAGACGCTAACTACACACCTCCGCACAGTAAAATCCTGTCAAACAACAGGTGGCTGCTTTAAAAGCTGAACCACATAGCAGCAGTCATACTCAAATATCCCTTTTCCCCTGCAGAAAGGGTGTGCGTGTTCAAGTTGGTCTCCTTTTTTTTGCTTGCGAAAGGACAAAGATAAGTCAGATACATTTCAATTTCACTTAGGTCACAAAATATTACAACATGTTTCAAGTGTAGAAATGCTTTTTGAATCGTATCTATGTCATATAAATCAGCCCACAGTTCCAATGTGCAGAATGCCCCCCCTCCCTCAAATCTTCCCTTTCCCTTTTATTTCTGCACCAAGTTCAAGCTGCAGATAATGCGTTTATATTTAGCCTGACTTTCTATTTGATAACAGTACCAAACCATTTGTTGGTGCTGCCACTGCCTGTCTGTTTCAAAGGAAATCCCTCCTTTGTCTCTCAAGGAAGCTCCACAAACTGGGAAAACCTGAATTTGTCATCAGAAACTCAAACAGCTGGAACGCATTTGATTAGACAGAGTCAGCGCTAAATTGTATTAGTCAACACACCAGAATAGTTATTACCTTGGCTCTGGAGACTACTCATTGCGAGAGGAGCACAGTAAAACAGTTTCCAGAGCTGTCAATCACCATGCCAGAAGTGTGGTGCAACTCAGAGACACAGAGGGCTCCTGGGATTGCTCTATAAGTGCTTAACCCCAACGGATTACTGGTTCTTTATGACTATATGTGCGGTGTGTGTCTGCGCTCCACATGATGTACATTTGATAAGGGTGGATCAGAGGGGGGCAGTCATGGGGGACTGGATCTGAGATCATTCCTTCTGCTCTCCCTGAGGAGGTATTAAATCATGACAATCAGAGAAGAATTAAAAAAAATTTCATGAATCATTTTTGAAGGAAGAAATCTATAACTCATTCTCACCGAGTCTCCAGAAAAGTCACATCAGAACATGGGCACTATGATGGCAGAGGAGGGTGGAGTTTTTTGGTTTTTCTTTTTTCTGTCATGGAAAGTTTTTTTTTAAAAAAAAAAGTCTTGGACAAGAAGTTGAACGATTTAACTTTAGTTCCACTTTGTGTTTTCCACCTACCTAATGCATTTCAGGAGGAAATCTCCCCCATTCGACTCAGCGCGGCGCTCAAATGTCTCCACTTTCCCTCCTACTCCTGATGCCACATTCAAAACACATGATGTGTGCTAAATCTAATACAGCACTTTAAAGTTGTTCTCCAACAATGAACCCACTCTTCAGAATCAGTTTTGGAATATTGATTCTTCAAGTTTATGTGTGGCTGGAGAAGTGTGAAATCTGTAATTTAGCAAACAAGTTGCCGCTGTTGATTTGAAGCAGCACAACTCCTGAGATCATTCAAATCAATCAAGTTTTTTTTCTACTCAAATTCCTGCTGGAAATGATGAACTGAAGCAGAATCTCCGGAGTGTTTTATAGTTTTCTCTCTATCATGTACTCATTGATCCAAGTGCTGTAAAGCGCTGACACTGATACCAGCAAAAGCCATAGAGGGATTTGAGAAATATTTCAGAGACTTTCCAGGTCAAAGGCCACCTCAACACTGACAAGCAAAATCAAATCACAGCGTAGGAAATGAGCCATGAAACGCTGATTGCTCCAGACATAATGACCCTTTTTCCAGTTGCTTAGCTCAAGAATTATTTGATTGTGCAGAGTGCTGACTTCACTGCAAACATGAGCACTGCTTGCACATATTGCCCAAGTGTATAATCAAATCAAGACCATTGATACAAGGAGTGAACAAATATCTCTTAGTATGTGGGAACAATGGAGCTTTGTTCAACAGGAGAGCCCTCAGAAAGCTAATAGACTGGCTGAAGGTAGGACACCTCTGGGGACTGTGAGCCCAGCTTGTGCTCAGCATTAATTGGTCGTGCTTTTATTGGATAATTCAGACATTAGCAAGACCCATTTAAGTTAATTTTCAAAATTACAGTGAGCATATGTGCTTTGTCATGGCAACCATGGGAAAAGTGCCATTGAGGGTAACATATTTAAGCACGTACACAGCTTTCGTGTAATTGCCAAAACAAGTAGAATGCCTTCTGTTATACAATTGAACTTCTACTGATGATGATTCATGTGACCAAACAGACAGATCGTAGCAGTCTGCTGAGTGCATGGTTTCAAATAACAGCACTAAGGCTATATTCCTCATGAGACGGGTCAACTAAGCTCCTTCCCCCACCCATATCATCTCAGGTCTGACACATTCACACCTTGGGTCATACATCAAATTGGAACTTGGGGCACCAGTCTTGTAACTAAAAACGCAACTTTTAGATATAGGTGGGAAATTCCCACATGTAGTTGGGTGATGTGTTGCCTTATCAAAACGACGACACGGTCGCTTATTGCTTTGAACTTGTACAAAGTGGCGAACACAGCGTGAACATAAGACTTACTGTATCTGTCAGACATACACACCCTGAAGGTTTAAAGTACACGGTAGCAGGCAAATCAATGTGATTTGAGATTTCAGGGGAAGCTACAGTGGAGTGACCGTGGGAGGCTTTGTGAACCGAGGCTTCAAGCCAACAAAGTGTGGGCTTGACTGTGTCTGAAAACCTCATGCTGATGAATGGCCTCTCCAAGTAGACAAACTCAGAACACAAGGCCCCTGCTGCACAAGACTCAAACTGCTACCTCTGCTGCCTGCTGAATCTGATTACAGGCGAGCCCTGAGGACAGGCAGGTCATTGAGAGCACAGAGATGAGCAAACAATAAGATATTATCTGAAGGAATCTTCAGTTTTCCAAAAGAAAATGGTCCCTCTCAGTGTCACATTGACGATAGGATCCTCAACCTGACACTGAATCAGCCATTTAAGAAGAATGAACACTGCGACCCATTCATACATACTCACTAAAATAATGAGAGCTCTTTTTTCACCCTTGTTTAAGACATATAAAGGGAAGCTCATGAGGCTTTGCAAGACAAGGCTGTGCAGAAACCGGAGCATGCAGCTGACTCAGATGAATATGCCTTTACAGTGATTGAGTATTGAATGAACAATTCTATAGTCTTTTTCCCTATTCTTTATGTGCAAGTGTAAATAATACACGTGTTTGGCTTTATTGTGCTTTGGTGATCCATTGTTGGGCACTTCTACACTCGAGAAGGGAAAAAGCACACTTGTAAACAAAAATGTAAACTAATAATTTGATTAGTCTAAATTCACTGTTCATTCGCAGTGATGTTTTCACCGGTACCTTATGAAACCACAGTTCAATCAAACCTGTGGCTTCTACAGAACCTACTCAGGCTGAAGGTACGTTTGTGCCTCTCAAACAGTGACATCTAGTGGTCACCTGCTCTCAGTCAATTGTGATAAAGTCAGCAGTGACATTTCAGGGATTAGTTTTCACTCTCTGCTTCTATAAATTACTGTCTCACATTGGATTGATCATGAGGATAATATAGGCAAAGAAACGGTTCTTTAAAAAGTTCTGTAAAAAGTATAAACACCCACTGAGAGTTTGTTTGAAAAGATACAGTATTTCAGTGGGTATTGACAAACTCACACTTTAATGGGGTGGGCCACGCCACAGCTTTACATCATGAAAACGTTTGATATCGTCCACTTAATTTTCAAACAAGCCATTTTCATATCGACATATTATGGTTCCGTCTCATACTCTCGTTTTCACGGCTATGACAAGGCCTTTCTCAAAAACTACAAACATGGAAGCTGTAGGACGTTCAAATTGTTGCTTCGATACCGTTACAAAATCTCGCGATATTACCGGATACCGTCTGCCAGGCATCAGGAGGAGTAGGGATGAGAGGAGAGACAGCAAAATATCTCGGTTGTACAGGAGCAGTCTAAAGAAAGAGCACGAAATAGCACATAACTTGTAGATCCGTGGTTTTAGAAATCAAAAGTCCCAAGCGTGCTACATGTCAGTCGTGATTTTCTGAGCACACGTGAAGTGAGAGTGGAAAGTACGCGGCCACAGAAGCTGAATTGTATGTGTGAAGTGCTATCAGTTAGCTGACAGGCTACCTAGCATAGCCATTGAAGCAATGGCGTTGAAAAGAATTCAGAAGGTGAGTGTATATTTTCTTCATGTGAGAGTCAAACCATTTTTCTCAGAGACCGTTTATCTGAGTCTGCCATTTTCGGTGGAGACAGTGTTCGTGTGTAATCTGTCCAGCCGCTCGAAGTAGCCGCTATAGCTTTGTTTTCGTGGTGCTTTTTAGTGTAATTCACAGACAAAGACGAGCTAACTCACTGCTGGCCCTCTTGGTGCATTGCTCGTCTAACGGGAACAACTAATAACCTCTCGGCAATTTTATTATCAGAGCTACACATTGTTTGTGTTGTATATTTCACATTTGACTGCCATCTTGCCGGGAAATATACAAAAAACCTGAGTAAAAGTGGAATCGAAAGGTAAATTTGCAGTGCAATATTGAGCTAGCATTTGGTCAGCTAGCGTTAGTTTATATGGTCATTGGTGTGATTGGCTGGCACGAAGTGGGTTTGCTAGTAAATTATTAGCCTGTCAGTGGTCTTTATCCCGGTGGTTGGTCGCTGACTATGTGCCTGTGTTTAGTGGCTAAATGACAGCTGCTTGACGGTTGCCAAAATTGAACCCTAGTGTCAGTGTTGCCATATAAGGAATGGCAAATGGGGCACTGGAGCAGGCCGTAGTGTGTATTTATATAACAGAATAGATAGGCTTTATTTCAAGAGATGTTAAATAACATACTTAATTTCTATTTTAGCATCTCTTGTCGGCTTCTTCAGTTATTTCATTGGTACAATGAGAGTTGATCAGTATGTTTACACTAAGTAATAAAGCACCTTATTTATGAGTCCTATCTTTATTATGTTGGTGGTGAGATTTGATTGTGAGAAATGTGTCTTTTGTTTTGTTTTTTGTTTTGGTTGCATCAAACAAGATTAAACATTAAGAGATAATTATTGTAACGTTGACTTACAAGCAAAAAATAACTATTATGTCACTGGTATTGTCATTTGGTTTGAATGTGTCGTCAAAATTTAGGGATTCAGGCTGTTGGCCAAAACTTCCTTTATAATTTAACCTCCTAAACAACAAAATTACAACAGCATATTTCTTCATAACATGACCATGGTCAAGAGAAAAGCATCACATTTCTGTGATAACGAGTCAGATTTTGAAGTAAAGGATTGATTTTTTTTCTTAGGACATAAAAAGATAAAGTGGTAAAGTAATCAAGAATCCAGTCAATATTTAAGGGTATATGACAACAGTCCTCGATGCTGGCTCCTAAACAAACATGATTATTTGATGTTGGCAAGAGATAGTTTGATCATGACCATGTAAGCTTGCAAAGAGGCTTATCTCAATCACATAAAATCCCTCTATTCCTGTCATCATGTGTTGGTTGGTTGTTTAAAAAAAATTGCTGCTATCCTATTTTTAGTTTTATTTGTTTAAAACTGGTGAGAAATCTGAAATGCCAGCATAAATCTTGAATTCGCATGCAATTTTTAAGTCAATCTAAGTCATTTTTACACAATGTGATTCAATCACTTTGCATCTGGAAAAGTTCAAGATTTTCTGTTTCATTATTTTTAATTTAATTCTATAAAATTAGATCATAGCTTCGAGCATTACAATTTGTGTTCGTACAGATGTAACATCCACTACAGAGGCTGTAACGGTCACAATGGAAATCTAAAAGTAATTCAAACTTTCAAGTTTATTTTTTAGAAAAAAAAATTAATTTTCAATAGTCCCATTTTTTGAGATGCGCCTGTATTTATAAGACACTCTGTCTTTGAACCCAGTTCAAGATGTTCATTCCATGTGGCTTTCTTGCTTGTAGGAACTGTCAGACCTGCAGAGGGACCCTCCTGCCCAGTGCTCTGCTGGTCCAGTCGGAGAGGATTGTAAGTTTCTTAAGCTTCATACAGTTTTCATGCAGCATTAGAGTGCATTTATTGATGAAATTGTCCTTGTTACCAATTTGGATTCAAATTTGTTGAACTATTTTTTTTAATATTCTCTTCAGTGTTTCACTGGCAGGCAACAATAATGGGCCCAGTAAGTAACACAATACAACTACTCAACCTGAGTGTGACTTCAACATAAATATTAAAGTTGCTGTGAACAAACTGAATTTGGTTCTATTTATACTTCAACAGAGCGACAGTCCTTATCAGAGTGGCGTGTTTTTCCTCACCATTCACTTCCCAACAGATTACCCCTTCAAACCGCCAAAAGTAAGTAAGAAGTTTGGTGTGTGACACAATGAGACATAATATCACTTATTCAACCCACATCCTTTGAATTTTTTTGCTGTTGTATGTGACGTTGACATCACAAAGTTAAACACCTTTTGTACTGCTTTCTGCAGGTTGCGTTCACTACAAAAATTTACCACCCAAACATCAACAGCAATGGAAGTATTTGTCTGGACATACTGAGATCACAGTGGTCACCTGCACTTACAGTATCTAAAGGTAAGGAACACTTAATTCAACAAAAGAAACACCAGGACTTTGATGATATAACATTATTATTCTAATCACCAAGTAAATAACAACTTTTCTAATTTTACTCAAAGATCCTGCGTTAGTCAAACTGGACATTTATTTATATGGGGATGAATTCCATGAGAACCAAAACATGAGAAAAAGAAATTAGATGTATGGCGAAGGGATGCGGTTGACCTCAAATGTTTTTTTACGATTGTTTACACTGACAAAGTTTTGCCTGGGTATGCGAGGAGTGAGTTTGCAAAAGAAAATATAAATATCTCCTGATTCTTTTCCTTTGTTCTTCCACAGTATTATTGTCTATTTGCTCTCTTCTTTGTGATCCGAACCCGGACGACCCTCTTGTACCAGAGATCGCTCATACGTACAAGGCTGACAGGGAAAAGTAAGTGTAGCCTATACCGAGTGCATTTGTCTTCATTTCAGAATAGCCCACATGAGACCATTTCATACCTGTTCTCAGTTGAAGGTTCTCACAGCTGTTTTGACCTCTGATGTGTTTTACAGGTACAACAAATTAGCAAGAGAATGGACACAGAAGTATGCAATGTGAGGCTGCCAGAAAGTTCGACTTACACGTGAACAAAAGAAAAAAAACAAAACCCACAAATGATTTGTAACTTGCAGCAAATGAGCAACAGTGGAAAAAAAAATTACTGAATCAACAGCCCACCTTGGAGAAGGAAGCGATACATTGAGGTACAGTGCCACTTGGCTCTCCGTGTGCTGAACTGCTACCTTGTGCTTTCCTTCACGACTTGTATGGATCTGCTGAGCAGGAACTGATGGACTCCTTAAAGAACTCCCTTATGGAATACCAGAAACTCTTCACAGTCCCTGCCGCCACACTCAGACTTCAAACTGTTACTCCTGCTTATTTTATCACTTCTGTTGTTGCTATGAATGCATTCATTTTCACTGTCTGAGTCATATCGTGCTACTCTCAAGCAAAATGTTGGGTTAATTTAGGAACAACTGTTCTCCTTTCACTTCAGAGGTACTGTCTGTCTCCCACTGGAAGTCTTTTTATTACTGTATTTCCATGGAATTAGTGGCCTTTCTGTGTGTGTTTTATTTTTCTGTTTCAAACGGTTTATGTGCAATTGAGGCAGAATGTTCTTAGCTGAACACAAAAAGGTGCAGTGCCACTACCAGCAGCTGACCTGTTGGCACATAACTGTCTCTACCCCGAAACAATGTGAAAGGTGAAAGCAGGATTGGTTTCTATCATCCACTGCGTTTCAAATTGTATCAGTATTAAGCAGTTATGAAGACACTGGAGAGCTGCTGTTTACAGCGAGCGCGCCCAGACTCATTGTTGGAAAGCTCCGAAAGGTTCATTGTTCACTTCCATTTTTCTCATCCATGCCGTCAATGCGCTGACATCCTGTTACTAACAATCAGTGGCTGATGTTCATAGTGCACAAATGACTACTGTTGTTTGAACGAGTTGTGTTCTATGACTATGAACATGGCCCCTCTTTGGCATGTGGCTCAGCCGTGTGTCACTTCCTCAGTACAGTTACTCAGGTATCTAACCACATCATCAGCCTTCACATGCAGTGACCCTTGATGAGAAAAATGACAGGAACCCTGATTACAAAAAAGACCTTCAAATAGTTAAAAAAATAATCTATATATATATTTACTGGCTTGTTCAACTAATAAAAACACGCCACTACAAGCACGTGATCAGAGATGGCCGATCATCTGTGCTGCACTTGAGTATTATGCTGTCAAATGAGTACTGTCATACTTTGTTTTGATCCCTCTTCAGTTCTCTTCACCCTCATTCTCACGTTTCTGAACAACACTTGGATGTGAACAGCTGTTGAATGATGCTGGTAAACACGCTACTGTCCTCCCCAAAAGGAAAATGTGTTTGGTTACCACTGGCATCGCTTAAACTGGTAATGGGAACTTGAAATTTTGCAAAACTTAGTCCTTTGAGGTCATGTGCATGTACTTACTTGAGATGAATGAATAAGGTAACACGCCATGACAGTTTCATTTTAAGTGAGATATATGAAGCTTTGCGTTTATTTATGTCCATGATTGGGTCTGGAAGTGTTGTTTTGTTTTTTGGAATAATAATCAACACTGACAGTAAAATATTTTGTCTGGGTGATACATTTGTGACTTTTTGTATTGTATCTTTGAAAGCTTTAGTTTTAGGCTCTTTTTTTTTCATCCGTGTCACGAGAATTGAACATGATTGTTATGTGTCATGATGTAATAGTTTTAATATAATCCATAATAATTGTTGGGTAACGTAGATAGGAAAAAAAGTTGATTTTTAAAAGTTGTGGCTCAATGTGCTGATGCTGCCAATATAAAGGGAATTATCAAACATTAAAAAAGGGGAAAAATTTTACAATTCAGGCATTAAATGAATGAGGTCATCCAGAAAAATACTTAACTAAGCATGAAGGTTTTAGAAGCTTTGATTGTAGAAATTGACATCATGATTTAGGCTCTTAATATAGATAATCCTCATTATTAGCTGCTGTAGAGAAAATGGTCAGCGCAAAGTGTCCTAAAAAAACAATATGTACTAAAATGCTTATTTTGTTTTGCTTTGTTAACCTCTGAAAGTAGTTCAAGTATTTTTGCTGAAAGACCTCAATTTTATTACAACTAGTTCAATCCTTGTGTGCATTGTTGTTTTATTCACCTGGCTATTTATTTGAACGCTAACTATCTTCCAGCTGTACGACTGAATGCAGCCTCAATTCACCAGGCGAATGACGCTACATTTACTTCCCTTGTCCAGTGTGCTCTGTAGAGTTTATATAGGCAGCTTGGCATGCTTTGCACTCTGGAGAACCTTCTCACAGCCATTTGCCAGATATCAGGGATTTCGTTACAATTCATCTGCCTAACACCTCTGACTAAAATTTTAGCCTTAACCCTCATTTTGTATGTATATGTATATATAAATAGAGAGGCAGACGGAACGTGTCATAAACTGTAAATTTGCTATCAGGGCTGTATCCCCAAAAAATGGGCGACTTAATTTCATCAGTAGATGAGGAAACCTGCTTGAAAATTATCAATATTTTTGTTTAAAAAATAAGCCTGGCTTTTCTCCAAATGCAGGACCAGCCTTCATGCATTGAACAATTCGGAAATAAGTGTGCTTGAACTGCCATCATAAGCATCCACACGTCATCACATAGCCTACAAAAGATAACTGTTGACCTTGTTATAACATGAATAAAGCTAATCTTGATTTATTGTTGTCTGCCGTCATTTTTCCGTCTGTACAATAAACTGAGAATGATAAGCGTGTGTTCCGTTTGAGTCAACCGACTACGGGAGCCTTCACAGCTCAAAGTTGTGTCATAAATCGGACAGTTTTCGTCTGTATTGGAGCGGTTTGGCTTTCATGTCAGTTTCTGCAGCTGCCCTGAGACCACCTGGTCCCGCAGCGCCTCCTTCAAAGCACTCAAGGTGTGCTTTATTTTTAAATGAAATATATTTGAAAACACGTTTGTTGCACGTTTGCTTTTGAGGTAAAGATGAAAGAGATCTGCGAATAACAAATGAGACGTTTCAATTAAGCAGGGAGATGGGAGAGTGCGTGTTACCATGTCAGTGTCCGGCAGGTCTCTGTGAAAAGTTGCTGAAGAGCGCCACTGCATACCTGGGAGTGCTGCATGTGGGGTGCGCTTGATAATGAGCATCTGTTTGTCCTATATGCGGTGCAACAAATGACTTGCGATGCGTTTCATAGTGTTACCAGAAATTACTTGAATTTCATTCTTTAGGAAACCGATATATCTGCCCGAAAAAAGACTCTCTTGAATTGTATTTCAAATCGAAATAATTCAAAACGATTAGTTTATCTTCACTGCTGGTGTGTACCGTTATCTAAATGGAGCACACCCCGACTGAAACGTAGCCACAAGCTAGCCTAGCGTCCCGCAGCTTCAAATCAGTCTCATCGCCACTGTCCCTCCCACTTAGAAGGGCGCATCCCGGATAGCTAGCTGGCTAGCTGTGCTCGGTACAAGGATGTCTGTAAACCTCAGCAAAAATGGACCTGCATTAACCGCAGCGTACAAAGAAGTGGTAGATGAAAAATCCAACACCAACTGGTAAGGATCGGCTTTTTCACAGCGGTGTTAGCTCAGTGTAGGAGAGGCTGTTAGCTACAGTGTTGGCTAGCTTTCAGTAAACCGTCCAATAAGTTAACGTTAACCTCAACCTCAAATAAACTTTACTCTTAATCTGCAGGCAACGACACTCCGTTAATCACATTAGACATTTGGGATCAGCGACAACGTTTTGCAGAAATATGTTGTTTTTCAGAGCTCTCGTGTTCATTGTGGCTTGTAGTGACACGTCTAATATAAGTTGGATAATTTGCTTTGATGGGGCTTATAGTGAAGTATATTCACCAATAGCACAGACCGCAGATTATTTGAGTTTTGCTAAAAGAAAGAATTGCAAATGTCTGAGGTCAGCTGCTATCTACCTCCCCCACTTCCTGGTGACAAATCAGGAGTTGGGCTTGTTCACTTTGAGAAAGCGAGATCTCGAAACTTCCTCTCTGGGGTTTAATAATGTGAGAGCCGCACATTCAGACTGAGACCTGTTGGTGTCTGCTGCAGTGTTTAATGATGACCTGGATGTATCAGTCCCACGCAGTAATTTCCCCAGGGGGTCCTGCTGCCTGCCTGCCTGCCTGACTGACTGACTGACTGACTGTGCTCACTCTGCTACTGTCTCAGATGAATGGTTGTCTTTCTCTGCTCGATTCACCCTCAGTCCACAAACTCAGCAACCTGATCACAAATGGTGCTGTTTTAAAAGAAAAGTTCAAGCTGACAGGACAGAT
>JAUESE010000015.1:5864818-5880945 GCA_032274725.1 Malacoctenus triangulatus
TTTTTTTCATAACATGTAGAAAGTTATAATACTGACACAGCAGACTAATATATTTTCTTTTCTCTAGAACTCCATCAAAGACCCACACACATTATCTCCATCACCAAGGAAAGCACGATGGAGATGTCAAACACAACGTAAGGACTCGCTAACTAAGTGTGCAATAATGTGCTGCTGTGAGCTGAATTAAATCAGGTTATTTGTAGTGCTTGGCCTCTCTGATCTCGCAATATACTGTTTGATCCACCTCACAAATTACATAATACAGTTGCGATCAATCTTCCCATTCGGTGTAATGAAACGTCTCTGTGTTCCTGCCAAGGGCCTTCCCGGCTGTTGGCCTGGGATCAATGGCCCAGTCAGCTGGGCTCGTGGAGATCGCGGTCAGGCTGTGTTTGAACCAGCGTAAGCAGCTGTGTCCGCACGTTTGGGTTCCCATCCTGAAACCCCAGCGGCCTTGCATCCGCCCCTCGGTTCCAGAGCAGCCCCTCCACGACATCCCGAGCGAGGCCTTCCTGGGACAGCACTTCCCACTCCTCCTGGACGACTTCGACGACGACGACATTCTGATCCCCGTGAGAAACAAGCGCGTGGTCTTCGCAGACAAACGAGGTTTGTCTCTCACGGCCGTGCGGCTTTTCTCCGACAGAGAGGAGCCGTCCGACCTGGACCTGCTGCCGTCGGTGCAGGGTTTAGGAAGCATGATCGAGGATGGCTACAGCTGCACCGTCAGCACTTGCTGCCCAGGAACCAGCCTCAAACTGGGCTTCCCGCAGCCCTCGGCAGATTTTCAGGCCTTTCGGGCCAAGCTGGCCGAGAGCATGGTCATCCTGGAGAACTGCAGCATCAGTGAGCTGGCCCTCCACGGCACCTTACGAGTCAAGAACATCAGCTTCCAGAAGGACGTGCGTGTTCGCATCACCTTTGACTCTTGGCAGAGCTACAAAGACGTCCCCTGCACGTACCTGCAGAAACGGTTCGGAGGGCCCCAGACGGACATCTTTGAGTTTGACGTTTCCATTCCTAAAGTGCTGGATGCCAAAAGGAAGATAGAGTTCTGCTTATTTTATCTGCCAGGAGGGCACGACGAGCCTTTTTGGGATAATAACAACGGGCAGAACTACAGCATTGATGTGTGCGTGAACTCACATCTCTGCTGCGGGAAGAATCTAAGTGAAAGGGCATGACTCACTCAATGTGAACATGATCCCCTTTCTGTCATGTGCAGCATGTCAATCTCTGAAGTGGAAAATGTCGTGGAGTGGATGTAATTTATTTCACCCACCTTGTTTTGACCATGAAATAGTGCTTCAAAATTTCTTTTATCTTAAAAACAAATTGATTTTTTTTTTAAAAAAAACATCAAAAAAAGATTCTGTCCCAGTTTTTATAACCCATTAACCTTCCACATGGTGACCACACTCCCCCTCGTCATTTTCCTTTCTCTCGTCCTACGTTTGGCTGGTCACCACTGAGTGGATTAGTGTTGCGCTCCACTGAGGGGATCCCTTTTACCTTGAGCATTTCTGGGATTCCCTGATAGGTCAGAGATTAGTGGGCAGAGACAAAAACAAGCCCCATAGCTGGAGAGGCTAAACTTAGCTCGGCACTGCTTTCACAGTTGAAGCACGCCGTCAGAGAGTTGCTGCAGGGAACTTTGAAATGCAAACAGCCTCACTGCTGTTCTCCAATCTCTTAAAACCCCAAACAGCTTTCATTCCCACCATGTGTCGTCTTGTTCTGCTGTAAAAATCTGTCATGCAGCATTAAAAACACTGTGTCACGCCGGATTGTGGTAAATTTGTACTCACAATTGTACAAATATATTTGAAATCTAGTTTTGAAAAGAGTAGCGCATGAAGACGCTCCAAACAACTTTTAATGTGACAAAGAATAATTATTAATTATATCCTTTGTTGTCGTGCTGACTTTGTGGAGAGGGGAGTTCTGACACTTGAAGACTTCTATGTTTTCAGATTAGTTGAATGTGTGTGATTTTTTTTTTGACAAACTCAATTTTTCTTAAGAAATCCAGCAAAACATCACAAAATTGAAACGAAAATAATAGATCTGAGATCTCAGTAACTTTTTTCAACATCTGATAGGACTCTATTGAATCTAGAAAAAAATAAAGAAACTTTAAGTGTCTTTCTAAAGTCTGCCGTGTTATTTTTTTATAGTTTGTATTTTTGATTTGATATCAGTCTTTTCTGCAGCGCACGTTATAAAAGTTTTCTACTTCAAACACGATTCTAATCCTGCAAGAAGAAAAAGATAGAGAGCAGAGTTGACTTCCAGAGGTGTCTGTTTCCACACCGCGTCTGATCGGCACGTGGTGAGAGGAAGCGTTTCGTTTTCTCCACTCAAGCGTCGTCCTCAGCGTCCTACACTGATGTTGCACACTTTGCAGCTTGGATCCTTCTTGGCGTTGGCCGTGGTCAGACTCATGAGCTGGTGGTGCCCGCTGATCTGCTCTATGCTGCCCTGGTCGAGGTGAACGGGCTCAGTGAAAAGCACCTCCAGAATGACATCGCTGGCATGGCAGAACAGAGGCTCCTCCCCCGGCCTCTGAGGGGCGGTGAACGTCAGAAAAGGGTTCGAAGCCAAGTCCAGCATGGGGAGGCGGGTGCGGCAAAAGGTGTCTCCCGCTGTGCCAACAGGGGCCAGCACCAGCACCACGTAGTGGTAGGCCGTGTACATACAGTAGAAGTCTGCGAAATAGAGCGCGATGTTGGGGTTCAGCAGGTGTCCAGCTGGGATCTGGAAACGAAGGGGTCCGTACGGAGAGTCGCTGGGAGGGAGGCCCGTGTCAAACTCGGTGTTGCAGCTGAAGAAGACCCCGTGCAGTTTGCCGTTGATGGGAGAGCCGTGACTCCCACTGATGTCCTTCAGGGCCGGACTCATCAGTCCTCCACACTCCCTCCTGGTATCGGACACAAAGAGGAAAAGTTTTGTAATTGCGTTGGAGGTGAATGTCAGGATGAAACGAGAAGAAAGAACAGAGCACCGACCTGACGTAGTCAAAGTAATCCGGATGCTGGTTGCGATAAAACACGGAGAATTTGAGCAGCCTGCCTGCAGAGCCCTGGGCCTTGTCGAGGAGCTGCTGAAGGTGATCCATGGCGTAGTCTGCAAAGTACATTTAAAAAAGTTATCAATTATTTCTGTGCCACTTTGAAGTGCTAGTTGTTCTTCTCCTGCTGGTTTTTGCCTCTTCCTTTGCATGCATAATGACTGCTGCTTTAGCTTCAAGACATGCATGCACATCTTTACCCCCAGTGCAGAACTCCACCACCTGGCTCCACTCCGAGACCAGGTAGTCGCCGTCTGTCTGCCGAACAGCAGTCTGAACGGCAACGCAGTAGTCGGTCCGCGGGCTGAGGAACCAGTGGCCCCTCACCGCCATGGGGAGAGGCACAGCTTTGGCCACCAGCTTGGTTGGCACATCCTGGGATGGAAAAAAGCAGGAGAGAGGTGAAATCGGGAGCAGGATGCAGAGCCGTAATCGGCTGCAGTGTGTTAAATTTACACTTCAAAGCGAATGTAAATGCTATTGTTAAGTCAGCCGTTCCCCCTGAAAACTTCGCCTCATTAGTGTGATAGGCTACTTTTTTAAAATCTTTATTTCCAGCCTGAACTGCTGTAACCAAGTTACACCTAATCAAATCAGCTGCTTTGTTGTGGCCGAGGCCTCCAAGAAACGCAGCTAATTATGAGGGGCTCAGAGGCCCTTATAGCCATGGCAACATCCCTGATGCAAGTTTGTTTGTGGCACGTTGTGCATCAGAGAGGGAATATAACCTCTGTTCAGGAAGGACTCTGTCACACCTGCTGCTCTGCAGAATTTCTCTTCCTGAACGCCGACTCCTAAAATAGGATCTAATTGCAGTTGTAATTCATCTAACTGATTCATCGGAAACATCTGCTGCAAAACAAGACTGGAAAGCTTCATCTCTTTACAAAATGACAACTTGCCTAAATAATCAGCCAAGTCATTTTATAAAAAAATTAACTTTTTTGGTTGCCTAAATGATCTCTTCTTGATGTGGCCACCTCTGGTAAAATCACCAACATCCTCAGGTTAATGGATAGTGAGATACAACCCATTAAGTATTTTTTCTAAGTCAAAAGTGTTACAAGACTGAGAGAGAGGTAGTTTTATTTTGAATACGGTTTTACTAGCATTTAAAGATGGTGGCAGTCCCAAGAAGATGGATGTTTTTCTTTTTTATATGATCAAAACTCAAAAGTGTAATGCACCGATATTTGTAGAAGCTCCCGAGTTGTATGATACCAAACTTTTGATACACAGCAAAGAAAAGAAAACAAAGATTGACTGTAGCCGCTGAGAGTGAAGCTTAATTGAGCCTGAAACGCCAATGAACTGAAATAACAGCTCTTTCATGCACATTAGCCCCATGCTAACACAATGAATGCTATCATTATGCTTTCACGAAGACAAAAATTGTTCTTGCTTTTTAGCATGCTGGTTTCTCCTCATCAGATTAAAGATTCAAGCCTCAGCTGTTAAAGAACAACTTCAGGTAAATCTCTGTTTTCTAAGTGCAATAATAGTTTCTGGTACAGTCTCCGCAAAGTCCATTGTTGGTCGATGTAAAATGTCTGGTGGCTAAATTTAGTACAGATTAGCTCTGTGAGGGAAGACTCGATAGTGACACCTGCGTAACAGACAGATAAAAGAAAAAGTCAACACTGTTACCAATTGTTTTGTTGTCAACCTACGTGCTTGTTTTAGGAACTGTTTAATTTGTGAAGTCGTGTGTTGGAGGTAATTAACATGAAAGTTGCTAGTGGCTGCAGCTGGATTTGTCACTTTGAGTCCACTTTAATGGGGAACAATGTGCAAGTGAGTCACTGTGGCCTGAAGCTGTTGACTGCACACATTTTGCTTTTCATTGGTATTGGAAGTGACTGAAAGGGCGCAACCGGGGCTTTCTGTGCTCATACCACTGCGAGGTAACGCGGAGGAGTCTGAGTTATGTGTTAGGCCAACTACACCTCAGTAAGATGCACGTTTTTCCGTCTCATTGAGAACATATCCCCCACAAGGAGGACCATAAAGACAATTGCGCGATATAAAAAGGACTTGTGTGTCTGGTGAATGAGCCCAGACGTGCGCAGCGGCAGGCTTCGGGGAAGGGAGGGTGGGTGAAGTCATGCAGCAGTTTTAAATGATCAGACCCTGTGTTTGAAGCGGTTGGGATCCCTGTTCTCTTTGCGGCTCAGGTCGATGAAGAAGTGCGTGGCTCTGGCTGTGTCCTCAGGATTCATGTCCCACATGATGCGGAAGGAGTCACAGGTCACCTCGCAGATCTGAATGTTGCAGGGGGTTGAGAGGGGGGCGTCCATTTCCATAATCTGCTATTAAAATTGGAGATAAGAGCGGGCAGTTAGGCCGGAGTGTAATCTGGGATTGCGTTAGCGCGGCGCTGCGGACGGTCAAGATCTGCGGCAGGAGATTAAACCGCGTCACACAAGAGCTCTGAAGTTGACACTGAGCTGCAGTTCAGAAATATCACGGCTGGATGCACCACAGGCGGAATCAAATTAACCTTTCATTTAGGGGTCTGTGTCTCAGCCTTTTGTTCTCGCTCGGTCATGCCCCCCCCCCCCTTCCTTCCACCTCCCCTTTCTCGCCTTTAACTGACATTTCTCATCATTACACAACCCAATATGCTCCCAGCTGAGTGACTGGCCTCTGCTTTGCCCGCACATTTCATATTCCACCTACAGCAGTCTCCCAGCAACCACACGTCCGACTCCTGCCTCAGTCCTTCCCCTGCGATTGTTCGAGGAAGGGGCCACAAACAAAAACACCCGAGCACCTGTCAGCAACAATCTAAATAAAAGTGCTACGCCGCATCCCGAAACGTGTGAACAAAGTGGACTCCTTGCAGCTCCTGGTAACCTTTTAATAGCTTTTAGATTGTTCTGGAAAACACAGAAGGGTTGAAGTCGCAGCAGCAGATGATGTTAAATCAAATCTCCTCAGCGGCCCGTCAGCAGCTCGACCCGGGCTGCTGCACACAGCCTTGAGTAGCAGGCAGGGAGTAATCAATCGGTCAGACCTGGGCTTGTTTCATTAACTGTCGCCTCCCCTCCTCCGAACTGGTGAAGCCTCTTCAGTTTCTAATAAATTGTTTACGCGTCTGATTTTTATTCGTCCACACTTTGCTGTCCTTATGTCGCCTCTAATACAGCTCATTGACTTTCTACCTGCCTTATCAGTGGAGCAGCATTGTCATTAAAATCCTTATCACACCGAGCATACGCCAAGTCACAGATGTGGCTAAAAATAACCCCTTTGAGCAGTTTTAGATCAAACAAGCTCGTTTTGTTTTCCACGTGATCCCACAAACGTCTGGAGTCGCTGTCTGACTGTTGGCTCTGCTGAGGTACATGATGGACAGGCTGCAGCAGGCTATTAAAGCCTGTGAACTGTGAAATTTGCGCGGGAGCTCGTTCACGCGGGGACCGGGAGACGGGGGAGAGCTGTTGCATCATGCACGTGCGTCTCCATGCGCCTGTTTTCCAGCTGCTGTGCTCCTTTCTTGCCGTGGCGTCTCTTTCCGAGATAGAAACTGGGGCAAGAGGAGATTCTCACAGGACAAGTCTTCAAAGCCCCTCGTCTCTGCCTGCGCGCTGCTCTTGGATCGAACACATTTGAACACAGTTCAGACACAGGTTTCCATACCATTCGCACAGTCTCCCTGCCCTCATTTACAAATCCATCTGTACAATGAGATGCGAGCCAATTACCTCCACAGCTCCACTGGTTGTGACAGACAGCTGCTCCAAATAACATCTGGCTGGAACTGGTAATTATGACAAGTGCTCACATGATAAATCATTATTTATCCAGACTTTCCTTCAATGAGCTGTTTGTGCTTAGTTATAATCCTCCCCGTTGCTCAAAGACACAACACATACACAGATGCTGGTACCATCATGCATATGGAACAGGCAGCAATGCTCACTTCAAAGTCTTTTTTTCCCACATTCAGATAGAATACTTTCTAATACATTCAGATTGCTGCAAGAGAAGACAGAGGAAAACGCTCAAATCGCTCTCTGCAGTTGTCAAACCGGAGGATAAAAAGAAAATACAGCTGAAACCAGAAATATGATCTCCTCAATCAACTCCAATAATTGAGCTGATAAAATAAGGGACCGTGTGAGACTAACAGTGTAACCAAGCATTAATGGATGAGGACCGATCTCATTACATTAGACAGTCAATGCCGCTGCAGATAATGGGTTGACGGTAAAGTGCAAAATGGCATTAGTGGAATCTAATGGATGTTCAAAGTTAAGCAAAAAAAAGTCATCTCACTCATATGTGCAAATCTACATATCAACACCATGAATCAAGATCATTGAAGCTCTTCTCATCGGACAACTAAAAATATCCATCACACGACAAGAATTGTAGGATTCTCTCAACTTCATGTGAATTTAGTGTGAAATATTAGTACAGGACACTCAGAAGCATCAATGAATAGAGTCATTCGAATGAATTACTTACTTGTATGATGCCCAGATTTGTGACAGGAAGGATTTGAACTGGTTTCAGTTGCTCTATCTTCTTATTCCTGCTTTCTTTCACCTCCTCCGCTGCGGTCGATGATAGATCCCCCAGGAAAACTGATTAGGAGGTGAAACGAGCACACAGACTCCTCTCTTCTTCCTTCTCCGTCTATTTCCCTGGCGCTCTCTGTGCCACACAAACACTCTAACCCCCCCACACATCCCCCTCCCCTCTCATCCCTTCCTCTTCACATCCCTTCATCCCTCCCCCCCTCCCTCCCTTCCAATCTCATTTTTTCCTCTGAGCACTGCATGATGTTTACTTCCCTCCTTTGCAGTCAAATGGATGAACTAAAACCTTAAAGCAGGCAAAAAGGGGTGAGCGTGGGTGAGGATGGGGGGTGGGGGGGGGGGGGGGGGTTAGGGGGGGTCTGACTGCAGCGTGACCACGGTGAGGCATTCAATCAACCTTGTCAGCATCATGCTTTCGCCAGCTGAGCGTGTACAACACATCGCTCGCCAGTAATTCTGCCTTCAGGCACAGAATCCACACACACACAACACACACACATGCTCAATGTGGTCTGGTACACTTAACTGTTTGCGCAAATGTCACCTCTCAGATATGGAGAGAGTATGGATACTGGCAGTGTGAGGGGGTGAAAACAACCACTTTTTTTACACTCCACTTGCCACCGAGCATTCAGAGGAGATTATGCTGTGAGTGATGTCCCAGTAAATTACATCAAGCACCATCAAGACCTCAAAAAATATACATGTGCCAACTGTTATGCCATATGGACCAACTCCACAGGGCATCCCCCCCCCCTCCCAGCCTGTCCGCCGGCGAGGGAAGCCACAGTGTAAGTCCAGAGTAAGCAGATTTCCAGAAGCATTAATTTTCAGCGGGATGTTTTTGCGCTGGTTCAACCTCGCGGCGGAACATAATTTAGGATTCCATTAGAGATTAAAAGAGACCCTTCCCAGATTAATGCCTATAATCTGCTGGTAAAACAATAGCTGTGAACATAGGAGGGGGGGAGATAAAAAAGGGATAAAGTGAGAGTCGTTTCACAAACACAAATGATGTGATGACAAAGAATCATTGTCGTGATTTCACGCGTCGTGCACAGTATCAATGATCTTTATTTATTTCCAGCCACTCAGAGAAAACTGATACCCTCAGTGTAATTAAACTGCAATCATCCATCATTAGTCATGGCATGACAGTCCTCCTCTGTCCAAATCACGCTCTCAGCTCCAGAGAGGGGCATCGCCAGAGGGAGGGCTGCAAATGTGAGGCGGTACAGTCGGCCCCATTTTCAAAATAAAAAACATCTCTAAATTTTAATTAGGCTCAGACAGTGACACACTTTATTATTTCCCAGAGATGTATTAATCACAGTTCCCCCTCTGAGTGGAGTGGGATACGATGTGCTATCAGCAGGACCAGACACCAGCAGTCTGGAGTGGTTTTGTGGCCCCAAGCATCCAAACGGTCAGAGACAAACCGGGGCAGGATTATCTTCCCCTCTGCGTCAGTCATGCAGCATGGTGCCAGAAATGTTAACTTTCATGTATGCATCCAGGCTTTCACGGACACTGATGTGTTCAATAACTTTTTTCCCCCTTAGGCATGAGGATAAGTAAGTTTAAATTCCATTTACTTATGCACGCTAAAAAGTGCAGAATTGTGAAACTTCTACCAAAGCTAAAGAACTGGGTGTAATTTGTCCAATTTGCAATATTACAGTAAATGATTGAATTAAAAGAACAGCAAGAAAAACTTTACATGTTTGATCTTGCACAGAGAGGATATGGTGGATTTGTTGTGCTGAGCTTGACAATTCTCAGCAACTATTTATTTATCAAAAATACATTTTTTGGAACTAATCACACATATCCTCAAGGAGATAATACCATCCATCCACAAAGCATAATGCACCTATTATATTTAGTTGAATGAACAAATGCAAATTGTAGAACTGGCACAGAGCTAAACTACTTTTAAGCTTGCTTTTTCACTTGTGAGCTAAAATGCGTATTAAATGAGAGATATGAATGAGCTAAAAGGTAAAATTAGTCCAGCAATTGTACCAAGGACCCAACAAATCAAACAAATGCGCAAACCGCTCGCCGTTATGCGCATTCTGGCGCGCAGCTTTGATTCTGTCGCTGTGGAAACGTGCTGACAAACGCGGAAGTGTCGCGACACCGTGCGGCATCATCGTGATGCAACGTGAGGCAGTTTCAGTGTCCGCACCGAACAGTTGGTATGTGCGTGTAAACTTTTGAAGCAGTCCAGGAGAAGGAGACCCGAACAGCCGCACCGTGAGTATGCGGACCGGCGACGTGTGTCCGAGTGTTACAGTCCGTGAGACGAGCGCGTGCTAGCGATGGCCACGTGTTACAGATCAGTGCGACCAGATGTGTGTATGTCTTCAATGGTCAACGTTGGTGTGATGAAATAACAGGAATTAGTCCTGTGGATAATTATCGCGTTATAATCGTGGATGTAGTCTGCTGTGTGAACATTTTTGGTCTCAGTTTAAAGACCAAAGACAGATAAACTATTTCTGAAAAACTGATTAAATCAGTTTTTCAGAAATAGTTTCAACAACTGAACTACATTTTGCATTTTATATTCACTAAATCATTGTGCTATTTAGTGGTTATTATACATAAAGGTCAAACATAAAATCCCAACCTATGTACAAATAAATGAGAATGTTTAAAACAAAAGCCATAATGCTTTATTCTATGTCTCATCATCTTATTACTTGTATCTCTTCCTATTTTTGTCTCTCCAAAACTGCTTGCTATGCTTAATGTCTTGAAAAATGAAAATAAAACCTATTTTGCTTCAAGAAATCAGTGTCAAAACAATAAAGTCTTTTCTGATTGGTTGTCTGTATGGTCCCAGTTCAGGATGGCAGACTCAGGAGACGCCAGCGGCCAGCGCGTGCCAACTCCAGGCAGGAGTGAGGGCTCAGGGCTGCTGGTGGGCCGCCGGACCCCGGCCAGCATGGCCACCCGTCTCCCCTCCATGCGCTCCAGGGACCTCACGCTGGGGGGAGTCAAGAAGGTAGAGCTCTGTTGTGTCTCACCTCTCTCATTTCAGTTGAACTAAAAACACATCGTGTTGGTGTATTCATTTCATGTTTTTGTTTTTGTTTTTCTTCAGAAAACTTTTGCACCCAACATTATCGGCCGAAAAATTAAAGAAGAGTAAGTCCACAGGCTGCCATGAGAAGGAGAAGTGTTTCCTTTGTGTTCAGGTGTTTGGATGAATGTTGACCTTTATTCTGTCTGTCTGAGCAGAGCCAAAGTTGAAGGGGAGCCGGGGACGAACAGGAGGAATACTGATCGAGGCCGGGGGCCGAGAGAGAGGGGCCGAGGCAGAGGTCGCGGCGAGGTCATCCAGTCCCACTCTATTTTTGAACAGGGGCCTGCAGAGATGATGATCAAAAAGAGAGGTGGGGCTCCGACCACGTAAACGCTAACCTGCTCTGCCGGATTCTCCACCTGCAATCGAACGGCCTATCATCTGATGTCGACTCTTGATGCAAGTGAACCTGTTTGTCCTTCACAGGCGGTTATGAAAGGGACACGGACGCTCCGAGCGTGGGACCTTCACCCATCATTAATATCAAGAAGGAGAAGCGAGAGACCGAGGAGGAGACGAAGGAGATCCTGCGCGGCTTGGAGCGGGACAATGTGAGCCACTTTGGATATCGGTCGCGTTTTAAACAGCGGAGACTTTTCCGAACTTCTTTCTTTAAACTCGACTCTCCTTGTGTGTTTCCCAGTTTATAGACGACCCTTATCTAAAGAGCGAGCGGAGGAGCTGCCCGGTGCAGCTTCCCCTCGCTGTGTCAGGGTGGGGCTTCAAGGAGGAGTTCAAGCCTGTCATCAAAATTGAGAAGGTGGAGGAGGAGTGCGACTCCATGGAGCTTCCAGTTGAAGGTAGCTGCACAATTCATTAGGGATTGTTGTTTTTTGAGGTGTTATTACTTTTTAACTCGTGGAAACATGAGCAGCTTATGATAGTGTTTGAAAGTATCTTATGAAAGTTGTGTGTTACCCACAATTCTGCGGTGAAAATCAACTTCTGTTGCTCGTCAGAGAAAAAAGAGCCTGAAGACACGAAGACGGAGGCGGCGTTCAGGCCTCCTCCGCTCCCCGAGCCCGAAGTCCTCCCCGACCTGCTGCACCGCTGGAGTCTGAGCAAAGCCGACGAACTCTTCTTCATCCAAATGCCCGACTCGCTGCCCGGGCAGCCCCCCACCAAGGAGCACAAGCCGGTGAAAACCGAGGTGCAGTCGGAAGACGGGCAGTCAGTGCTGCTGAAAACAGAAGTTCAGGTAAACTCAGCGGCGGAGCTGCAGTTGGTTAGACGTCGTCGTCGACGTGGAGTCGATGCTTCACAGTGTTTCTGCATTTTGAACAGGAAGAGGACGCTGAGGAGAACAGCTGCCATCTGAAGGATCTGCGGGAGGGGCTCATCGGAAAGATGCTGGTGCGGAAGTCCGGACGGGTTCAGCTCATTCTGGGACAGGTGACACTCGACGTGTCATTGGGAACATCGTGCGCTTTCCTTCAGGTGTGACAACAGCAGCAGCCCACATTGTGCTTCCTCACTCCTTTCTTGCTTTTTCTATTGGATTTGTGTTTGTAACACTGTTGTTTGGCTCTTGGCTATGACTTCACACATTCCTGGGAGTGCTTCTATTAACATTTTTTATCCCATTTTAGAGCAATAATGAAATGGCAATAGTGGCTCAAAAGTAAATTTCCAATATCAGAGGGGAAAAACATATTTCTGTGCATCAAACTGAATTTGATCCAAATCAAGTACAAAAGCTGCCAGATGAAACTGAAGTTTTTTTCTCCCGTTGTCTTTCTTTTCTTCCATGTTTCCTTCAGGAGCTGATCTCTGTCCAAACTGAAGGGAAAACAGGCGACCTGACTGTTTTAGGGAATGTCAAGCACAAGATGGTTTGTTCTCCGGACTTTGAAGCTCTGCTGGAGGGCTGAACTTGATGCTCATTGGAGCTCTGAAACCTGGCAGATGGTCAAACTCGTAATCCTCAGAAACCTGCTGAATGTTTCTGAAGGAACGCCCCCCTTGGAAAAAGACAACTCGGGATAACCACAATGAATTGTGTACTTGTTTTCCCAACAATAACACTTAAGTCACTATCTATTCATCAGAGAAACACCAATGATTTTTCTTTGCTGTGAAAGAGGCCAAATAATTTGTGGTTTAAAGTTTGAATGCTGTGCCAAGTTTCAGTACCTTTTTTTCCTCTCTAAATCTGAAAATACTTGAGAAACTGTACATGGATGTAAATGTGTGAATAGTAAAAGATTTTTGTTACTTCAGTATGTGAAAATAAATTAAAGGGTTGTGAATCACCCACATTACAAAAGTAATTCCAAATAGATTGTTGTTCTTTCTGTTCTAGGAAGTCATGCTATTGACAATATTGGATTCATTATATTATCTACTGGCATCAAATTCAAAATGAAATCGATTTCCTCTGAAATATTTATTTGTGGATGCTTAACACAAAAAAAATTCTTAAGCAACTTTGAAAAAAGCTTATACAAATTTAAATTGTTGAGATTGAAGCACTCTGGTGAGAGTAGAAATTTGGTTTGGTGAGACTTTTTCCAGCCTTTGTAAGTGTAATGACAACCAAGACATTTGAATAATCAGTTTTGGGTGACACTTGCACATGTAAACCTCAGGCTGAAGTAACATTTGAAATTTGAAAGTGTTTAGCTGGAATTGTGTTTTATCACTAATATTAAAGCAATTGGTTGGAATGTCTTGAATGCAGAAAAAAACTAAACTTTGTGAAATTAACAAAAAGGTCGTTTACAATATTGCAATTGCTACTGAACTAATTGCTCTACAGCAGCCATGGCAACAGCTTTTATGAGTCTGAGGGACACAAAATGTGTACTACACATAGAGTCATTTTGACACAGTCAATTCTTTGAATTTAATTACTTTTTCATTTCCGTACCGTAATAAAGTTTATTACAGTGTTGATCAGGTTCAAATTTGGTTATAGTAGCTTGTGAAACATTGCCAAATATTTTTTCGGAACGGTTTGCTGGCAACAACAAATGGGGGCCGCAGCTGCTCTACAGCACCCCTTGTGGCCATAAAAATATAGCAGTGCAAAATCTTGATACCCTTGCTGCAGTTGCACACGTGGTCCAGCAGGGGGCGGGGCAGCTCTGGGCGTGTTGTTGTTGGGGGATCGGCCGGGGGCCGGGTCGTCTCTAATACGTCGCCGCTGACTAGTTGCCCGTCGTGCGCTCGTACTGTCCGACGGGTGGAGTTTGGCTTCAGTCCGCAAGACAAAGACAAAGTGATGGATCAGTGAGACCCCGCCGCAACCGGCGCGGCACGCAACCTGACTCAAAGGTAGGTTGAAACCAGAACGCCGTATTTCATCAACACCTTTATTTACAGTTGCGACGAGAAGCCGTCAGAAACGGAGCTTGTCGTGTCGACCCGGACTCCCAGCTGAAAGACTGGCTCGGCATGTCCTGTGGTCCAAGCTAGCGTTAGCCAGGCACGCCAAGAGACAACATTTAGCGCAAGTGTTAGCTGGAAGGCCAGAAGCTAACTTCAGATGGAGCCATGTGGGAAGCAGGAGGGGTCAGTTTCACGACCCAGCGCTAAGTCGGGACTCGCCCGTGTCACGTTGCGGAGGGAGGTCCGTCGGCGGTTTACGCCGGCAGACTGAGGCCAACCGTTAATTTTGTGGGCTAATCCTCGCCGGCTGTGGCTGTTCTTAGGGATGCAGGCAGGCTGCAGCCGTTAGCCGTCCCGCTGCACCATCGCACGGTGTGAGGATGGAGGGCCTCTAGCTAACCTTATCTCCGCACCGCGGCTGCTGAGTTTATCTGCTCCCCTCGCGGAGGAGACAATACGCAGTATGTATATGGTCGTTACGTTCAAACTAAAGAGAAGGCACATTCAGTTCTTTCCACGTTAGCCACGAGCTATAACGGAGGGATGCTCCGTCGGGACACGCTTGTCTGTCTCCCTGTAAAAGTACACAGTGTTTAGTCAGGCCGGAGAGGACGTGGTTCTGTGTGGATACTGACGCTTTGTTTACTTCCTTGCAGGGGCTTTTTTCTCGCGTCCCTGCGCCTGCACAGCCGCCCGAGTCCCCAGCAGACAGCAGAAACCACCTGCTGGGGCCACATTTGTTTTGGTCTCATTGTTTACATCTCGTTCACCAGCGGGAAGCTCCTTTCAAGCAGCAAAGGGCGTCTGCTGTAAGGACAGTGTTTCAGTGCAGCTGCTCCAAGGACTTTTTTTGTTGTTGTCTGGATCTATTTGATATTCAGAGGCCAACTCATGGTGCAACTAATCATGTTAATGGATACCGCCCAAAAGGGCAACACCAACATGGGCCCTGGTATTGATTGTCCCACCGTTGTGAGGAGAAGCTCCATTCTGTGCTAATCTCGATGTGGGCCCTCTTGTGACAAAGAGAAGGGGCCACTGGGGGCCAGGAGGTGGGCTCCCGTACCTCCTCTGACATCTGCTCAGCCCTGCGATTCCACATATTTTCCCCTACGTTTCCTCTCCCGCTCCTTGGACGTCAAGATGGAGCTCTTCTTCAACCCCTTTGACAACCTGCTGTGCATCCTGCTGGGCATCTCCTTCACCGTTTGGTTCACCCTGCTGCTCGTCTTCATCATCGTGCCTGCCATCTTTGGGGTGTCCTTCGGCATCCGGCGCCTTTACATGAAGAGTTTGCTCAAGATCTTTGAGGTGAGAGCTCACTGCCTTGTTTTGCTTGTTGTTTGTGTCAAGAAATGACAAAACTGAACTTTGTGTGCATTTTAAGACCATTTAGCAATCACAGGTTTTAAATCATTGCACTCAGTGTAAACTGTCTAAATTTGGGCTTTTCTTGCCTGCTGCTCTTTCCAGATGTTCAGCTTCTCAAAAAAATTAAGATTTTAATTTGTTTCTTCACAAAAACTATTTATAAATCAAAGTTGATGGCTCATTTTTCAAAAACAATTATTTTTAGAGCTTTGGTCAGGTACAGCGTCCCTGCTTGTTATTTGCGCTCATCCAACCAGTAGACATCGCGTTAACCTGCTGATACAGATTAACAGCACAACACGGCCACGGGGCATTCTTCCCAGGTTATGTAACCAGCGTGAACGGTGGCGCAAACACTGTCAGAAGCTGTTGTGTGTGATGTGGCTCCACGTTTTCAGTCCTCGCTCCGGGATAGAACGATCGCCATCGCCAGCCACGGCTCCCATGCAGCTGTTGCGCTCCGGTGTATCAGCACCAGTAAAGCAGTCATCACTTTCCATCCAGTACCACCGAGAGCAGATCTTGCGCCAGAAATAAATGAGGCTGGCGGGTGGGGATATGGGAGATCTTCTGAGCGCCAGTGGCAGCCATTAGATTTCAAAGAAAGGTCAAAGGACGGATGGGACTACACAGTGAGCTGAGAGGTGTCGCAACGATTTCTGGTTTGTACTCTCTGAGAGAAGCTCGATTAATTGATAAAGGACATCATGGC
>JAUESE010000015.1:5895614-5906362 GCA_032274725.1 Malacoctenus triangulatus
GGTACAGCCGACCTCACAGGAACGTGTACGCTACGCTGCGACAACAGGCTGAAATCTTTCAAACAGTTCTTCTTAAAGTATGATTAAGAGATTATAGGTTGAATTCTAGTGAAAATTTGGCAAAAACAAACTGAATTGTTGCTCCAGCTATCAATCGTGTTGTGTTTTTTGTGTCCAAATTCTGAGTAAATTGGATTATTACTCTCAATACTGTCACCAGCTGTCTGTATGACTCAACCTGATGAGAAGAACAATGCTGTGCAACTGTCAACAAAAGGTGTTACAAACAAAACAGATGCAGAAAAACACACAATATTTGGTTTGACTGAATTCATCGTTGTTTCAATGTGAGGTTGAAAATCCCGCCTGTTGTTCCTGAAGTTGGTTCGTTGTTGTTGCTGTTGTTGTGCATAATGTGTGTCCTCCTACTCCTCTCCTGTGTGACATTACACTCCCACTATTCACCAGCCATGCAATATTAAACACACCTGCAGGGGGGGCTCCGTTCAAGGAGGCTTCATAGTTTGTGCTGCTGCAGTTGTACTGGAATATAACTACATGCTATAACTGCATTTTCAAATTTAGATGAAGGGACAATTTTTTTAATGACTCAAAACTAAACTGAATATTTGAAAAAGTGGAAATTACACGCCTGCCTCTTCTCTTTGTCATATCGCAGGTTGGTGAAATTCAAAATGAGTGGTTACAGGAACTATACAAGGTAAGTTAAAACTTCTTTGCTCATGTATTATAAATAAAACAAGTTGCATCATCAAAGTTCATTAGGTTCCAGACACCCAATAAACCTTAAAGGGAATAAGCGGTGTAGAAGACGAATGAATTTATCCAGAGTCTGGTGACAAGCAACATCTTAATGAACGGATGCTCTCGTATTTTTCTTCTTAAAAACTGCACAAAACTGATGATTAGATGAGCTGCAGGGACAGAAGACGCTCTTCAGGACGTCTGGCTGGTGCTTGTTGTCATCTCAGGCCTTTTCCCTTCGTTCCATAACAGACCATCAACAACTACAAGCCGCAGTTCATCGCCCTGCACTTTCAGGAGGTGGGAGGGAAGGACTACATGGCCAACATGGGCCATGCAGAAAACTTCTTCCGGTAATCATGTGATCACTTTCACCACTGCTGTCTTGTAAATGCACGTTCTGCTTCCGCTGTGTGTTTGACTCATTTCCAAACTTTTAATGTCTCATTTATGATAACCACGTGGTATAAATGAGAAGACAGTTTGAATTAACAGTCATTTGCACCATCTTTCTTCAGAAGGAGGGAAATATTTTGGTATTTCATAAAATGCACAGACAAATAGGAAACAATCATCTGACAACTGAACTGTCAAAGAGAAGAAAAGACAAAAAAATACATCAAAAGTCAACAAAATCAAACATTTCGCTCGTCTTTCTTTGCCTTCATGAAGCAGCACACTGATCGTTTCTCTGCTTGCTCGCAGGAGCATCGAGTCCAGCGAGGAAATGAAGGACTTCGACCGAGCCTGCATTTATGTGGACAACCAGTTCCAAGCGGAGAACAGCTTCACGGTGAGAAACGCGCCGACTCAGTGACCACATCTGTCCGCTAGATGGAGCCATCCTCCGTGTCAGCGTCCTGAGGGTGGAGCGCGTTCAGCTCTGCGGCTGTTGTGTGAAAACGTGGAAAGGAGCTTCTTGTGTGTCTGTGTGGAGTCCTGTGGAGAATTGTGAGGAAAAAACAACAACAAAAACAACAATATTCTTCAATTTTAAAATGCTTTTTGGTGCTTTTGGAGTTGCTGAGAGCAGAGCAAGAAACAATAGTACACAGACACTTTGCAGTCTTTATTTATGTAAAATTCTTTGTAACCACACAGGAAAAAGGATAGCTGATGATTTGTGCTCACACAGACACACAGCCTGGAACTGAACAGGGGTCTTTTGATGGTGAAACAGGATTGAAACTCGCTGCCCCACCAGGCAGCCAATGAGCTGCTTCCAAGTTTAATTGAAGGTTTCCTCCAAAGTGAACGGTGATGTGCACCATCGGAACAAACTTCGGTTGGCACGTCTTTACTGGAACCCCATTTTGTTTGTGTGTCAGCGTGAGCGTGTTTACAGACACGGGCGAGTTGCTTTTCAGACATCAGCAGAGTGAGTGTTTTTTCTGGGACGTGCGCCTCAGCACGCCCTCATGTTGCTGTGATTCATCTCAAAGATGTAGTTACAAACAATGTTGCGGTGGTTCCACAGTGCGAGCACACGGAGGGGAGCTGCTCTCAAAGACAGGTTTGTTCCTTCGCTCATGCTGCTGCCTGCACCGCTGAAAGTCATCTGTTGTGTTCAGCGCTGAATGTGCTGCGGGAGACCAACCTGTTCCTCTGAAAGCCACGAAGGGCAGTCGCAGAGCTGCTGTAATGCTGCCTGGATTACTGTGGGTTTTTTTTCTGTAAATCAGTGCACCGGATCCTTTTTCAGTCGAAACACGGGAATTAACTGTTGAGAACGCAACCGAGACTGGGCTTTATAAACACGAGACATAAAGGAGTGATGAGACACAGGAGACAGGGCGTTGCTCAGAGGAGATGCACACAAACACAAACGAGGAGAAGAAGAAATCAGTGTACAAACAAGTTAAAGAAACTGCTGTCCTGAAAGACAAGACATGACAGAGAAGAGAAGCGTGGAAAGACAAACAAATAACATAAATCTGTGAACAAGACATAAGAAATAAACTGATGAGGAAAACAACAACACATGAATCAGGACAGAATGGATGAATGTTGCTGACAAAAAGCACTTTGAGATTCCTGAAGTGTCGTTTCGTGACCTCGGACGGCACGGTGAAGCCTTCAGCAGTGTCGTTTTGCAGTCAGACGGTGCGGTTCGAACCTCCCGACAGGGTTTTGCGCGCCGTAGTTTGTGTGTGTGTCTGTGCCGTGATCGAGGGTCTCGGTCTCAGGAAAGTGGCTCAGTATTTCCAAAACCATTAACCCTTGCTCCTCCCAGGTGATACCCTCACACTGGCCGCGTGACAGTAGGGGTCAGTGGCTGCATCTGTAGACTGAAGGTGCGTGAAGAGAAAAGTCAATGGCCAGGTGTGGGGGAGACAGGCCAAAGTCAATACATTTAACTCTAGATTAAAACTATTGATCCCAGCCCATTTGTGCACGATAAATAAAGTGTGCTGAGGGGTGGAGGACAGCTGGGACTAAGTTTCCCTCTCGCACGCGCGGGTTGGCCCCCTCCACGGTTTGCCCGGAGAGGACTGCAGCCCCCACCACCCCCCCCCCCCCCCCCAACCCCTCCTAATGCCTCATTCTCATTTCGTCTGTGCCACCTGCATTGATTTTCAATTTGTTTCCCCTCGGCTGCAGATCATCAGTTATACGGCCAAGAGAGAGTTTGGGGGGGTTCTCCTTTCAGAGGGGCTGCAGAAGTAGAGGGGACAGACTTGCATGCATTCCCAGTACAAATGGTGTTTTGATAAAAAATCACTTGTAAGTCAATATTTTTTTATTAAACTGTGCACAAACCTGATTGATGAAGATAGGTGTTTGGCAGAGTATGTGGAGGTGAATGTGGAGGAGAAAGTGTGTGTGCATGTGTAGCCTGCTGCACTATTTTAAACACAACAGTGTGACAAATCCTACATGAAGATATTTAATCAGATTTCTGCGCCCGAATTATCCAAGCACGCTCTTCTAATTCCAAAAGTTTGGCTCCACCTGAGAACCGAAAACGCAGTCGGACTTTCCAGAAACTCGTTTCCCCTGAAGGCGGCTCTCTCGGTTTCGTGTTTGTGACTCAAACGGCTCAATCAGACTCGCTCCCACAACTCCCCGGCCGTCCTCCAACCTTTGTTTGGACAAGTTGGTCACTAATTGCAGCTCAGTGAGCCGACCGCGGAGACATGTCCGTTTCATTAGATGAGGACGACTTTGGCACCGGAGATGAATGATCTCTTCAGGGAGACATCTCTCATGCTTGGCTGTGTGTGTGTGTGGTGGTGTGTGGGGGGGTCGCACGGCGGTCCGTCACGCCCCGAGCCCCTCAGAGTGCCGGCTGATTTTTCTTCGGCCCCCAGTCAGAGCGGCGGCGCGGGCCGACAGCAGGGCTACTGCTTAATACCTTTTAAATGGTTTTAATTTTCTGTCTTTATTGATTTCACAGGCCATGATTAATCAGATCAGTGGAGCAGGCAGTTAGTACATTAAAAATTGTCAGCCGCGTGTCAGCCATGATTGGGCGCTGAAGTGTGCCCGCGCGAGGGGCCGCGTGCGGAGGCTCCACGCAGCTGTGCGTTCCCCTGAAACGCCCGTCTACTTCTGAAGTTCCACGTGTGTTTTAAGGGAGGAAAAATTAACTGTGAGGATATTTTTTCTAATACAAAGTTTACATATGAGCTCAAGTGATAAAAAATGATGGATAAATTCAAAGTTTTGTCAGCACAAAAGTTTTATTACCTTTTAAATGACCTGATCAATGTCTACTTGAGCTCATTGAATTTGGGGAAGTTTGGTTCCTTTTTGTTTTGGAGCTAAAATTTGCAAAAAATGAGAAAGCAAAGATGCAAATTGTGATTTGGATGCACTGTTGCATAATATAAAAATAAGGATTTCTCTCTGTTATTTGCCGCAAGCTGTTTCAGTTTTCAAAAAAGAAGTTGGTTGGGACAATAATGAGTTCAAATAATGAGTAATTAGTGATGAAAGTACCTGAAGCTGATTGAACCAACTCTGCAGGTTTCTCAGATGGTAAACATAAGTGTTTGTTTTGTCTCCACAGGCTTTGGGGAGTATGTACTTCATCCACAAGTCACTAAAAAATATCCATCAGTATGACTTTGAAGGTAAGAACACAATTTAAATATAAATGTCACATTGATATTTTGTCATTTTGTTAATTAGCGGCCTGTCACAAATCAGAATCAGACATATTAACCTAAAAATAAATATTCCTGCTTATTTTAAGGTATTTTTTGTCTTTTTTCAAGAGTAAATTTTCACTTGTTTTACCTGTTTTGCTTATTGTAAGCAAACTGTCTTGAACAAGCTGTCAATGAAAGACAAATAAGACCTTGAAACAAGCAGGAAAATACTCACTTTTTATGTGATTATGTTTTTTTAAATATAATATGATATTCTTGACTTGAAATAAGTAAAATCTACTTGGTAAGATTTTTGTTTCTTGCAGAGCTGCATAACTTACTGCATAAGTAATCAGCTGCCAGGAGGAAGCTGAAGCTCTGCTGTGTGTGATTTGTAAAATTCGTTCCATTTCATAAGAGGAATTTTTCACGACATTTCTTTGTGCATGATGGCCGTTTGAGAGGCGCCTCCCCACACCAGGTATTTGCAAAGAGCCAGAATTTAAAGTGAGGCTGTGATTTGGCCGCTGCATAGTCCAGTCACGTTAGGTGTGAAAAAGCTCCTCAGAAAAGCTTATGGAAGAACCATAAACATCCCGCAGCTGCCAGCGGCCGCGTGGCCCAAACCGATTGTTGTTCACCAAACGCGCTCTAATGGCCTGCTTATAGATTCTCTCATCGCGTATGCTGCTCTGATGAGGTTAACACCAGTTTATTGATTGGTGTTTGCATGTTTTCTCACTCTTTTACATGCCACCCCCTCGGTTCTGCCTCTCCCCCTCCCAGTGAAGGATTTTAAAGCGGTGCTCGGGCTGAACAAGCACGTGGGCTCTCTGGACGGGGTCACAACCGTGGAGAAAGAAAAATTCCCAAAGAATTTCTGGCCCGATGTGAGTATGCATGCATGAGTGTGCATCTGTGTAGGCCTTTCTGTGTGTGTGTGTGTGTGTGTGTGTGTGTGTGTGTGTGTGTGTGTGTGTGTGTGTGTGTGTGGGGAGGGGTGCATATGGGCCAAAGGGAGATGTTGGAACAAATGAGTCTACAGGGGCTGCAGGGGCTGTCTGCCGCCTCTGACAGGAAGATGAGACAAATTATGTGCAGGAATCAATAATTATCAGCTTGGCCCTTTAAAGACACAGCTCACTGCTGTTTAGTGACTCACTTCATTTGTCTCTGTTGCAGTTCAAGTGGTCCAGAAAGGGCTTCATGAGGACCCGCTGGATCATACACAACCAGTACGTGAGACACACCAACAGCAGCACAACCGCGCAGCGAGACTCTCAGCTTCATTGTTTGGCTGTTGGCTGATTTTCAAGCTTTGGGTTTACTGGAAATCAACTGCTGATAACACACATTCATATTGAAAGTGATACTAATCAAAATGACCATGTGGCTCGATCAAAGGGCCCCAAGCAGGTGTAGAGGTGACACAGGCAAGCGTCCTTCTCAAGGTCAGGACAACGGTCACTCATCCTCAACCGGAACAAACTGAAGCACCACATCAAAAACTGAAAAAAAATGTTGCTTACAAAGATTGAACAAAAAAAACAACAAATGCTTTCAAAGAAAATAAGACTTACACCACATTATGTGTAATTCAAAATTAATCTAAAGTCAATTAAATTAAAGAGGAAAATATCCTTCCGTTTTGTATTTGTCAACAAACAGCAGCCGCCGCACACCTGACCCAGACATTAATTAATTCCTTTTCACGTGTCTGCTGCTACTAAACAAACATGAAATTCAACCCTCAGCCACTCCTTCCGCTCGTCTGAACAAACTCTCTCACAGTGTTTCACAACTGCTGTAATCTCCTTTTGCATCTCCCGGGTTTTCCCCCGAGCTTTAACCCACAACTTCTGAAAATCTCCTTTTAAAGTAGTTATTTAAACCACAAATTGATTGTTAAAGGAGTAAAAGGCCAAATTAACAGTTGAGTAATTTGTTAAGGTTGGGGTTAGATTATAGGTTTTAAATTGAAAACGTGTTCCTGACAAAGCAATGCCGTCTGGGTGTTAGTCACTGATAGTCTGAATTGTTCACACAAAGAACATATTAAAGTTTTGCTTTTTTTGAAGCTCATTTGTTTAATTTGGTGTTTTTTGGTATTCTCACCTGTTTATTTCAGTTCATGCAGAACTAATCTGGTTAGAAATGCAGAGTGACGCAGCGATGTGAGGGTGAGGCGTCGGGTTCCTGTTTGGGTTGACTTTAGGGTTTCTAACCTGAGCAGCACCTTTGTTCCTGACTTCAACACTGGCTTAAACGTGGCTGTGAAACATGTTGAGAACCAACAGTCAGCCCTGCTGCTGGTGCTTCAAATGAAGTGTCGGCAGTATTTGCTCTGCTGTTGTCACCTGATTCTGTGCATTTGAACCTCTGGCCGTGTCAGCCGCTGTGCTGCAGAAGACAAAGGTGCCTGTTTGATAGATTAGGCTCCTAATGTTGGCTAGTGTACTAAAGAGAGCACGTAGGGCCGGACTCTGATGCTATCAGATGGTTGTTTTTGTTGTTGTTCTTTTCATTCATATCTCATCACTTCTTTCCTGCATGTCCTTCACAGAGGTCTTGACCTGGTTAATGTGCACCTGTTCCATGATGCCTCCAACCTCATTGCCTGCAACGCCAGTCCTTCCATTTACTCGGCCAACCGGAACAACGCTCTCAGATACGTCATCAACAGGTCAGATTTACAGCGGCAGCCTTCTTCGCTTTTCCAAAGCACAATCATGTAAAGGTGCCAAAAAGCAACAATTTTAAGCTTCACTATTTTATTTCTGCACTGATGTTGCAGAATGTTTCAAGAGTTTACCATACCTGTTTGGTTGCCACTGCAATCGACTATGTTGAAAAGTTGATTTTTGTAAATGATGCAATCAAGGAAAGATCCTAACGTCTACATTTCTCACTGCAGGATATCAGACGGCCGCTACACTTCTCTGCCTTTCTTTGTATTTGGAGATTTTAACTTCCGTCTGGACACGCTCAGCCTGGTCCAGGTATATGCACGTTTCTCTAAAGATCAAATGAACCGCACATGTTTTTAAACATACGTGCGTTTGTGTCTCGTGACCAGCACCTGTCCACTGCCACCGACGTGCAGAGAGTGAAGAAGGACAGCAGCAACGAGGTGGAGAAAATCATATGCGAAGAGAAGGACAACGACCATCAGGTGAGTGAGACGGACAGACATCAGAGAGAGCAGCTTTGCTTCGGCTCGGCCTCACGTCGGCTTCGTCGGCTGCAGGTGCTGCTCCACATCGAGGAGAAGCTGTTCGCCTACCTGCACCAGGCCGTGTTCAGGGAGGACGAGGGCAGAGCGGTAAGGCTGCAGCTGCGCCCACACTCATCCTCTCGTCTGCACCTGATCTCACAGAGCTCAGATCAGATCTGTCTTGTGCAAGAAATGGCCAAAATATCCGGCCCGATCGTGACTCACTGCGATTCTCAGCATCGATTAACAGAAATATGTCGCCTGTCCCTCAGCTTTTGAAGTATGATAAAGAAGTGGCCGCGTTTCATGACGTGATCCGGGAAGAGGACATCAGGTTTCCTCCAAGGTGAGGCGGAAAACCGGACCGCACGTTGACCCTCAATAATCACCCCCCCCACTCAGGTTGCCTCTCTGTCCTGTGTGTTGCTCAGCTACCCCTACAGTGAAGAGTACAACAAGCCCACGCAGTACATGAACACTCGGTGTCCGGCCTGGTGCGACCGCATCCTCATGTCCAACGCTGTGCAGGACTTCATCCACAGGGTCAGTCTCTGGTCATCCAGATCAAGTCTTCCAAGGCTTGACCTTGTCCAGCTGTGTGTATTTGTCTGTGTAGACTGTCTTTTTCACGCTGATCCCTCTAGACCACCATTGATAGGCTTTTGATGTTCCTTTAACTTCAAATTAGCCTCTAATTTCTCCTTAGATATCTGTCCTTCTCTTTGTGTGCTTTTATTTTGTAGTTTGTCTCGCTACAGTCCTTTTGATGGTTGTGTTTTGTTCTTATAAAGCAATGCGGACGCTCACCTCAGTCGTTTATCAACTGTAACTGCATACAAGCTGATGTCTTGTGTGATTGTGATTGCGATTTAGTACATTTTGTTTTTCAACTCTGTGTAATCTGTGGGCCTGTCACTGATCTGGGCCTGAATTAGAGTGGCTGATGAGCAGATTGACTCATTTCTTTTGAAAATCGAGTCATTTCCTTGTATGACAAATCTTTCCTCCAAGTGTTTGTCTATCCTGCGTGACTGCGACTCCTGTCATCTCCTGCAGGGATTTCAATGTGAAAATTGCAAATTCTACAAACAAAAGCTTGGATGTGATGTTTGACAAATGCAGTGATGTGTCTGGTTATTCAGATCTGAATGTTGACTTCCTTCTTTTTTCCAGAGAGATGACGATGATGAGAAAGGCGTTGTTTACAACACAGTGGGTCCCAATGTGTGCATGGGCGACCATAAGGTAGGACGCTCATGGTCGTGTGAACGCTGCAGGTGTCAGATGGACCGAGCGAAGTCACTCTGCTGTGTTTTTGTTTCTCCCCGCAGCCTGTCTTCTTGTCCTTCTCTCTGAAGACGAACGACCATTGACTCTGATTCTTCTCAATGGTGAGAGCATGTGCCTCCGAGTGTGTCTGCACATATGTACTATATGTGGAAGTGCAGACGACGTGTGTTGTGGAGATTCAACATACGAGAGGGATCGCAGTAATCTGCCGGCGGTCCCTGAGGAGCCATAAGCGGACCGGCCCAGTGGAGTCAGGATATGAACTAAGATGAAGTGCCTGCGGGACACAACTGCTCCTTTGTGTGCGGCGTGGTTGGAGCAGCGATCAGCACCTTTCACTGATCTATGTCTATCCAATCCTCTCCACTGTCACTGTTGCTACTCGTTAAGTGCATTTCCGCAGCCCCGTTTTCATTAATTACCACCTGGATTGTCGGCCGGAGACACATTCATTGTGCCGGACAGCGTATTGGCATTTTTACGGCCATGATTTTGTTTTGCTGCCGTTTAAATTTATTCTTTTAGGGACAAACTGCTTTTTCATGACGGTTCTGCTTTTAGAAGCTGCAAAATGATGAGACCAACGCAATCAGGGAACCTGAGACGCATCATGGAGTTGCATGCGAGTACAAATGCTCAGTGCGCTTCTCATCTCTGTTTGTGTGTGTGTGTGTGTGTGTGTGGGGTGTGTTCTCGGCTGCAGGTCTTTTCACCGCACCGCCCTCAGCGCTCTGCCGCAGGAGGTCACCAGCATGACAGTCACCAGCTGCACACCAGCCGGTCAGCCACCTTCAGGATGCGACTCACCCTCCGCTGTGAAAAGACTTCGGTCTCACCTCGCTTCACCTCACCGCCGCGTCCGGCCGACCGCAGCTCCAGAGCCACGAGCGCCGATTCATCAGCGGCCGCCGCTCTCCGAGGCTGAATTCGCTCCTCGGACCTTCCTCATCCTCTGAACCCTCGCCGTCAGATGGCACATTCCCAGATTATGAATTTTCCCAGAGTTCTGAATGAGACCAAATGACGGGACAAGACTCCTTTTATGAATGTCGACGTGCATGAGTGAAACATTTTAATGTCTTCTCTGGAGTCATGTTGTTAGTTTATTTTTTTTCTAAGATTCATAGTTTTTATTTCAATAACAAAAAAAGACGCAACTTTATGTGAGAGTTTATATATTGTGAATTTAATACAATAATGATTCATTGTCGCTCAAAGTACGGCAAACTAGACAGAAACAAGAACAAAGTGCAGCTTTGCTGCTGCTATTGAAGTTCAGCTCAAAGATGAATGCCCTCATTGAATGAAACCCCAAATAAAATTAATCTCAGGATAAGTAATCTCTTATGACACTACATAAAAACATGTGTTGCAACGCTGTTTGT